>CM072527.1:17618451-17743451 GCA_036898135.1 Oncomelania hupensis | reverse complement strand
ATCTATCTATCTATCTATCTATCTATCTATCTATCTATCTATCTATCTATCTATCTATCTATCTATCTATCTATCTATCTATCTATCTATCTATCTATCTATCTATCTATCTATCTATCTATCTATCTATCTATCTATCTGTCTGTCAGTTTATCTATCTATCTGTCTGTCAGTTTCTCTCTCTCTCTCTCTCTCTCTCTCTCTCTCTCTCTCTCTCTCTCTCTCTCTCTCTCTCTCTCTCTCTCTCTCTCTCTCTCTCTCTGCAGTATCATTGTGCATGCCTGCGTGAAACAAGGACTAATGTTATTGTAAGAATAAGTTGAACGCTTAAAATTGTATCCTTGTAACCTGTTGTAATTGTAAGAAACGTGTAAAAACCTAAAGTCAACTTCTCTCTTTAATAAGGAAATTCAGTCTGTTATGGGATAGTATCTGCAGCGTATAGTCAAAAGCAGATAAACAGGCTGTTGTTGTTTGCTCAGTGGACCGATGTGTGTACATGTATTAGCCTACTGTGTAGTAGATATAGGCCTACCACCACAACTACAATGGTCTGATGGTACTGAATGTTGCAATCACCATTAACGCTCCCTGACCTTTCATTTTGATATGGTTAGAAAAGAAGGATTTTAAATAGAACAGAAGGATCTTAGATAGAACAGAAGGATCTTAGATAGAACAGAAGGATGCTATAATTATGGATATAATTAGAACGCAAGAATCCTAGATTATAAAGTTTCGTCCCTTTGTTTCATTGTCCTTAACCCCACTGGCCCTCACTATATTGCTGACCTTCTTCACATTTATATACCTTCTAGACAACTTCGCTCTACCTCTGACACCCGTCTGTTTGCAGTTCCATCTGTGCGTACGAAATCGTATGGTGAACATGCTTTCTCTTTTCAGGGCCTTAGCATTTGGAACAAACTGCATGTTTCAGAAATTCAACTTCAATTCAGTGGTTGAAATCCTCTCTTAAAACTCAGTATTTCCCTTCCACCGATTGAAATCGATGAAACAGATATATACCAAGTCATATTTTGCGTGTGAGTGTGTGCGCGTTGGTATGTGTGTATGTGTGTGTGCGTGTGTGTGTGTTTGTGTGCGTGTGTATGTATGTGTGAGTCATTTGTTTTTATATATAAGGTTACTGTTAATAGTTAATGAGCTTTCCTCATGTTGTTTTATAGTTAAAGTTGTTCTGTACTCATGTAAGTGCTAAGAGCTAAGTCTGGATTAGGCGCATTAATAATAATAATAATAATAATAATAATAATAATAATAATAATAATAATAATAATAATAATAATAATAATAATATTAATAATAATAATAGTGAAAATGATAATGATGATGATGATGATGATGATGATGATGATGATGATAATAATAATAATAATAATAATAATAATAATAATAATAATAATAATAATAATAATAATAATAATAATAATAATTAAAGGTAAAGGTAAAGGTAGTCCCATAGCCTTGTGGCTATAGGGGAGCGTGATGTTGGAGATCACACCTATCTTGGGCCAGCGTAATGAGGGTGATGCCCATCTCTCTCCCTCGCTGCTTTACCTTCCCCACCCTTAAGAGAGTAGGTACTCAGTCACAGTTGAGTCAACTGGGGACGTTGTTATTTGTCGCTTCACGTTTTGCGGTCACCCATCCAAGTGCTAACCGCACTGGACGGTGCTTAACTTGCGACACAGTAGCGAGTGCTCCAACCACTGCGCTATCCGACACCCCAATAATAATAATAATAATAATAATAATAATAATAATAATAATAATAATAATAATAATAATAATAATAATAATAATAATAATAATAATAAAGGGCAGACACTGCAGCAAAATTCCAGACAACTTTAAGAAGGATCCTAGATATAATTATTTATTGTTGTTTATTATTTTATCCTTTTTCAGCAGATAATATTTAACTTTCTGGTCTCATTCCTCATTTATCGATTAAGTCATGCCTTACCTAACTATGAAAAAATATTTGGATAAATAATGAATTAGCTTTGAATCATATATATTTTATTGTTGGAGTAAATTATGTTGACTTGCGAAAGCGAACATTTATTCATTAGCATCAAGTCAGGAAAAAACAACCCAGGGAGTTTGCAATATTGTGTTTTAAGCTGTAACTGGTTTTATTTTTATTTTTATTTTTCCTCCTTTGCTTGTTGTTTTTCTTGATAAGACCTACTGTGAATTTGTCTTTTTGATTTGCCACCCAGGCTTCTTTCAGGTATTTCCCTAATCCACCCTATCTCCACTCTCTCCTCTCATTTCTCCCTTTGGGGTGGGGGAGGGTGGGGACTAAAACGGTCTCTGGGTTTATGTAGCCTCTCGTTGTATAGATGGCCGATACAATTATTTGTTTTGAAATAAAAGGACAAAGTCCCAAAGTTCGTTTTACTGATTATTTGATTGTTGGACTTGTTGGCTCTCTACAATCGGGTCAACTGACGGTTTTCTTCTGTACAAATGCCATCCAATATTGGTGGGCTGAGTTGCAGCAATGTTGGGCATATCTTCTACCTCCCCCCGTTGGGGTGCCGGGGGTTTCAGTATAAGTAGTATCCCCACTTTCTGGAAATTTAGTGCTTTAAATTCCCACTGTCGCTGTCTTTCTCATTTGTTCTTTCTCATTCCTGCTCTGTTCTATCAATCTGCTATACTATCTTCTTCTTCGCTAAACCAGTCCCCTACCTTTTTTCTTGAAAACTCTTCCTGGGACAAGACTCCTTATTTGTGTGTGAGGTCTGTTGGATCATCTTGGGAATATTGGACGCTTTCTGCCAGGTGGTCACTAGGACTTCCTATGATGTTATTATTTAGCAATGCAGGCATTTTATATGTATGTATTTTGTTGATAATTTATAATGATGTTTGTATACTATTTTGTTTTTGTAAACGGGGGTTTGATAAATTAGAGTATAGCCTCAGCGTCCCATGCGTGGGATGTCTTTATTGTAAGGTGACTGGCTGGTGGAGTGCCTTCAGTTTTCCCACTAGGGTTGTTTCAGCAGATCTTTTATGCGGATCAGGGGTTGTCCGGTCCTGATTTGGCTCGGAAGAGTCCGCAGGACCTAAAGCAATAATCATGTAATGTAATGATCGTGCCACTTTTTGACTTAAAAATAATTTATTCCATTGCTTACTAAACATAATGTAGTAATGTAATGTAATATTGTTTTGGATTTGTATATGCAGATGGACATTGCACAGGAATCTCTTTGCAATGTTGATATAAGGACAATAAAACACTGTGTATTGTGGATTCATACTAGTTTATACAAATTACTCCAGGTGTTTTTGGTAGTAGAAGTCCATTTGAAATGTATAGTGCTCATATATTGATCTATGTCGCAGTCCTCTGTCTCTCTGCTAGACATCGACCAAAATGATCTAAATAAGTAGATCAATTGAAATAGGATCCAAAACTATCTGCTAATGTTGGGTGCTAATAATATTTGTGTGTGTGTGTGTGTGCGTAGGTGTGGGTGTGTTGGTGTGTGTGTGTGTGTGTGTGTGTGTGTGTGTGTGTGTGTGATAATATTATTACGCTACAAGAGAAGCCTTTGGTTAGGCGTCGAATTCCTTTGCGGAAAGTCGCGGGTTGGACTAGCTAGGGACGACCTTATGTGACTTTAGGTACCAGACCTTTCAGGTCATCGAGGTGGTTTTTTCCCGGGTACTCCGGATTCCTTCCTCCCTTGGTTTAAACATTATTTTATGTAATGGTGTTGGAGGCAGTAAATCCATCATTTTCAACAATAAATTCAATTTCAATTTCGTTTCCTAATAGAGCGCGATCTCCACGCCTTTACACCACATGTTTTAGAGATGGAGGTGTGTTTGATGTGAAGGTAACAATGTTTGTAATATAAGAGCGTACATGATGGTAATAATACAGATAGCCGCGATTTGGGTCTGATTGTTGATTTAATTTTAAGTGTTTCATTTTGGGTTGATTGGCCTGCTTAATGTTTTACCCTCCAGAGACAATGCGCGTATATAACATACATTTTTCTTCTTCTTCTTCTTCTTCTTCTTCTTCTTCTTCTTCTTCTTCTTCTTCTTCTTCTTCTTCTTCTTCTTCTTCTTCTTCTTCTTCTTCTTCTTCTTTCTTTCTTTCTTTCTTTCTTTCTTTCTTTCTTTCTTTCTTTCTTTCTTTCTTTCTTTCTTTCTTTCTTTCTTTCTTTGTTGTTCTTGTTGCTGCTGCTGCTGTTGTTGTTGTTGTTGTTGTTGTTGTTGTTGTTGTTGTTGTTGTTCTTCTTCTTCTTCTTCTTCTTCTTCTTCTTCTTCTTCTTCTTCTTCTTCTTCTTCTTCTCATAAAATAATAATACGATATGTAGTTTATTTTTAGCACACAGTTTCACATACGGACCAACACGCAACCAATCAAATTCTTTGTTGCAGGAAAACCCAAAGAACACGACCCGAAATTCAAAGGACCAATGAAAGACCGGTATGTACTTAATGTGACATCATCATCATCATCATCATCATCATCATCATCATCATCATCATCATCATCATCATCATCATCATCATCATCATCATCATCATCATCATCATCATTGATTTTTGTTGTTGCAGATCATGTACAGATATCATCTGCTGTATTATCTTCATCGTCTTCATCCTGGGGATGGCTGCGTGTTCTATTCTTGGTAAGTACCTTGCCCTCACCCTCACCCCTACTTTCCACATTCTACGTCCCCCTCCCTCTCCCAAGCAATTCATTTTACTTCCCCTCTCCTCCGCCCCCGCCATTTCATTATTATTAATTATTCATCCCCATCTAGTGCTCCACTTCGGTTGTACAGTACAGTAGGTATCCCCATTTGCGATCAGCTTCCAACTGCGAGCGCCTACGCTTTCCAGAGGTCATCGACCTACCTTATTTGGGGGGTTTGTAGTTTTTCAGGGACATTAAAATGCATTTTAGTTATTAATTTTGTATACTCGTGTTCACCGGTTCGGGTATTGTAATCCGAAACTTCTGCATAGTTACTTTAGGATTGATGTCTTCTCAGCAAGGAATGAAAATGAGAACCCCTTCCGCAATTGGTAACACCCCGTCCGCAATTGCCAACAGCCACCTTTCGTTTATTGAGACCCATTAAACCCTGTTCACTGCCACAGACTGAAACACATCTGGACAAACAGAACAAAACATTTCTGACACATTTCAGTTATGTGGGGCTGTTACGTTTGAGTGATATAAAGGGACATGTTGAGGTGAAGAATAAACATTGAAGTGTAACCTCCACACCCACCCTTGGTCAGTGAAGTGTAACCTCCACACCCACCCTTGGTCAGTGAAGTGTAACCTCCACACCCACCCTTGGTCAGTGAAGTGTAACCTCCACATTCACCCTTGATCAGTGAAGTGTAACCTCCACACCCACCCTTGGTCATTGAAGTGTAACCTCCACACCTACCTTTGGTCAGTAAAGTGTAACCTCCACATTCACCCTTGGTCAGTGAAGTGTAACCTCCACAACCACTCTTGACCATTGAAGTGTAACCTCCACACCCACCCTTGGTCAGTGAAGTGTAACCTCTACACCTACCCTTGGTCATTGAAGTGTAACCTCCACACCCACCCTTGGTCAGTGAAGTGTAACCTCCACAACCACCCTTGGTCAGTGAAGTGTAACCTCCACACCCACCCTTGGTCAGTGAAGTGTAACCTCCACACCCACCCTTGGTCATTGAAGTGTAACCTCCACACCTACCCTTGGTCATTGAAGTGTAACCTCCACACCCACCCTTGGTCAGTGAAGTGTAACCTCCACACCCACCCTTGGCGATACGGCAGACGGGGATAACCATGGCAAGGGATAATGTGTAGAGATCTAAATCAACACTGAACCACCAGAGCACTCATACTACTAAAATGGACAGTGAAAAATAGCCACGTTTATCTTGCCCCACCACGGAATTCGAACCTGGGTCGTCGGTTTGACAGGCGAACGCTCTACCACTGAGCTACCGTGGTGTGGGACATTATTTATGTATTTATTGATTTAAGAAAAAGAAAACTGACCGCAATTGGTGATATCTATCCTATCCTTTTCTAAACATCAGCGTTGACCCTACCACCAGTCCATGGTATGAAATTCCGTGCCCTATACTAGATGCATCACCCAAATTGTCCGCCAATATAGCGGATCTTCTATAGATACAGTAGATAGCAAGCAGTCTATAAATCTTTCTTAGCAGTCTATCTGTGATACATCTATGGGGCCATACGCTGTCTACCGCGTTTCTATCGCGGATCCACTTTCAGTGCTGTCATACCCCTTTGACGAGACCTAACCTAAGGTGTTTTTCTTGTGTTGGTTGTCGGCAGGGTATGCGCGAGGTGACCCGGTCAAGCTCGTCTACCCTACGGACAGTTTTGGCAATATTTGTGGTGACGGAACTTATGCGTAAGTCTGTATGCACGAATAATAATAATAATCATAATGATAATAATAATAATAATAATAATAATAATAATAATAATAATAATAATAATAATAATAATAATAATAATAATAATAATAATAATAATAATAATAAATACTACTACTACTACTACTACTACTACTACTACTACTACTACTACTACTACTACTAATAGTAATAATAATAATAGTAATAATAATAATACTACTGGATTCTATATACGCGCCTTTCCCCAAATCAATAAGGCGCAAAGCGCGGCGATCTGTACCAACATACACGCTCATCTGTCCCATCCACCCTCACACACAACAAATACACATCCATCACTCAAACAGGTGGTGTAAAGGCAGGGAGATCGCTATTGGAAGACGGAAAGAAATCGATTTTTTTTTAATTTTTGAAATTTTATATTAACTGCGTCCAGTACCATTATTGAAGGGAGGGAGGAAACCGGAGTGCCCGGAGAAAACCCTCGGTGACCTCAATAGTTTCGTACCTAAGTCACATACGTTCGCCCCTTGCGGGAATCGAACCCGCGACTTTTGGCATAGGAAACCGGCGGGCGCGATTACTCCAATGCGCCACGAGGCCACTCTTGACCGTGCGTGTGTGTGGCTATGTGTCTGTGGGGATGGGGAGGGGGTATTTGTCCTGCCCATGTCTGGCTATATTTGTCTGTTTTCCTGTCGTCTATTTTCATGTCTGTCTCTATTATTGCCTGCAAAGTGTGTCTTTCTGATTTGTTATTACCTCTGGCACACACACACACACACACACACACAAACAAACTCTCTCCCTCTCTCCCACATACACACACACACAACAACACACACACACACATTCTCGCTTCCTCTCTCGGAACAACCACAAACACACACACACACTGTCTCTCTCTCCCACATACACACACTCACACGCACCCACACACCTACCCGCACACACACACACACACACACACACACACACACACACACACACACACACACACGCATATTCTCGCTTGCACTCTTGGAACTACCATAAACACACGATTGTACTAAGTAAAAATATTTAATTTTTTTACGCTCCTCCAACCACTATATCTTGTGGGGTGCGTGCCCATTATTAATCCTTGTATATAGATAAGATAAGATAAGATAAGATAAGACAACTTTATTATCTTTTACAAGAAATTACATTGTGGTGTACAATTACAATCAACAAGGAATAACAACAATCATAATGACAATGAGGATAAAAATGCACAGTCACATATGACTAGAATTACACTTATGCATGCTAACATTAAACGACAGCAAATGTGAAATGAGATTATTTTGGGCAAACAAAACCCACACACACACACACACACACACACACACACACACACACACACACACACACACACATGTCATTTATTAAGTAATGAGACAGCCTTTGGAATAAAACTGTTTTTCATTCTGAGAGTTCTGACCCATGGTGTTTGGTAACGCCTTCCGGAAGGCAGGAGCTGGAAGTGGTGCGCAAGCACATGAGTGCTATCCAGCACAAAGCAAATAGCTTTCCGCACAACACGTCTTTCATACAACACCTGCAGACTCTCTTGTTTCACTCCCACAACCCTCCCACAGACGTTCACTACTCGATCCAGAATACTTTTATTTTTTACACACAAACTTCCATACCAGCAGATAAAAGAAAAGGTAAGAACGGACTCAATAAAAGAAGAATAAAAGGTCTGAAGGATGCGGCTACTGACTTGGAGATTTCGAAGTTTTTGAAGGCAGTAAATTCTAGACTGACATTTTTTGTGTATGGCCTGGGTGTTTGCAGTGAAGTTCAGTTTCTCGTCAATGATGGTTCCCAGGTATTTGTATTGGGTGACTCTCTCGACTGTAACACCATCAATGACAAGGTCTGGAATGAGAGTGTTGTTTTTACGAAAGTCAATGACCAGTTCCTTAGTTTTCTTGACATTTAAGTCCAGATAGTTTTGTTTGCACCAGGAGCTGAACCTATCAACTGCAGAGAAATACACAGCATTTGAATTGGACAGGTCCACAAGGGCAGAGTCATCCGAGTACTTTATGACCGGTGAGGCATCAGTTCCTCTGCAGTCGTTTGTGTAGAGCGTGAAAAGTACCGGAGAAAGAACCGTACCCTGAGGAGCTCCTGTGGACGTTTGTTTGAGAGATGAGACAGCGGAGTGAAAGCGGACAACCTGAGATCTGGACACGAGGAAGTGAACGATCCACAGGACGAGTCTAGGAGGGACAGTGTAAGACAAAAGCTTCTGAGCCATGAGGTGTGGCTGTATGGTATTGAAAGCAGAAGAAAAGTCTATAAATAGAATGCGGACAAAGGAACCAGAGGTCTCTAAGTGATCATACGCATTGTGGAGAAGCGTCAGAGTAGCGTCGTCGGTACTACGATTGGGTTTGTATGCAAATTGAAGAGGATCAGTGAAAGGCTGAGTGTGACAAAGAAGACGAGAGAGAAGAATCCGTTCGAGACATTTCATAGCTATGGATGTCAGGGCAACAGGGCGATAGTCGTTGAGTTCTTTGGGTTTACTGTTTTTGGGAACGGGACAGATGATAGAGTGTTTCCATACACTAGGTACAACACAATCCCTGACTGACCACGAGAATAGCTGACTGAATACTAAGCACAACTGTGCAGCGCACCACTTCAAGGTCCTACCCCCTATACCATCAGGGCCAGTGGCCTTTCTCAGATTCAGTCTTTTAAACATGGACTCAACTGTGGCACCATCGATCTCAAAGTCAGCATCACCATCAACCACGTCTTGTTCTAAACGAGAAATAATATCATCAACGTCGTCTTTTGTGTCATCGCGTTCAAAACGGCAGTAGAATGAATTTAGTTCTTCTGACATTTTAATTTGGTTTTCAAAAGGAAGGTCACAGTTAGTTGACTTCAGCTTCGCTTGACCGGACAGAGTTTTCAACCCCTTCCACGCATCAGCCAGGTTACCACGCTCGAACTGTGATTCTACCTTTTCCTTATATTGCCGTTTAGCATCCTGAATTTCCTTTCTTAGTTTTGCTTGAACACGCCTGCGTTCAGCTTTATCATCAGTTTGAAATGCAATTTTCTTTTCGTTTAGCGTGGCTTTGAGTGACTTTGAGACCCAAGGTTTGTTATTTGGAAATATTTTTATAGTTTTGGTAGGGATGACAGTATCCTCGCAGAATTTAATATAGTCAGAAATAACATCAGCAGCTTCATTTACACCATCACTAGATTCCAAAAACATGTTCCAGTCAGTACAGTCAAAACATCCTTGTAACTGTTCAATGCTTTCGGAAGACCAAACTTTTACTGTTTTCTTTACAATGGGTTGTGATCTGATTTTAGGCAGGTAAGATGGAATGAGATGGACACAATCGTGATCAGATTTACCAACAGATGGAAGTACAAAGGATTTATAGGCATCAGGAATGTTGCCATATAGACGATCAATGGTATTGTTTTGACGAGTGGGGATAGACACATACTGATGAAATGAGGGTAGACAAGTGCACAAGTCACAGCTATTGAAATCTCCTGCAATAAAGTTAGGTGCATCAGGGGAGATCATTTGTAGCTCATGGACGACATCAGCGATCTGGGTCGCGGCACGTACGGGGTTAGCATGGGGAGGTGTGTAGATAACCGTGACGAAGATTTGACCGAACTCACGCGGCAGGTAGCGAGGACGCAGTGACACTGCTAGAAGGTCAAGGTCGCGTGTGTTCAACTGTTTTCGCACCGTTACATTTGCACTGTTACACCAGCGTTGATTGACATACAGGCATACGCCACCCCCCGACTGTTTGCCACTGATCTCAAAATCTCTGTCAGTTCTAAACGGTGCACCAAAACCATCAATCGCTACGCTTTCATCGTCAATCTTATTACAAAACCAGGTTTCAGATATACACAACAGACACGCATCCCTAAATTCAGACATGTAACTAGTATAGGCCTGTAGTTCTTCAAAATTCAAATTGTTAGATTTAGGCCTAATGGAGCGGGCGTTGGTCACGATCATAGAGGGTAGTGGTGGACAGTGTTTATTTCTTCTAAGTCTTCGTTTCACTCCTCCTCGCTTTCCTTTTTTGCTCTTCTTTCTTCGCTTCTTTCGTTCATTGTCGATAGTGTCTTTGATTTCGTCTGGAAAGTCGCAGAATCGGTAGGGTACATCATCAGAAATTGAACGAAAGCTCAACAGTACCTCTCTACTGTAGAGTAAAGTTCTAGGTTGGGTGCCTGTACCTCGACCGCTAGCGTCGCCATGTTGTTCTACTGCTCCCACCAGACCGGCAAACTTCGACAGGGTTGATACAGCCACCATTACCACCAACAGCCTCAAAACATGCACAGTCACCATTTTGAAGCTTTTATAAACAATATATGTATTATTATTATTAGTATTAGTAGTAGTAGTAGTAGTAGTGGTGGTAGTGGTAGTGGTAGTGGTAGTAGTAGTAGTAGTAGTAGTAGTAGTAGTAGTAGTAGTAGTAGTAGTATGATGATGATGATGATGATGATGATGATGATGATGATGATGATGATGATGATGATGATGATGATAATTATTTTGAATCTTCATGCAGAGATAAGCCCTATTTGGTGTTCTTCGACATTCTAAAATGTGCAAAGATGGGAGCTTCAGTCATCACGCTTGGTTGTCCAACCCCACAGGTAACACACACTCACACACACCCACACACACACACACACAAATTTATATTGGTTTCTGTCAGTCCAGATTTCTTATGTTTGTCGGTCTGTTACAGTCAGCCTTACTTTCCGCTCGCTATTTTGATTAATTCCTATCATAATTCATTTTAAGAGGTGTTAATAATGGTTTGTGGAATTCAAGAAAACTGCTTTCGCTTCGCTTTGAAGCAAAATAGAATAAAAACAGGTTATTGGAATTATGCTATTCATGTCTGTGGTTGTGCGTGCGTGTATTTGTGTGTGTGTGTGCATATGTGTGTGTGTGTATGTGTGTGTATGTGTTTGGGTTGGTGTCTTTGTGTGTGTGTATTTGTGTGTGTGTGTGTATCTGTGTGTGTATGTGCGTGCGTGTGTGTGCGTATGCATCTGCCTGCCCGTGCGTTTGTCTGCGCGTGTATGCATGCGCAGGTGTGCGTGTCTTCATGTCCGACAGACTACTGGGTGTACCTACAAACGGTGGCCATAGAAGGAGGTGGCGGTGTCAACACGGCAGAGAGAAACAAGATGATTTGCAAATACAGCGTCGACCCCCTTGTCGGTGTAAGTAGACTTTGAGTTGTTGTCGTTGTTTTATTGGTGGTGGTGGTGGCGGTGGTGGTTGCCTAACCACTTCTCAGCCACTTTGATCCATTGCATGCTGCTGCTAACGATGACGTTACGGTTGATGATGATGAAGATGATGATGATGATGATGATGATGATGATGATGATGATGATGATGATGATGATGATGATGATGATGGAGGTAATACACATTGCTGCGATCGGTACAAAGTATCGCCAAAACTCCCGCTAGCAGCAGGTGAAAGTATTCTCTCCATCCCTTCAAAGTATACTTTTGGGCTCGCTGCTAGCCGCGGATGCGAAGCGCACTACTGTTTTAAAGTGACGGAAAGAGCGGAATATTGCTACAAGGGTTCGGGTAAGGGTTAGTTGTAGATATATCCCTAGCCCTTGCCCTAACCCTTTTCTCTACAAAAATGCTTTTACCGTCCCAAAAACCCATTTGCCTTCTTGGATTCTTAAATTGTATGAAACCAAGTGAGGACACTATCCGGCGTCAATAAACGGTTCGAAAAAATTCTCAGACGGTTCGTAAAAGACAGTTGACCTAGAAACAAATACAGCGTGACCTAATTCGTCGCCTAGAGGAGACGAAACTTACTTTTCCGTTTGTACTCTTTCACCGACACTGTAACTGAGCAGGCTGCTAACCTCGCTTACCTCCCTTCAAGGGACAAGGGACATACTTTGGCCTGCTGCGCAGCGTGTGCCTGGAGTATACTTTCTTTCGATCGCAGCTATGTGCAATCGGTGGATGATGATGATGATGATGATGATGATGATGATGATGATGATGATGATGATGATGATGATGATGATGATGGTTACAGACTGCAGTGACGACACTGGTGAACAATGAAGACTGCGCCGCATACTACGTCAAGACGACCTCAGGTCAGTGATTAAAATAAACAACCAACCAACAAACCAACCAACCAAACAAAAAGACGCACACACACGCGCACACACACTCACACACTCACGCACTCACACACGCACGCACACACACACATACACAGAGCCTAAAGGAACCCTTCCGTTATCGGTCTCAGAAGGCAACGATGTGGCCGACCTTAGAAATAGTGTAGATTTGCTGGAACTTTTCGCCCTCTGCCCTTCTTTCGCTGCCACATAATTATTCAAGTCAAGTCAAGTCAATTATTCTTTATTCCATCATAAAGGAAAATTTGGTTTGCCACAAGGATACTCGCTGTATAAAAACACATCACATAGGGCAAGATCGTAAATAATTAATTTTCAACAAAATAAACCTGTTGTGAGAATGATTTGTGAGAGGGAATTTACACCTGAAATGAAAGCACGTAGACTCGCACACACCCGCATACATACCCACATATACACACCCGCACGCCCATTGCGTTTATGACCACCACACACTCATCGTCATCAAAGACATTAAGACAACAAAACCATATCACATGTACACTGATACACTATTACAGTCTAGCACAAATAAAAATAATTTTAATAAAATAGACGAGTATTATTTAATAATGTCCTAAAACAATTCAATTTTCTTCAGTTTTCATAACTAAGAGACAAAGCCAATAATTGTATTAATACCATATGTATAATTATGCAAGTTATCAGTACATTAAATTAACCATTTACATTAATGTCAACCTGGCATCGCTGTGAAATACAAAATACTGACAGCACAATTTAATTAGCATAGTCATATTGTAATGGCACTAGCTTGACTGTTTAGTTGACTCTAGCTAGGGCGTGCAGTGGGGGGCAGTGTCAACGTCTGGTGCGCCCGCTAGAGCCAGAGGCAGCATTCAGTCTGCCCACCGCCATGAGAACAAAGCTGCGAGAGTACTTTGCCTTCATGCATTTGATGGGGCGATACCGCCTGCCCGAGTATTCAGGCAGTTCATACATTTACTACACTCAATAAGAGAATTAAACCTGTAGTGAAAGATCTAGGCTTGAAGCCAGGCACAGAAATTACAACCTTTGGTGGTATCTTTACTTTTTGCCGGAAATGCCATTGTTTCATATAACACTCCTTTACACATTTGTTACCCAACTTTCGCCTATCTTGTAGAGTACAGAGAAAGGCGCTCTTTCTTCGATAGACACTTTCTCCTTCTTGATACGGGCTCCTGTGCCTGTAACATATTATGTGTACTTTACATATACGAGCAAAAAGGGACATAGAAACGGTAATAAGTCTTTCATTCTGTGTTTGCAGTGATCAATCGGTGCGTTCCATCCATTTTCTTGGAAGTCGCGGACTGGGCATCCGGCCTGACCTACAGCTACAGCGGCAGTTCTTACACTCTCAGCAGTGACACCTCAGGCTCTATCGTCACTGCCAACGGCCTCAGTGACGCCAGCTAGTAAGTATGACGTCAAAGATGTGATAGCCAGTACATGTGAAGTTAGTGGACGACGTTTTCTCTTGACAATTCATCAGTGGTGTCAGTCATGACGACGTCAGTGGTGTAAAAAATGACGTCTGACGTAAATGGAGTGAATCAATAAGTATGACGTCGGAGGCGTCAGTCAGTATTTTTTAAAATCCTAATTCTTGCATTAATTATATTAGTATTAATTTTCTGCGCTTTGAACTGAATATATATTTAGGAAAAGGTGCTATATTAAGAAACATGCTTCTTCTTCTTCTTCTTCTTCTTCTTCTTCTTCTTCTTCTTCTTCTTCTTCTTCTTCTTCTTCTTCTTCTTCTTCTTCTTCTTCTTCTTCTTCTTCTTCTTCTTCTTCTTCTTCTTCTTTATTATTATTATTATTATTATTATTATTATTATTATTATTATTATTATTATTATTATTATTATTATTATTATTATTATTATTATTATTATTATTATTATTATTTTTGTTGTTGTTGTTGTTGTTGTTGTTGTTGTTGTTGTTATTATTATTATTATTATCATTAATTAATTTGGTGTTGCTGTTATTGACTAATGTTCTTCTTCTTCTGGATGTTGAGGGCCCACGATCAAAACGTCAGGAACCCCCGTTGGGGTTCCGGGGGTTTCAGTATAAATAGTATCCCCACTTTCTGGAAATGTAGTGCTTTAAATTCCCTCTGTCGCTGTCTTTCTCATTTGTTCTTTCTCATTCCTGCTCTGTTCTATCAATCTGCTATACTATCTTTTTCTTCGCTAGACCAGTCACCTACCTTTTTTCTTGAAAACTCTTCCGGAACAAAACTCCTTATTTGTGTGTGAGGTCTGTTGGATCAGCTTGGGAATATTGGACGCTTTCTGCCAGGTGGTCACTAGGGCTTCCTATGATGTTATTATTTAGCAATGTAGGCATTTTATATGTATGTGTTTTGTTGATATTTTATAATGATGTTTGTACTCTATTTTGTTTTTGTAAACGCGGGTTCGAAAAATTAGAGTATAGCCTCAGCGTCCCCTGCGTGGGATGTCTTTATTGTAAAGTGACTGGCTGGTGGAGAGCCTTCAGTTTTACCACTAGGGTTGTTTCAGCAGATCTTTTATGCGGATCATGGGTTGTCTGGTCCTGATTTGACTCGGAAGAGTCCGCTGGACCTAAAGCAATAATCATGTAATGTAATGTAAAACGTCAGGAGATCATTCTGGTGCCTATATAACACGCCTAGTGATGATTCTGATTTCAGTTACTTAGCCTTATTCTACGACGCCAAGGAATTTGTAGAACTTATTTATAAGGATATCGTGGCTTCATGGTGGATGATACTCGTGTAAGTATTACATTGTGAGTTTCATTTGAGTTGATGGGTCGTTTGCTATTTTAAATAATTGATTACTTGATTTATTGAATCCTAGCTGGTTGAATTAATTATTCAGTCAGATAGTCCCTCCCACCCCCCAAAGTTATACTGTGTATTATGATTGTGATGGTTTGATGAACTCGTAAAGGTGGTTGTGGTAATAGTTGTGATGGTGGTAATCATGATCGATGATGATGATGGTGATGATGATGATGATGATGATGATGATGATGATGATGATGATGATGATGATGATAATGATTAGATCTCAGCTATATATTCAATTAATGCAATAGGGTATGCTAAAGAGATTAAAAGGGGAGAAAGAAATAGAGAGAAAAAGAGAGAGAGACAGCCAGAGGGAGAGAGACAGACAGACAGACAGACAGAGACAGAAATAGAGAGTGCACAGTATGTTCTTAAAACGCCATTAAAATCCACATTAAAAATTGCAAAAACTAAGAGAAGGGGAGAGGAGAGAAAGAGAGAGAGAGAGAGAGAGAGAGAGAGAGAGAGAGAATTCGAAGTCCAAACCTTTAATAGGATAAAAGTATTAGGTCCTATGGACCTGTCCTACAGCTAGCCCTAATACACAATTAAGAACAAAAAAAAGTAACAAAATTAGTTTTGAAACCTAAATACCTACTCCCTTATTGCCTTCTCCCCCTCCCCCTCTTTCTTCCACCCACTTCCACACACACACACACACACACACACACACACGCAAATTCACACATTCTTAAAAAAAAATTTCAACCTGTTCGAAATTTTTTCCATTCACATTCAGAGAGAGAGAGAGACAGAGAAAGGCAGAGAGAGACAGAGAGTGACAGAGAGAGAGGCAGAGAGAGAGACAGGTAGAGACAGGTAGAGACAGACAGAGGCAGACAGAGGCAGACAGAGACAGACAGAGACAGAGAGAGGCAGAGAGAGAGAGACAGAGAGAAACAGACAGACAGAGAAAGGCAGAGAGAGAGACAGAGGCAGAGACAGAGAGAGACAGAGAGAGAGACAGAGAGATTGTTTGACACTCCCATCTTGAATTGTTTTCAATAATAATAGTATATTTTATAATATCCATTTAAAAAAAGAGTTTGTGTTAAAGGCAAACAACTGCTATTGTATTGTACATGTCACTCGCTAGATCCCGACCTTTAAATATGGCGTTGAGGTCTTGAGATAATATTCATGATATATTTTAATAACGCTCATTTGATCATCATATTTTCCAGTGGATTTGGGATGGCAATTGTCGTCTGCATGATTTGGATCCTTCTGATGCGATGGATTGCTGGCGTCATGGTCTGGTTCACCATCTTTGCTCTCTTCTGCTTGCTGGCCTTCGGTGAGTTCATGTACTGTGAAAGTTTAAAGGTTTAGTTGTTGTTTTTTAATAATCTATAATCTTGCAGTTCCCGGGGTTGAGAAATGTTAGGGATCTCGCTTTGTTTTAGCTTTTTTAAAAATCGTATCAGAACACTATCCTCCTAGACCCTCCTCCCTCCCCGACTTCACCCCCTCCCTTCCCCGGTCTTCTACCCAATTCCCCCTCCCCGGATATTTTTTCTAGGTGACTGTTTCCCCGCTGAGACTCTCTCCCCTCGTGTCTCTTTCTCTTTCCCACTGGGACCTTTTCCCCCGTTACATATATTTTAGATCAACTTGCAAACACCAAGGGTCAGAACTCTCAGAACGAAAAACAGTTTTATTCCAAAGGCTGTCTCATTACTTAATAAATGACATGTGTGTGTGTATGTGTGTGTGTGTCACTGTGTGTGTGTGTGTGTGTGTGTTTTGTTTGCCCAAAATAATCTCATTTCACATTTGCTGTCGTTTAATGTTAGCATGCATAAGTGTAATTCTATTCATACGAGACTGCATTTTTATCCTCATTGTCATTATGATTGTTGTTATTATTATTGTGATGTTTATTCCTTGTTGATTGTAATTGTACACCACAATGTAATTTTGTGTAAAAGATAATAAAGTTGTCTTATCTTATCTTATCTTATCTTATCTTAAAATCGCAATACTGTGACGGAAAGAAATGAAAGCTTGCATGCGCCTATGAATTTTATCAAGAGACGGCAAGGGAACGCACTCGCGCTAAACATTTCCGCTCTTTTACAAATTGGGGGCACATTTGTATTCTCACGTGAGAAGTGTTCGCCACCGTAATAGCTCTACCACAAAGATCAAGGTCACAGGAGTCATTCGTTTGCTAAATGCGTTTTGCACAATATCTCAAAAACGGTTAAAGCTATTGTGAGTTTTGGGAATTGCATACACTGTTTCTTTTTAGACGCTTTTAGATGTGTACGTATGTAAGTGAATGTAGGTGTATAAAAAAAAAAGAAAAAAAGAAGTTGAATTAAAAGTTGGAACCAGACATGTGTAAGAATAAACATTTTAACCAACAAATATGCATTAACACAACATAAAAAGAAATAAAATAAAGGGAGATGAGGGGGGACGGGGTGGGGCGAGTCGTAGGAGGAAAGATTAAATTAACAGGGGGAAAAGCCCTATGTGGAAAGAGTCACAGGGGGAGGGAGGGCGGAAGAGGCCCAGGGGAAAATGTCCGGGTGAAAGAATTCTAGGGGATAAAGTCCGGGTTGACATAGTCCAAAGGGAAAGTGTCCAAGAATTTTAACAAAATAAGAGCCAGGTAGGATGGTATCGCTGGTGGTATCGCTGGTGGTATCACTGGTGGTATTGCTGGTGGTATCGCTGGTGGTATCGCTGGTGGTATTGCTGGTGGTATCGCTGGTGGTATCGCTGTTGGTATCACTGGTGGTATCGCTGGTGGTATCACTGGTGGTATTGCTGGTGGTATCGCTGGTGGTATCACTGGTGGTATTGCTGGTGGTATTGCTGGTGGTATCGCTGGTGGTATCACTGGTGGTATCGCTGGTGGTATCGCTGGTGGTATTGCTGGTGGTATTGCTGGTGGTATCGCTGGTGGTATCACTGGTGGTATCACTGGTGGTATTGCTGGTGGTATTGCTGGTGGTATTGCTGGTGGTATTGCTGGTGGTATCGCTGGTGGTATCGCTGGTGGTATCGCTGGTGGTATTGCTGGTGGTATCACTGGTGGTATCGCTGGTGGTATCGCTGGTGGTATCACTGGTGGTATCACTGGTGGTATTGCTGGTGGTATCACTGGTGGTATCACTGGTGGTATCGCTGGTGGTATCACTGGTGGTATCACTGGTGGTATCACTGGTGGTATCGCTGGTGGTATCGCTGGTGGTATCGCTGGTGGTATCGCTGGTGGTATCGCTGGTGGTATTGCTGGTGGTATTGCTGGTGGTATCGCTGGTGGTATCGCTGGTGGTATCGCTGGTGGTATTGCTGGTGGTATCGCTGGTGGTATCGCTGGTGGTATCACTGGTGGTATCGCTGGTGGTATCGCTGGTGGTATTGCTGGTGGTATCGCTGGTGGTATCACTGGTGGTATCGCTGGTGGTATCGCTGGTGGTATCGCTGGTGGTATCGCTGGTGGTATCGCTGGTGGTATTGCTGGTGGTATTGCTGGTGGTATCGCTGGTGGTATCGCTGGTGGTATTGCTGGTGGTATTGCTGGTGGTATTGCTGGTGGTATTGCTGGTGGTATTGCTGGTGGTATTGCTGGTGGTATTGCTGGTGGTATCGCTGGTGGTATCGCTGGTGGTATCGCTGGTGGTATCGCTGGTGGTATCGCTGGTGGTATTGCTGGTGGTATTGCTGGTGGTATTGCTGGTGGTATTGCTGGTGGTATCACTGGTGGTATCGCTGGTGGTATTGCTGGTGGTATCACTGGTGGTATCACTGGTGGTATCGCTGGTGGTATCACTGGTGGTATCGCTGGTGGTATCGCTGGTGATATTGCTGGTGGTATCACTGGTGGTATCACTGGTGGTATCGCTGGTGGTATCACTGGTGGTATCACTGGTGGTATCACTGGTGGTATCGCTGGTGGTATTGCTGGTGGTATCGCTGGTGGTATCGCTGGTGGTATTGCTGGTGGTATTGCTGGTGGTATTGCTGGTGGTATCGCTGGTGGTATCGCTGGTGGTATTGCTGGTGGTATTGCTGGTGGTATCGCTGGTGGTATCGCTGGTGGTATCACTGGTGGTATCGCTGGTGGTATTGCTGGTGGTATCGCTGGTGGTATCACTGGTGGTATCGCTGGTGGTATCGCTGGTGGTATCGCTGGTGGTATCGCTGGTGGTATCGCTGGTGGTATCGCTGGTGGTATCGCTGGTGGTATCGCTGGTGGTATCACTGTATTCCACCCCCCTCCTCTTCTCTCCTTTCTCCCATGCCACCCTCTTTGCTGTAAATCGCAATGAGCTCCAGTGAGGAAGGGCGCTGTACAAATAATAATAATAATAATAATAATAATAATAATAATAATTATTATTATTATTATTATTATTATTATTGTTGTTATTGTGATTATTATTATTATTATTATTATTATTATTATTATTATTATTATTATTATTATTATTATTATTATTATTATTATTACTATTATTATTATTATTATTATTATTATTATTATTATTATTATTATTATTATTATTATTTTATTTACTTATTGAGTTATTTATTGACTATTATTTTTTATATTTTTAAATTTTTTTTGGATTTTTTAACAGTTTTGTTTTGCACAGCGCGTTTGATAATTCAAAGATCTAGTTTAGGTGCTTATCGAAGCCTCAACCTTTGACCTCTTGCGTCACAATCGTCTTTTAGAAGGGTGGGGATGAGAAGAAGGTTGATGGATTTGGGATTTTGGGATTTTTCGATTTTATTGATCACCCATACGGGCGGAATTCGGGCTGGCTAATTTTCATCGAAAGCGTGGCAGTCGCTAGAGCAGCGCCACCAAGGACAGGGGAATTGGGTGAAATGGAAGAGGTCCTACCTATAGTGCATGCTGGCTGTTATTGGTGTTTGTTGGCACTGATAGCTGTCAAAAACATGAACGCAGAGTTAAGATATTTACTGTTCGTCTGATGAAATGCAGACACCAAAGACCTCGGTTTATACTTCTATCTGAAGTGGCTGGCACATCTCCTGTGGGTTACCCCCCTTTCCCATTGGTTTGACCTTTTCTGTATTCTTAGTATCTCCACTTTGTAGAAATGTAGTGCTTTAAACTCCCACTGTTTCTGTCTTTTTCCTTTATTCTTTCTCGTTCTTCTGTTGGGTCAGCTTGGGGCACAGGCGCTTGTATCTGGGCACGCGAGCGCCTATTCTTGTGACGCGTCTCCCTTTGGTTATCTGACGCGTCTCCCTTTGGTCTCCCTTTGGTTACCTATAACCAAAGGGAGACGCGTCGCAGGCATAGGCGCTTACGTGTTTAGATACAAGCGCCTGTGGCTTGGGGATATTAGACGCTTTGTGCCAAATGGTCACTAGGGCTTTCTACGGTATTATTATTATTTAGAAATTTAGGCATTTTATATGTATGCGTTTTGTTAATATTTTTAAGGATGTTTAAATACTATTTAGTGTTTTGTAAACGGTGGTTCAATAAATTAGAGTACAGCCTCAGCGTCCCCTTCATGAGATGCCTTTATTGTAAAGTGACCGGTTGGTGGAGTGCCTTAAGTGTTACGATTAGGGTTGTTTCAGCAGATCTTTTATATGGATCAGATATGAGCCCTCTTACAACCAAGTCGTGGTCCTGATTCGGGATTTTTGCCGTCCGCTGGACCCTATAAACATGGCTAACTAATTAATCTCCTCTATGTTACCACCGATCAATGGCCCCAAATTGGAAGGCGTTGTTTACTTTTGGCAAGAACGGGTTTACCCTACAATTCACATTGTTTTTACAGTAAACGATTGATAAATGTGGGCATTCCTTGGTCAAACCAACCGCTAAATTCGAAATCTCCATTTTGGATCTGACAGGCAGTTATTTCCCCTTTTTTAACGGTATAGCTGTGTGACCTTTAACCCTTTTTGTGAGTCATCCACGCGGCTTGCAGTGTGCGCGCGTTTTTGGAGTCAGGGGTAGGGAAGGGTAAGATCCATTTGATCAATCTAAAGCGATAAACCTTACGACAAAATGTCTTTACGGGCTCTGTTTCTTACTGGCGATGCAGAATGTTGGCCGTCTCTACTAATAGCACACAACTACTACATTTATTAATCCTATCCTATCCTATCCTATCCTGTCCCGTAACTCGGAGGTCGTAGGGGCACCGCAGATGATCGTTTAATCAGCATACTCCATCTTTCCCTGTCCTCAGCTGCCCTGATGGCTTCGCTCAGTGTCAAACCAGTCCATTCTCGAATGTTGTCCTCCCACCTCTTTTTCTGTCTCCCTCTTCTTCTACCTCCTTGCACTGTGACTTGCAGGATGGTCTTTGCAAGACCTGACGATCTGGTGACGTGGTCATACCATCGGAGTTTCCGTTTTTTCACCATTGTGAGCAGGTCATCGTGTTGTCCAATGGCTTGTGTGATGGTTTGTCGGACGTCGTCGTTGGTAATATGCTGGGTATAAGAAATGCCCAGAAGTCTTCGGTAGCACCTCATCTCCATGCTTTGTATTCTTCGTTGGAGATCTGCTGTGAAGGTCCATGTTTCGCAAGCATATAGGAAGATGGAGATGACAAGGGAGCGCAGCAGCCTTATCTTGGAATGTAGACTGATGGTCCTGTCACCTCGCCAGGGCAGCAGTTGTTTGTGCTATACTGGAGAGGACTTCATGTCGGGACCCATTGTCTGATACAATGGCTCCTAAATATTTGAAGCTATGCACTGTGTTGAGGGATTGGCCTTGGACTTTGATGTCCGTGTTGATGCCATTGGTGTTGTTGGTCATCATTTTGGTCTTCTCTGCATTTATTTCCATTCCATAGGCTCTGGAGGTGGTGTCAAGCCTCTGTACCAGCTGTTCAAGTTCTTGTTCCTCTTTATTAATAAAAATAAATAAATATACTTTCGAAATATTTTTGTTGTTGTTGTACGCTTATTTTTTCAGTGGGGTAACATTCACTATGAATGTCAAATGGGTCTAGTCGAGGAGGCGTGGTCAGAGTGGGTCCCTTATTGTTATAAAAATGCGTGTTACAGCCATATACTACAGCTACACGGAGTACTACGACCTGAAGTCCCTCAATGCTACATCGCAGTGGGGAGTCTCGCAGGCCTTTGCTCTCAATTTTAGCTACTACTTCTCTCTCAAGGAAACCTGGCTCGCCTTTGGTAAGTTCTAGATTTTCATTCCGTTCCGTTGTATTCAGTTCAGGTCAATTTAATTTAATTTCATTTCGTTTCATTTCATTTAAGTCCATTCAGTCCAATGAAATAAACGGTACGTCACTCTCTCCTCTAAGGCCCGCTCCCGGCCTGACCTGGGTTTGATGTTAACCTTTTCGGCCTTGCAGGCTGCACGCTATCGACTGTGACCTTGATCCTGCTCCTTGTCTTCATCTTCCTCGTTCAGAGAATCTGCATCGCCATCGAGCTCATCAAGGAAGCCAGCAGGTAAACATGGACAAACAAGGACAGAGACACTCTTTCTCTCTAACACACACACAAACAACACACACACACACACACAACACACCCTCACACAACACACACAACACACCCTCACACAACACACACACAACATACACACACAACACACACACACATACATTGATGGACAGATCTATAAACACTTTAAAAATAATGTACATGCATTGCTGCTATCACCATTTGGGTTGGTATTTTGGTAATCCAACAAACTGCAATGATCACGTGATATTCAAAGACCAATCTAAACTGCGCTTGTTAACCACGTGACTGTCGTTGTCCAATCAGGGCCGTGGGAAATATGTTCTCGACTTTGTTCTGGCCGATCTTCCCATTCCTGATGCAGGTGGTCTTCATCGCTTACTGGATCGTCAGTGCTGTGTATCCTTTATAATTATCAACTCGTCGTCCTTGCCATCATCATCGTCGTCGTCGTTGTGATCATCGTCGTCTTCGTGGTCATCATCATCATCATCATCATCATCATCATCATCATCATCATCATCATCATCTAAGTCGTCGTCGTCTCATGTCATCATCATTTACAACCACTACAACTACTACTACTACTACTACTACTACTACTACTACTACTACTCTACTACTACTACTACTACTGCTGCTGTTAATACTACTACTGTTGCTATATTCCCAATCTCAACACGGTGCACAGTTTCAAATATTTAGAAGCAATTGTATCGGACAATGATTCCGACAGGAAGTCCTCTTAAGGATAGCACAAACAACTGCTGCCTTGAAAGGTTGAAGCCCATTTGGAAAGACAGGACCATCAGTCTACACTCCAAGGTAAGTTTTTTGCGCTCCTTTGTTATCTCCATCTTCCTATATGCTTGCGAAACATGGACCCTCACAGCAGATCTCCAAAGGAGAATACAAAGCTTGGAGATGAGGTGCTACCGAAGACTTCTGGGCATTTCCTATATCCAGCACATCACCCACGATGAAGTCCGACAGACCATCACACGAGCCATTGGACAACATGATGACTTGCTCACAGTGGTGAAGAAACGGAAACTCCGTTGGTATGGCCACATCACCAGAGCATCAGGCCTTGCAAAGACCATACTGCAAGGCACGGTGCAGGGAGGCAGAAGAAGAAGGAGACAGAAAAAGAGGTGGGAAGACAACATTCGAGAGTGGACTGGCTTAACACTGAGTAAAGCCATGAAGACTGCTGAGGACAGAGAAAGATGGAGTATGCTGGTTAAACGATCATCTGTGGTGCCCCTACGACTTTCGAGTTACGGGATAGGATAGGATAGGATAGGTTGCTATATTCATGTTAACATTGCTACTACCACTACTACTGCTTCTACTATTGCTGCTACTACTGCTGCTTATGCTACTGTAACAACAGAAATATTGACGACAAACATGTAGGAAATTAGCTTAGCGAAACAGAGATACCATCGAAACGAAACTGGACATTAATACAACAGTTAGCTAACAAGCAGCACACACATGGCAAATTAACGTCCTTGAAACAGTCACACCGCCGATAGCTACCGATACCATCAACAGACTTAGCGACCAAGAATGTTAACTAGCATACTTTAGTCAAAAACTAACCATAGCGTTGTCTTCGATTAACTAACTTACTGCACCATGAGACACTAAGTAGCTCACTCCAGCCAAAAGTTACCAAGATGATGTCACCCGTATTGGGCAGGCACCGCTTATCGTTATTACATCTATCCTACCCTCGAACCCTGACACTCCACTTTAAAGATAATTATGCGTGTCAGAAATAGTGCAGAGGAGGAACTAGTCCAAATAATAAAACGATTAATCCCGTATGCGAGATTAACGAAAACTAGAGCTAAAGACGATTGGTCAGAAGACTCTTAGGAACTTTTGCATACCCTTGGGGACCAAAAATCAGCTAGTCAGTCGCAAAAGAACTGTTAAGCTGTGAGGGTCGACCAAAGGAACAAACTGCAGTGTTCGTCTATCTCCATCTCATCAAGAGAGTGCTAGAGACGTAAAAGACGATTTCACGAGTCCCAGAGTCCACAAGTAAGATAACACTAATAGTTTTGATATGTGTATGTTTATTTATATTGATTGCCATGTATAAATAATATGTTCTTGATATATAGTTACAGAAACAGATTATTGTTTCTGAGACAGTATGCATGTGGTTTGATGTACCTTAGCCTTAAGATTCGAATTGAATTGTGCATATGGGAACCCTACAGGTGTCTGATGCTATAGACACTTTGCAGAGGGAACCGCACACTTATAGCTAACGAGAATACTGTAGCCAGAGCTCCGACTTTTACAGGTCGGACCTGGGATCACGTTTGTGGAGACGAACGCCTGACCGTCGCTCCCGTGGAACCAAGGAGAACTACCACGATTCTACCTGACCACGTCCAAACCCCACAGCTTCAAGAGCGACCCGACTTACCTTAGCTAAGTCACCCACAAAAACTGAGTCATACCCTCGAGAAACTAGAACCTTTGAAACTTACGAACAGTGAAAATCGTAACCGCAGGTAGCAAATGACGAAAGAAACCTGTTAAAACATTTTCCCAGCACTTGGAACTATATTACTTATTAATTTACCGATTAATGCAGAAATGTTAAAGTTTGTGTTGAATATATAAAAAGTGAAATTACATACATACGACTGGTGTCATTCTATTTGTATTGTTGTGTAGTTATTAGTTTTCTTCTCTTGAGACATAATAATCTAGTCTTTTGATTAGTCATCACCGGTTCTCAAGTTGAGCCAAATGATACTAAAATTCCCGAGAACAAATATAAATTTTATGTGACCAAAGTACCGTGATCTGTCTCTCACACCACTTTAGGACTTCTGGTAAAAGAACGATCGATAGTGGTAGCGCATCGCCCATCTATCAATAGGTCTTACCCCCTAGTAAGATAAACGTATCTTCCCCAGAATATCATCACAGCTACTACTACTACTACTACTACTACTACTGCTACTACTACTACTAAGCCTACTACTACTACTACTACTACTACTACTACTACTACTACTACTACTACTACTACTACATGCGTTTTGGATTGTGCGAATCATTTCTTTAACCAGGATAAAGCTATATCGCTTCTATGGGAACCAAGAGCTACTACTCCGCTGACTTCAACACCACCCAAGACAACATCAACTACTACCTCACTAGAATACCCTGTGATACCAACGTACGTATAGTTGGTAATTAGCTACAGCGAAGATTGTGATGAAGATGGTGGTGGTGGTGATGAAGACGATGATGATGATGATGATGATGATGATGATGATGATGATAATGGTGATGATGATGATGATGATGATGACAGAATGTGAGTGGTGGTGTTTGTGATGGTGGTGTTTCTGCTGCCAATGGTAGTGGTGGCGATGATAATGGTGATGATGATGATGATGGTGATGATGATGATGATGATGATGAGGTTAACAAATATAATGAAATCTCTCCTGCTGATGACGACAACGGCAATGATGATGATGATTATTGATGATGATTGATGATGACGATGACGACGACGACAACGATGAACACAAAAAAGCGCAAACAGATTTCATTGGGCAATGACGTGTTCTGTTCCGTTTTATTGTGCTGCGTTCAGTTATTTCTTAGTCCTTTTTTCCCTCCCCCGTCAAAACTAATTATTTGTATATAATTATTTTTACATTAGTTTCTACTTTATGTTATTGATAATATTTTATTTCTGCAATAGTAAGGAGGCGGGACTTGTCTTTTTTTTTTTTTTTAAATTTCGATCATTGTATTAATTAACCATTGTTAGATGTAACACATTTTTAGTTATATTTTAAATTTGTATGGTGAATCTTATTATTATCTTATATGCCATTGTTGTAATATTTTTTTATTTTTTTATTTCATTATGCATGTGTAGTGTATTGCATATGTTGTTGTTCCCTTGTATGCCTTTGCGAGTACAGTTGGTGTGAATGCGTGCATACCCTGTTTTATTGTTTGTTTGTTCTAAAGATATATCCTATGTTAAGAGCGGTGAACCCAGCCCTGAGCTGGGGTATCGCGCTATATAAGCCTACTTTATTAAACGTTTCCGTTTTCTGTGACCCAGGATACGAATATTGGATCCTTGTGCGCCTTTGTCAAGTATGGCGGTGATGAGTAAGTTAATTATTATTATAACACATTACCAGATCAAGAGCTCCTCAAGGTACTGCATGTTATGTGCACCCATGTGGTCATAACTACGGGGTTTTATCAAGTTTTGTTTGTTTGTTTTTGTTTCTAGATATTATTATTATTATTTTAATATTCGTTTTAAAGAAGCTAACTTCTGCAATCCGTCCCCCCTCCCCAAGTCTCTCCCTTCAGCCCGCCCCGCCCCACCTCCCCCGCCCCCCCAAAAGCAACCTTTTTCAAAAGTGCGGGTTTGATATAAATGCTTGCCTCCCTATTAATAGCATCAAGGTTGATTCTAAAAATATTATCATTAGCGAAATTAAATGGGCCTATATTGCACAACACAGTGGATTGTTCGCATTGCCAAGGGCGAGAAGCCGTAAATTCAAGGTTTAGCGCCCGGACTGAGCACCCTTTACGGCCTTGAGGAACCATTGCCCACTATGTCATCTTTTAAGGTGACAACGATTCAGAGTCCCACTAATATCATTGTCATTACAAATAAACCAAACTCCTTGAGACTTAGGCCCTATAAGGTTTACGTTAATGTATTAATTTTTTTTTTAATTTTGTGTACAAAAACAATTTGGAGCTACATCAGCTCTAAGCAAGTATTTATGCTACTAAAAAGACCCCCATTCGAAGGCTTTGTTTACTTTTGGCGATAACGAGTTTACCCTACAATTCGCATTGTTATCACACTAAACGATGGTACAGTGGGCTTTCCTTGCTCAAACCAACCACTAATGTTCGAAGTTTCCATTTCCGTTCTGACAGGGAGTTATTTCCCCCTGTTTTAACGGTACAGCCGTGTGACCTTTGACCCCGTTTGTGAGTGAACCACGCGGCTTGAAGTGTGCGTCTTTGATGTCTGGGATAGGGTAGGGACTATTGGGTCAACCTAAATAGAAAAACCTTACGAGCAATTGTTTTTATGGGTTCTGTCTCTTACTGGATGCTTTTTTTAACAAAAACTTTACAATGTTTGGCTAGCCCTTGCTATTAGTACTACGGAATTTAGTCATTTAAAACTAACTATAATTTGGACAGATTTCTTTTCTGTAGTAAACTTTTTTCAGTGGGGCGACACTCACTGTGAATGTTAAAAGGATCTGTGGAGGGGGCTCCCCCCGTGAGGGTGCCGGGGTTTCAGTATAAATAGTATCCCCACTTTCTGGAAATTTAGTGCTTTAAATTCCCACTGTCGCTGTCTTTCTCCTTTGTTCTTTCTCATTCCTACTCTGTTCTGTCAATCTACGACACTATCTTCTTCGCTAGACCAGTCACCTACATTTGTTCTTGAAAACTCTTCCGGGACAAAACTCCTCATTTGTGTGTGAGGTCTGTTGGATCAGCTTGGGAATATTGGACGCTTTTTTGCCAGGTGGTCACTAGGGCTTCCTATGATGTTATTATTTGGCAATGTAGGCATTTTATATGGATGCGTTTTGTTGTTATTGTATATTGATGTTTGTATTCTATTTTGTTTTTGTAAACGGGGTTTCGATAAATTAGAGTATAGCTTCAGCGTCCCCTGCGTGGGATATCTTTATTGTAAATTGACCGGCTGGTAGATTGCCTTCAGTGTTACCATTAGGGTTGTTTTGGCAGATCTTATGCGGATCAGGGGGTGAGTCCTCTTTCACTTCTCTGGTCCTGATTTGGCTCGGAAGAGTCCGCTGGACCTAAAGCAATAACCATGTAATGTAATGTAATGTAATGTCGAGGGGGCGTGGTCACAGTAGGTCCCTTTAAAGGTCCTATTGTATGAATCAGTGGAATAACATTGTTTTGCTTTACTAGCTTTGACCTGCTTTGCTATCAACTCCATCCGTGCTATTGGTAACATTACTCTAGCAAATTACCCTATGTGTATTTAGTCTACATTTTATCGCTTTGAATTTTGCCATATATAATTATCATCGTTTTTGGTGGTGTTGTATTTCCATCACTCGGGTAAAAAGCCGAGTGACAGACACCTCCAAGAAAATGAACATTTTTTCCATAATGATTATTTTTCGACACTGTGTGTGTGTGTGTGTGTGGGTGTGGGTGTGAGGGGGTGTGTGTGGGTGTGTGTGTGTGGGTGTGTGTGTGTGTGTGTCTCGAAATACAATTGAATGGCTTGCCATCTTGTTTTGTTTTATCTTATTCAATCATGATAATTTGTGTTTATAAAATAATTTTCAGATACATCATTCCCATGCAAGTGTTCATGCTGTTCATGTTCCTGTGGATTATGAACTTCATCGTTGCGCTGAGTCAAATGACCTTAGCGGGCGCCTTTGCCTCGTACTACTGGGCCTGGAACAAACCGGATGACATCCCAGCATTCCCTCTCGCTTACTCTTTCTATCGCAGTATCAGGTAAAGGACGATAACCCTACGTCGCCAACTCCTAGCCTTATTTTTATGGCGCATTCCTTTCTTTCGGCAACCCATGTTCATTCAGGACACCAACCTGGCCTTGACTTATTTAGAAATCTTTTTAGCTGCCCAGTAATAATTTATTGAAGAAGAAGGGAATAAAGCCAAGTGATTGTAGAAGCTATGTCATCACTGGTCGCTGCCGCTTTCTGTAGGTGCATCAGATAGGGGAGGTAACTGGGTTAGCAATTATTTGGGAAACTAGTTATGCCCCTTTATTGTGTAATTTAATTCTTTTTTGGTTAATCCCTTAAATATTTCGAGCATTATCAATGGAATGACTGCTGTCTCCTGAAAGTTACTAGATGAGAGACATAACTTTGAAGAATCACATTACATGATTTTTGCTTTAGGTCCAGCGGATTCTTCCGAGCCAAATCAGGACCAGTGTAGCCGAATCAGGACCACAAAATCAAGACCACAACTTCGCTGATAGAGGACTCGTTCCTGATCCACATAAAAGATCTGCCGAAACAACCTAGTGTTACCTAGTGCACTGAAGGCACTCCAACAGCCGGTCACTTTACAATAAAGACATCCCACGCAGGGAACGCTGAGGCTATACTCTAATTTATTGAACCCCCGTTTACAAAAACAAAATAGAATACAAACATCATGTTAAAATATCAACAAAACACATACACATAAAATGCCTACATTGCCAAATAATAACATCATAGGAAGCCCCAGTGACTACCTGGCAGAAAGCGTCCAATATTTCCAAGCTGATCCAACAGACCTCACACACAAATGAGGAGTCTTGTCCCGGAAGAGTTTTCAAGAAAAAAGGTAGGTGACTGGTTTAGCGAAGAAGAAGATAGTATAGTTGATTAATAGAACAGAGTAGGAATGAGAAGAACAAAGGAGAAAGACCGCGACAGTGGGAATTTAAAGTACTAAATTTTCAGAAAGTGGGGATACTATTTCAGTGTTCCCGATTACGCACAGTAGTGCGTCAATTACGCACAAAATATGAAAAAGGACGCAGAAAAATGTGCATGTGTGCGTCCTGTCACACATTTTTTTCAAATCGCTGAAGTCAAAAATACGACCAACGAGTGGCGAACTAATTCACGGCATAATCAGAATCAGAACCCAACTTAGACTGCCATTGCAGACGATAGAAGATTGTGTCGGGAGTTGTCATTTAATACATGTTTTAAGTTTTTGGTTTTATATGATTATGATAACTAATGTGACGCTTTAACAGAGTTTTTAAAAAAAAAGTTAGGCTTGGACTTGTTTTTACATTTTTTTTCCGATTTGGGGACTCTCAAAATTTGCACAAGGACTCTTAAAATTTTATACCTGGGAGTCCCAAGGACTCTCATTTTGTGTGTGTGGAGGGAACACTGTATTTATACTGAAAACCCCGGCACTCCCACAGGGGGACTTTGAAGAATAGACAGCTTGCTTAATCTTACTTACTTAATCTTATTTGTGCTTGCCTTTAGCTGCCATATTTGTTTTGTCTTTTTTGGTACAGATACCATTTAGGCTCACTGGCGTTCGGCTCTTTCATCATAGCCGTGATTCAGATGATCAGGATTATCCTGGAGTATATCGACCACAAGCTGAAAGGGTCTGAGAACAAAGTAGCCAAGTTTTTCCTCAAGTGAGTAAATAATCAAACTTCTTCTTCTTCTTCTTCTTCTTCTTCTTCTTCTTCTTCTTCTTCTTCTTCTTCTTCTTCTTCTTCTTCTTCTTCTTCTTCTTCTCATTCTTCTTCTTCATTATTATTAATAATATTTACGCGTCTAGTCTAGAAGTAGCTCTAGGCGTTTGCATGAATACAGAACAACTTCAACTATAAAACAGAACAAAATAGATTATGAGTTTTTCTCGTTTGTGTGAGTGAATGTGTGTGTGTGTAAGTACTTTTCAGTGTGCTAACGCTAACCCTAATCCTTAACCTAACCTTAACTCTAACGGATCATTGTTTTGACGTCTGCATAGTGGTCCATGTTTCGCAAGCATCTCCTTCTTCCTATACGCTTGCGAAACATGGATCCTCACAGCAGATCTACAACGAAGAATATAAAGCATGGAGGTGAGGTGCTACAGAAGATCTCTGGGCATTTCCTATACCCAGCACATCACCAACAAAGAAGTCCGACAGACCATCACACAAGCCATTGGACAACACGATAACATGGTCACTGTGGTGAAGAAAACGGAAACTCCGTTGGTATGGCCGCATCACCAGAGCAACAGGCCTTGCAAAGACCATCCTGCAAGGCTCGGCGCAAGGAGGGAGAAGAAGAGGGATACAGAAAAAGAGGTGGGAGGACTACATTCGAGAATGGACTGGTTTGACACTGAGCAAAGCCATGAGGGCTGCTGAGGACGGAGTAAGATGGAGTATGCTGGTTAAACGATCATCTGTGGTGCCCCAACGACCTTCGAGTTACGGGAAAGGATAGGATATAATAGGATAGCGGGGTCCGTCAAATATACGTAGGTAGGTTCAAGTGTATGTCACAAGAACGCCGTCTGAACATAATCACACACACACACACACACACACACACACACACACGCACCCCCCCTCCACACACACACACACACACACAAACACACACACACCAACCCACGCACCCACGCACGCATGCCAAACACGCATGGCTAGTCTCAGATACGCAGTGTGACCACCCCCCCTCCCCTCGACAGATCGTTTTAACATTCACAATAAGTGTTGCACCACTGAGAAAAGCTTTAAAAAAATATTTTATTAGAATAGTTATTTTTTGTAATAAATAAATTCCGCAGTTTGTGTGCCTATTGTTAGCTAGGACTAGCTAACGACAACATTTTGGAGCTAAACATAGCATCTACCGTAGCCGGTAACAGACGGAATCCGTAAAAAAACAACTGGTCGTAAGGTTTATTGTTTTAGGTTGATGAAATAGACCCTTCCCTACCTACCCCACACACCAAAGACGCACTATTCAAGCCGCGTGGGTCGCTCAGAAGTAGGGTCAAAGGTCTCACGTCTGAACCGTTAAAACAGAAGAAATAGCTTCCGGTCTCAACCGGAATGAAAATTTCAGACTTTAGCCGGTCGCTTGAGCAAGGAAAACCCATTCACGCTATGATTGTGTAATGCGATAACAATGAGAATTTTAGGGTAGCCCCGTTTCTCGCCAAACGTAAACAAAGCCATCGAATCGGGATTTTTTTAACTAGAAACTTACACTGAAGCTTGCCTTCAAGTTGATGTTTGTGTGGAAGTAGCGTTATGTTGATCCTAAACCATACCACCCTAAGCCCATAGCTCAGTGGCAGGGCGATCGCAGCTCAGGGGACACCCTTCACCTTCCGGCTCCAATCCCACGCTGGGTAAGATCAATGTGGCCATTGTCCACTGTCCATTGGAGCAGTAGCCCATAGACGTGCTGTGATTGTTGGGTGTTGATTTAGGTCCCCAGCCCTTCTTCCCCGTCTGCCGCATCGCCCATGGTGGGTGTTGACGTTAAACTTCATGGTGGGTGTTGACGTTAAACTTCATGGTGGGTGTTGACGTTAAACTTCAGAGTGGGTGTTGACGTTAAACTTCAATGCTCGTCTTTCACCATTCAAACTATCTCGCTAAAAAGAAACTTAGAAAGGGGAGCAATTTCAACTAACACTTTCCTTGATAACGGCGTCATTGCCTTTACATCCTTAGTATTACCATCTTCTTCCTGGAGTAAATTCAGTAGAAACTAGAATAGGGTCGGTGTTTTATGTACAGGGTAGCCATACTAAACATCCCATTGTCAGCAATAATTACTATTACTACTACTACTACTACTACTACTACTACTACTACTACTACTACTACTACTACTACTACTACTACTACTACTACTACTACTACTGCTACTACTACTACTACTATTAATAATAATAATACGCAAGGCGTTTTCTGTGTAAATAATAAAAACGTTAATAATACTTTCTGAATGATGCAGGACATGATGTAGTGCGAATGTTGTAATGATGCGTACGAATGATGTGTGTAAGCGCATTGAGTTGTTATTCTAATGAAAAATGCGCTGTATACATGCAATTTAATAATAATAATAATAATAATAATAATAATAATAATAATAATAATAATAATAATAATAATAATAATAATAATATTGTGTGTGTTTGTATGTGTGTGTGTGGGTGCGTGTGTGGGTGTGTTTAGACGTGTGTTTTCTTGTGACATACATTAGTAGTAGTAGTAGTAGTAGTAGTAGTAGTAGTAGTAGTAGTAGTAGTAGTAGTAGTAGTAGTAGTAGTAGTAGTAGTAGTAGTAGTAGTAGTAGACAGAGCATAATTCTTGCACGTGTTAAAGTTTGGTTGATGTTGGATTTCGAATTTCAACTAGAGATTATTTTTGTAGCCTTTCAGGTATCTGAAATGTGGTTGATATTGGATTTCAACTGGAGATTTTGTTTGTTGTTGACATTTCAGATGTCTGAAGTGCTGTTTCTGGTGCCTGGAAAAGCTGATAAAGTTCCTGAACAAGAACGCGTACATCATAGTAAGTAAAAGCTTACATTGATGGAAACAGCCGTCAAGGAAGCTGCGGGCCATTGTATTTAGGCCTCTATACGGCGATGACAAAACACCGCATGTTTAACGAAAGGGAAGGCGTACCAAGAACATAGATAGTATCATGGGTCAACAATGGTTTTATGTATACATTTTGGTTCAATATTTAATGTTTTTGTTGTTGCGGTGTATTTGTTGTTGTTGTTGTTGTGCGTAACTGTTTGAGGCTTTTTGGGTGTTTCTATATTTTCATTTTCAATGGAATACTTTGGTTTCGCCTCCAGATCGCAATTCGCGGAAAGAACTTCTGCTTTGCTGCCAAAGACGCTTTTTTCCTGATTATGAGAAACATCGTCAGGTAAGTCCCGTACAACGGCAACGGCGCCAACCACGCCGACAACGACGACGATAATTGATTGATGGATGGATGGATGGATGGATGGATGATGATGATGATGATGATGATGATGATGATGATGATGATGATGATGATGATGATGATGATGATGATGATGATGACGATAAGACGAACATGACGATGAGGATGAAAAAAATGAGGATGATGACAGCATAAGTAATAATACTGCCCTGCAGAGGTAATACACATTGCTGCGATCGGTAGAAAGTATCGCCAAAACTCCCGCTAGCAGCAGGTGAAAGTATTCCCTCCATCCCTTCAAAGTATACTTTGGGCTCGCAGCTAGCCGCGGATGCGAACCGGCAGTACTGTTTAAAAGTGACGGAAAGAGCGGAATATTGCTACAAGGGTTCGGGTCAGTGTTAGTTGTAGATCTATCCCTAGCCCTTGCCCTAACCATTTTCTCTACAAAAATGCTCTTTTTCCGTCACCAAAACCCATTTGCCTTCTTGGATTCTTAAAATGTATGAAACCAAGTCAGGACACTATCCGGCGTCAATAAACGGTTCGAAAAGATTCTCAAACGGTTGGTAAAAGACAGTTGACCTAGAAACAAATACAGCGTGACCTAATTCGTCGCCTAGAGGAGACGAAACTTACTTCTCTGTTGGTAGTCTTTCAACGACACTGTAACTGAGCAGGCTGCTAACCTCGCTTACCTCCCTTCAAGGGACAAGGGACATACTTTGGCCTGCTGCACAGCGTGTGCCTGGAGTATACTTTCTTTCGATCGTAGCTATGTGCAATGAGTGCCCTGCAATGATGATGATGATGATGATGATGATGATGATGATGTTGTTGCAGAGTCGTAGTCTTAGACAAGGTGACGGACTTCGTCCTGTTTCTCAGCAAGCTGGTCTGCACAGCGGCCGTTTGTGAGTATAAGCTTATAACACCTATACAAGAACACGTGTACTAATACTTATTATTTAAACCAAAGTAGTAGAAATGGTAGGTTAGTTAGTTATTCATTGCTTACATGGTCCAGCGGATTGCAATGAACCGAATCAGGACCACAAAATCTAGACCACAACTTGGCTGAAAGAGGACTCACCCCTGATACGCATAAAAGATATGCTGAAGCAACTACAGTGGTAACACTGAAGGCACTCCACCAGCCGGTCACTTTACAATAAAGGCATCCAACGCAAGGGACGCAAAAGGCTATACTCTAATTTATCGAACTCCCCTTTACAAAAACCAAATTAAATACAAACATCATTATAAAGTATTAACAAAACATATACATATAAAATGCCTACATTGCTAAATTAATAATATCATAGGAAGTCCTAGTGACCATTTGGCAGAAAGCGTCCAATATCCCCAAGCTGATACAATAGACCTCACAAACAAATGAGGAGTTTTGTCCCGGAATAGTTTTTAAGGAAAAAGATAGGTGACGGGTCTAGTGAAGAAGATAGTATAGTAGATTGATAGAACAGAGTAGGAATGAGAAAGAACAAAGGAGAAAGACAACGACAGTGGGAGTTTAAAGCACTAAATTTCCAGAAAGTGGGGATACTATTTATACAGAAAACCCCCGGCACCCCACGGGAGGGGGGGGGGAGGAAGAGAGAGGGAAGAAATAGTAGTCGTAAACATGCGCCTCCTACATCACGTACTGTTTTGTGAGCGGACCAACAAACGCAATAATTGTACAACTTTTCTTTTACTGAAGCAACTTATTTACATAAAGATCGTCTAGTCATAAAACTGTAAATGGAGAACAACCTGGTGTTTAAATGGCACCCGACAGATCCAAAAACTTTAATTTTATTTTATTTGTGTTTTTGTTAGCAGAGCACCTGTTGTTTAAAGTTGAAGATATTCTGCAGCAACCCACACGCATTCAAAACCACCACTTTACCAGTGCCTCTCTCTTGAGAAGTGCGCAGTGTAGTTTGGAAACTGTGTCTCAGTTGCATTGGTTAGTTATTTACAACGAGAGGAAAGAGCTGGCTTTCAACTCCTGAAAAACCATAAAAGCGAAAAACGTGTATCGAGAACAGTTTTAGCCTGCGGAGTTTTATCTCTTTTAGTTCGTCCGTCATAATAATAATAATAATAGCTCTTTTAGTTCGTCCGTTATAATAATAATAATAATAATAATAATAATAATAATAATAATAATAATAATAATAATAATAATAATAATAATAATAACTGCTGTCAAGCGCTGTTTCTTCAAATAAGGGTAATTGTAGATTATAGTCACACAACACCGGAGCGTATAGGATGGGCGACTACTGGTCACATTATTCTGACACCAGCGAAACAGTTGATGGTAAGGGGAAAATAATATGGTCACACATTGGCCAATCCGGGATTCGAACCAGGTACCTTTCGGTTACTAGTAAGACGCTCTACCAACTGAGCTACCCGGTCCCGCTTCTTCATATGAGGGAATCACAATTACAGAAGTCCCGGTCCTGATTTGGCTCGGGAGAGTCCGCTGGACCTAAAGCAACAATCAATCAATCAATTACAGAAGTCGGAACAGAAATAAGTTTTTGTTTCTGAAAATTTTGGAGTGACTGCATCCATATGATTATTTAAGGGAGGGAGGAACCCAGAATACCAGGAGAAAACCTTCCGTTATCTCGTCTTCTGATGTATAGTAATTTAATTATCAGGAAGAAATAGTAGTGAACTGATTGATTGACTAAAGGATTGGTTCGTTTATTGATCGCCTGTGTTGCAGTTGTGGGTTCCTTCTTCTGGTTCAAGGGAGAAATCAACTGGTTCAGTAAATACGTCCACGTTCCCAACCTCAACTACTACCTCACGCCTGTTATTGTGAGTCTGTGGTCGTCATCGTCGTTGTCATTATCAGTGTTATCATCGTCGACGCGTCATTGTCGTTACCGTCATCATAATCCTCCTCCCTTACCTCCTCCTCCTCCTCATCATCATCACCACCACCATCGTCACCGTCATCATCGTCATCATCATCATCATTATCAAAATCGTCATTATTTTATACAGCGCCCTAATATCTATTATCTCACGGAGAAAACATTTATTCAAGGCACATAATAACGGTTGTCCCAATTCAGATCGTATTTTCAGCGATGGAATTTTTTGTTTTTTTAGCACAAGACTATTTCTTATTGTCTAATCATCGTAGTGAGGACATGTTTTCTCTGAAGGCAAGAACGCCTAAATCTTTTGTGGAACTAACTCTGCCCATGTGTATGTGGTGACAAGGGGAGGCTACTCTGGAGCGACCATCAGCCATTAAACGTCGGAGGCGCAGTTCGTTGATTTGCTGAGATGCATGCACTGTGCTGTATGAGTTATCCATCGTGTGTGTTAATAAAGATTTGTTCTCTTTACTTGATAGCAAAATGCCAATGATGGAGTTGACTAATGATAGTACAGTCAATGCGTGTATCATTCTGTTTTAGATTTTGGGCGTGGGCACCTACCTGCTGACCTGCGTTTTCTTCAGTGTCTACTCTATGGCCGTGGACACCATCTTTCTGTGCTTCTGTCAGTATTCATTTAGCTGTAGTCTAGATTCATTACGTATTTGGTGGACACACTGAGTTAGGCCTATATTTGTATTTTAAAATTGTTCTTCTATAATATAATAGCGCCTTTGAAACTCGAGAGCTACTCCAGGCACTGGATTACCCCCTATATTATGAAACAATAGACCATGCTCGGAAATATGAAGGGGAACAACTCTGGCCGGCTTGCCCGCATGTTGCGACCAGAGTTGTCCTACGTTGGGCGGACATTCTTTGCAAACGAACACAGTTTCTTGCCCTATAATGTTTGCGCTGTCCTCCATCAAACCTTACGAAATGATTTCAGTTGCAATCCTGGCTAGCTCCGCTAGTTCGGCCTTGCACTGCCCTTCAACCATCACCCCTCTTTCCCGAAGAAAAGCTTGCAGCTCGGGGAAGCTCTTGTTCGTCCTCATCTGGAGTGGGCTTCAGCGGTCTGGGATCCCATACAGCAGACTCTCATCTCTAACGTTGATGCTGTACACCGTAGAGCAGCACGCTTTGTCATGAACAACTACAAGCTAACAGCAAGCGTTGAAAACAGTTGAAATGGCCAACCCTGCAGAAAAGAAGAACAACAACCAGACTCTCTACCTTCTGCAAGATTCACCACAACCTCCTCAAGGTTAATTGCCAGCATCTCAAACCCCTTCCCTCCAAGAACTCGGCGAGGCAACAGCTTGCAGTATCCCGAATCACCGACCAACGCCAATCATCCTTCTTCCCCCGGACCATCAAAGACTGTAACTCTTTGCCTGATGAGGTCGTCCAGGTTCCACCTGTGAGCGTCTTCATTGCGAGGGCCTCGGAGGTGCTCTGAATCCTCTCAGCTATTTATCCTCCTCTCTCCCTCCCCCCCAGCACCTCCATATTCCCTTACCCATCTCTACTGGCCTCAAATCCTCAATGACACGTCGCCCCAGTACCCAACGGCAATGGTCTCAGTTATAGATCGTGTTTGTCTTTCGGAAGAAGAAGCATTCATAGTGTTCTGAAACGACATGCTCTGATGATATCCGCCCGGATAAAGCATAGGACTGACGACGAACGTTTTGATTGCAATCATAAGGAAAATCATGACTTGAGTCACTGATGTCGAAAGACTATCACCCAGTCATCTCAGTCAAATCAGTTCGCAGCTTGATTTGCGATGATTTTCCACCTTTAGAACATGCTCTAATTCCGACGAACTGATTGCGAGTCATTTAGCATGGGAACCAATGAAACGCGCTACTTTGATCACGTGATCTTGCGGAAAATGACAAGGCCACAATCGGCCCGCTTAAACGTTGAGTGTGAAAAATACCTGTGAAGAAATATAGATGAAACAGTCACATCAATGTTTATGGGATATTGTCTTTTTCGCTGAACTTAGCAAATGAATTGCTAGCGTACACATTCTTTGTCGCTGCTTTTCACACATTTTGACTTTGGACGCAGCAACTCTTGTGCTTTTGTTTATGCACAGTGACTATGCGCATGTTTACCAAAATCAAACGTTGTAGTGTGACTACTGACGACTCGCAGCGTCAATCCTCTCATTCAAATCATAATTTGCAAACATGTACTGTCATTATGATTGCAGTCAAAACGTTCGTCGTCAGACCTAGGCTTAACACTAGGTAACTAAAAACAAAACAAAAAGACAAGTTAGCTCCCATTTCCGAATAAGGCTTATTGAAAAGACACAAAATAAACGTCAATGTTTACATCAAAATATTGTGTATTTATTATGTATTTATGGTGTATTTATTATTTTGTTTATTATTTATTTATTTATCATTATTACTTATATATTTGTAAAACAATTATAAACGTAGGACTAACTTGAATTCATGTGGTGTGTTATCAGTGGAGGATCTAGAAATGAACGACGGGTCACCGGAGAAGCCATACTTCATGAGCAAAGGACTGATGAGCATCCTGGGCAAGAAGAACAAGAAGGAGAAGGAGGACACGAAGAAGGACTAAAGGAGCTGAGAACAAAGAATGGAAGAAAAGAGTTATTGAAGGCTCAGCTAATACAAAGAAGGTCGGAAAGAAGATATAATCTCGAGTGAATCTAAGCTCGAGTGAAAATAATCTAACACAAATGACGAGTATTAAAGTGCAAAGGCGTCAAACATCACTTACACTTCAACACCGAATTGTTTCACTGGTTGTTCTTAAAAGAGGGTTAGAGACTACAACTTTGCACTTTGGGTCTCCATTATTCTTAAAATTGAAAATAAGAAGAAGGGAGGGAAAACAAGTTTACGTTGTATGTATTATTAACAAATGAAGGTTAAAAAATCTTCTTCCTTTTTCTTTTGGAGGAGGGGGGAGGGGGGAGAGAGAGGGGATGGGTGAGAGGGACAACATATTTATATTGATGTTTGTGTGTGTGTGTGTGTGTGTACGTGAAAAAACGCACAAATGGGTTTCAGAGCTTGTCTTTTCTAATAACAAATGGGTTTATTTGCTTGGAACCCACTTTTTTCCAGGACCCCACTTTTTTCTAAGTGCGCGGGAGTGCTCTTTTAGTGCATGGGAGTGCAGTTGTAGTGCATAAGAGTGTTTTAAGTACACAGGAGTGCTCTATCCGGGACGGAGAAAATACAGTCAATTTTCGGAGAAATTTTGAAGAAACTTCGACCTATTTCGTCGCCTATAGGAGACGAACTAGGTCAACTTTTTAGCAAAGGGTTCGGGTAAGGGTTAGTTGCAGAGCTATCCCTAACCCTTGCCCTAACCCTTTTCCATCAAAAAATGACTTTCCGATTCCTACATTCTTAAATAAACCCATTTGTGATGTATTGCAAATATTTGTGTATGTGTGTGTTTGTGTGTGTGTGTGTGTGTGCACTATTCTTCTATTGCGGCATTAAACAAACACACAAGATTATTGACATTATTTTCGCTCGTAGGCCCTACCATACGTCATGAGTCACCCTGTCTCATTAGATGTGTTTGCTGGCAAAAATTTGACATCAGTCTTCTTCATTTTTGGGTTGAGCAGACGCGATCAGTACGTCGATTTATGTACTGTTAGAACTCAATTACAAGTTGTTATTTGGGGGTTGCTGTGTATTCCGTAGTGGAGTGATGTCAATTTGTTGTTTTTGCTTTGTTCTTTACCTCCCTAGCTCGTTGTCATAATAAAATATAGTCGAGAACATCGTTTTTCTAGAATTTACGTCTGTTGTTATGCTGTTATGACCCAAAAAGGTACTTTGTCTAACATAAGGAAAATGCAAAAACAATGTCCTCTTAAAAGAGTGTCAAGTTTGTAGGAGTTGTGTGATCTGTTTTACGCCAGTACCGTAGAGAACTTTATTTGCATCGACCGATAAGGTCATAGATCATGTCTCTTTTTATGAGATTGGTAGCGAAAGTCCTAATGGCTATTACATAGTTCAGTGATGGTTTAAGTTTGAGTTGTTTTAGGCCAACGTGTTGTGTGTTATTTACCTCCTTATAATAATAATAATAATAATAATAATAATAATAATAATAATAATAATAATGATAATAATAATAATAATAATAATAATAATAATAATAATAATAATAATAATAATAATAATAATAATAACGGATTTTTATATAGCGGGTACTCCAGCCTATGATTAGACTCACCACGCTTTACATAGTCATTACATAAAAATACATGCACTCGATCAAACATCACTTTTGCTACGATACACCGAAAGACGTAACAGTGAAGGTAAAACTATTTACAACTATGTACACAAATCACAAAAAAAGACAGAAATAGACTTTTTACAACTATGTACATAAATGACAAAAAAGACAGAAATAGAATAGCAAAAACCTATTCACAGCTATTTATATGCCCGGTTGGACCCAGGAAGAAAAACAGTATAAATATTTACAGCCGTGTATCCACTTAAGAATCAGACAGAGACAAAAGAGGAGAGAATGGCAGCGGGATACAAATCAGTCTGAATAATGCAGTTTGAGGAGGTGTGTTTTGAGGGCTTTTTTGAATGCTTGTGTTGATTGTATGTTGCGGATATGGGAGGGAAGGGAATTCCACTGCTTGGGTGCGGAGTAAGCGAATGCACGTTGGCCGTATGTCTTAGTGCGGGTGACGGGAACCTTGAGTGTGCGAGTGTCAGCAGAAGATCTTAAAGTGCGTGAAGGGGAGTAGACAGACAGTAGATCAGCAAGGTAGGAAGGGCAAGAATCTGTGAAGACGTTGTGACAGAGAACAGAGAGTTTGTACTCTACGCGTGCTTGCACAGGAAGCCAGTGAAGGGAATACAGTAGAGGTGTGATGTGATCGCGTTTCTTTGCTCGGAATACTAGTCTAGCTGCTGAGTTCTGAACCTTTTGTAGTTTGTCAATGATGTGTTTTGGGGAGCCAGCGAGGAGAGAGTTGCAATAGTCAAGACGAGAAAGGACGAGAGCGCAGACTAGGGTTTTGGTGGCAGTGACTGTAAGATAGTGGCGAAAGGAGCTCATTTGGCGGATGGCCGTGTAGGCAGAGCGACAGACGTTGGAAATGTAGTTGTTGAGGGACAGGTCATCGGAGAGAATGTAGCCGAGATTTCTCGCTGAGGATGAGAACTGAATGTTTGTTGTCCCTACTGTAAGCGATGTTGGGAGAGGCGAGAGTGAGGAGGAGGTGTTGTGCTTGTGAATGAGGAGGGCTTCGGTTTTATCATCATTAAGCTTAAGCTTGTTGAGTGTCATCCATGACTTAATGTCTGTGATGCAGTTCTCCAAAGTCCTTCCCCTTCCTACTCCCTCCTATGAGCCTCCTCCCTTTTTCCCCTCATCCCCCATTCCTCACCTCCTGCTCCCCGTCCCCGCAAGTTTCCTTTCTGTTGTTTTTAATTTGTTTTTTGGTTTAACTTTTTTCCTTTGCTGTTACGTTTTTGTTGTTTGTTTGTTGTTGCTGTTGTTGTTGAATCTTTGGGTTTTGTTTGCATTTCTGCTGTTGTTGCTGTTGTTTTTGTTTGTAATTGTTGTTGTCGCTATTGTTTTTGTTGTCCTTGTTGTTGCTGCGGCTGCTACTGTTGCTATTGTTCCAAATCGTGCCATGCTTAGGTAAAGCTGAACTGTGATACCGTTTTAATGATTTGCATGTATTATACCACGGCACGCGACGTGATGAGGGCATTGTTGAATGGATTGGCCACTGTAACGCACAATTAACATAATCATCAAAAGGTGTGAACTTTTCAATCTTTTTGTTATTGCAATAACAATAACACACCGCTCAAAACGACCATGAATTTAACATCTTTTTTCGTTTCCTTTTTTCTTTAAATGTTAAGAAGGTGATTATAATCTTTCCGAAATCCGTTTTCCATTGACTAAATGGTGTTGTGCGTCATTTGTGTTTTTTTAAATTTATTTTAAAACTCTTTCTGGTTTTAATACAATTAGTATTAGTATTAGTAGTAGTAGTACTATTATTATTATTATTATTATTATTATTAGTAGTAGTAGTAGTAGTAGTAGTAGTAGTAGTAGTAGTAGTAGTAGTAGTAGTGGTAGTAGTTTATTAATAGTAGTAGTTGCAGTAATAGTAGTAGTAGTAGTAGTAGTTGTAGTAGTAGTAGTAGTAGCTGTTGTTGTAGTTCTAGTAATTATCCAACAAAATCAAAATGCATCAGGGAGATCTTGTTAATTATCAGCATCGTGTGTCGATTTGTTATTCCTTTTTGTGTAAGTGTTTTTATGAATAAGTATACATTATGAACATAGATTTATAAGATTTGTTAATTTATTTCTTGAAGCACTGGAATAATTATGCCAACAATGGTTGCCTTCTGTAGGCTATATTAAAAGCCAAAAGCTATTCGTCGGTCACCTTCCATGTCACATTCCGCCCTCAGTAACATTTGATCTTATGTAATTCTTGTAAATGCCCGCTTTTTTTCCTCTCCTGAACCAATCATCATTTTGGGTACTTTTTGTTTCTTTTTTCTTTTTTTTTAAAATTTTAATTACGAGATTAATTATTTTCTAGTTGAGAAAGGCCAGTTTTTTATGTCTTGCAATAAACAAAACACTTTGCTTATTTAATATTTGTTAAAATATTACAAGGACTTATTGGCAATATTGTAATTGAAATTAACGCTGTGTATGCTTTGCAATACACTTAGAGATTAACTGTTGAGTCCTTTTTTGATGTTTAGAGACTAGGTATTTTAAAACTGCAAGTTTTGTTGCAACCCTACAAAGTAAACAATATGCTCCCTGTATCGTTCGTTTATTTGTAAACTGAAAAGTAGGCCTTCTGCGCTCGTTTAGCGGTAGCATATATATACAAACTTTTATTATGCGATGATAACCTTATAGCTGGTAGAATTGTCTATTTTACTTGATCGTTATATATTGTGCTTTTTTTTCTAGCTCAGAGCTGCTCAAGGCGCTGGCCGATACAGGAGGTAACCACAAGCGCATTAACTAAGAAGAATGGATCTTCGGAAAGAATTTTTAGATTTCCTATAGCATAGGGTACCAGTCGTGTGTGTATCATATTTGAGAATGTGCCTGTGATCTAACTCAAGCCGCCTGAGGAGCCCAGCACCTTATAACTCAATAACAGCCCGGGCTGTGTAATAGTCGATTCAGCTGCCTTTGTCCTACACGGTGACGCTGGCTACCTAAGAGTCCAACTTTGTCAGGATTAGACCTATCTTCGTCCAAATGTCGCTAAATATTTGTCAGCTTTATCTGCAGCTGTCCCATCTACGTAAAGAGGCCAACTTTGACAAGATTATATATCTCCCTGTCTAAATATGGCTGTATTCATAGTCGAGTCATCCCTTCGCGCCTTGATGAACTTTACGTAGAGCTGGCTACATAAGGGTCCAAGTAGTTAGACAGGATTATCTCCCGTTCAGATGTCGCTGACTGTTCGTTTTTGATCACAGGCGCCCGTAGCGGAATGTGAGGGGAGTCTAATCTCCGAGGGGAGGGGGGGAGGGGAGGGGAACAGTAGTAAGCTTATAGACTCTATTCACATTCCGATAGTATGAGCGCCCGTTGTTTGGATTTCGGGTAGATGATAGACTAGCAATAGCTAGAATACATTGTTTAAAACATAGTTACAGATATAGGATAGCTGTAGAGAGTCAGTAGCTTAGAAGAGGGGTGCTGTAGATAGTCTCTAGATAGTATTTTTCTTGGGTTAAGCAGCACAATCAGTATGTTGATTCATTTTCTGCTATGTCAATATGCAACATCAATGATCTCAACATTGGATCGTGGATGCTAGCCGGAAGAAGAAGAGTGTATAAAGCGAGTGGCATAACATTATACAAGATTCGTTCATACATAATTTATTTACATTACGTGTTAAAACTTTTTATCTTTAATAATTAACCTATGTCCTTTAGAACTGAAGTAGAAGGCGACATTCTGTAAAATATGTTGTCGAACTTTTAGTTTTCCATATTTACAGTATCTGTTTAAAGTTAAAATTAATAGAAATAATTATTTTTCTTTTACTTGGAGTTTTTTTTGTAATGTAGGTATACTGTTTTCTTCTTCTTTGTTACAATATCGTTTTAGAAGTTGAAATTAAAAGAAATAATTATTTTTCTTTTACTTGGAGTTTTTTTTTAAAATGTAGGTATACTATTTTCTTCTTCATTGTTACAATATCGTTTTAGAAGTTGAAATTATAAGAATAACATTAATTGTCCTTGATATGCTGTTTTATGCATTATTCTCTTCTTCATATTTACTCTTTTTCCTGATTACATGATCGTTTGAGGAGTTGAAATTATAAGAAAAACATTAATGTTCGTTAACTTGGGGTTATAGGTATGATTACAGTATTGTTGGATGTTTGGGGAGTCTAAATGTATTTCTCATCCCATCCAGTGATGTACACAGCCTATAACTTTTTGTAGCCTACATACTTTGATTTGATAAATTATCGAATTGGTCTTACTTTTAAATCGTATCTTGTACATAGTGTTTTAATTCTATCTGTCGCAATTAGGAACTGCATGCCATTACAACAACAAATTGCTTGCAGTTTTGTATGTACATAAAATTGAATTTTGTTGTACAGACTATGCAGTTAGTACGTGCAAGGTGAATGTGTTAATGTAGGCTTACATATTTAGTTTTCGTTGTGTTTAACCAATGCGCTTTAAGAAATGTGCACACAGTTTATGCAGATAATACATTCCTGGAATATTTACCCGTGAGGGTTAGTGTATATGTATGTGTGCGTGTGTAAGTGTGTGTTTGTCTGTGGGGGTGTGTTTTTGTGTGCGCATGTGTGAAGTGAAATTTCCTTAACTCTGGAATCAGAATCAAGCGGAAGGCTGGACACTAACTTAGGCCATGTTCCTATTACGTTTGGTCAAATTCCATTCAGAGGTTCTGGAGAAATGGCCCGCCCCACTGACCGACCGCCGTTTTGATTTCCATCTATTTTAAAGTACTTCCAGAGATTATTTGGAAATACAAAAATGACTGAGTTTTGGGAAACGGACTAGGTTACTTTTGTTATAACCTATAATGATTTATAATTTGACGGCGTTTATATCATTTCACATTGTTGTTGTGGTTTTAAATGAAAGATAATCAAGATAATGGTGTATTTAACTAAATAGTATCGTTATAAAGATATGTCCATTTATGCAATTGTGTGAGCAACAAAGTTTATTAAATCATATATTGTCTTCATTGTCTTGGTGATATACAAATACATGCATATAATAATACGAGGCACACATTTTGTTAGAATTAAAAAAACCATCGTATGCTTAACAGCGTAGACAATTAAATTAAAATGACGCTTTATTTTTAGGACATTGACCTATACGTGTATATAAAAGTAAATTATAAATAATATATAGGGCTGCTGATACTGCAGAGTTGATGTTTTGTTAGCAAAATGTCTGCCTTTTAAAATGTTAAAACACGTGAGCACATGACTATCAACTTCAGAAGTTGTTCTGAAGTTGATAGTCGTGTGCTCACTATTTTAATATCCTCTTTCTGTATCGCATATACAGAAAAAGACTGTGTGGTATATTGCTCGTAAATTATTAAAAATTAAAACTATTTTAAAACTAAAAAGTGATCCTTTTATTTTGCCAATTTTTGTTAAAGGGGGGGGAGGAAGGGGGGGAATACGTTGGTACCTATCCTCCTACCTCCTCCCCAAATCCATTTTCTACCAAATTTTTGCAAAACGCCCATAATTATTATCACCCGGTAGTCTGACATTACATTACATTACATCACATGATTATTGCTTTAGGTCCAGCGGACTCTTCCGGACAACCCCTAATCCGCATAAAAGACCTGCTGAAACAACCCTAGTGGTAAAACTGGACGCTCTCCACCAGCCAGTCCTTTACAATAAAGACATCCCACGCAGGGGACGCTGAGGCTGTACTCTAATTTATCGAACCCCCGTTTACAAAAACAAAATAGAATACAAACATCATTATAAATTATCAACAAAACACATACATACAAAATCCCTACATTGCTAAATAATAACATCATAGGAAGCCCTAGTGACCACCTGGCAGAAAGCGTCCAATATTCCCAAGCTGATCCAGCTGACCTCAAACACAAATAAGGAGTCTTGTCCAGGAAGAGTTTTCAAGAAAAAAGTTAGCAAAGAAGAAGATAATATAGCAGATTGATAGAACAGAGCAGGAATGAGAAAGAACAAATGAGAAAGACAGCGACAGTGGGAATTTAAAGCACTGAATTTCCAGAAAGTGGGGATACTATTTATACTGAAACCCCCGGCACCCCAACGTGGAGGGGTGGGGGGGGGGGTGTAGTCTGACACCTTGAACGTTTTCCTACCCAGAGTTAGTAAGAAGCCCTAATTAATAATTTACTAATTTTAGTTTACCCAAACACAATAACTGAAATTCACCAAAATAAACACGCACAGACAAACGGATAAAACGAACTGACAAATAAATAAAGGCAGATGTCAGGATTCGAATTCGTGCCGCAAGGTCCAGCAGGCAGACGTCTTCTCCATGGCACCAACGTGGAACTCAATCTTAACAATAATTTCTAACAACCATATACACAAAAAACGTGCCGTTGTCACAGGCGGATCATTTTACCCAAGTCTTGTATAACTTAGGTGAGGTATCTTTTGTTGTATAATTTTATTATTCAAAATAATGTGTTCATTCGTCATACAGGTACCATGATGTAGTGCGAATGTTGTGATGATGCGTACGAATGATGTGTGTAAGCGCATTGAGTTGTTATTCTAATGAAAAATGCGTTGTATAAATGCAATTCATTATTATTATTATTATTACCAACGAGATTTACGAAGTAAACCTTAGTTGTTCAAATGTTGTGTGCGTGGACAGAACAAGAAAGGTAAAGCCCATATGACTCACTTGCTCCTTATGAAACTGTCAATATTGAACATGAAAATTAGTTCCCAGAAAGAAAAAAAATGAAACGGTGGCATTTGTAATACCGACTTTGATCGTTCTACTCGTATGCTCTTGACCTTGAGATTAACTTGACCTCCGGTTCCAAATACACTCATCTATTATCAAACTACAGCAAAAGTTGTATTATCCCCCCCCCCCCTCTCCCACCTCCTATAAACAGTAACATTGGGATGATCTTGGCCTTCAAAGGCCTTGACCTTGGGATAACCTTGGATTTAACGTGACCTCTCATGCATGTCTGATCAAATAACCCAAGATTGTTGCATACTATGGTTTAAATAAACAACCAATTCAATTCAATTCAATATTTTAATTTAACGTCTTTTCATACAAATGTGATTTTAGACAACCATAACAAACAAAGAAACAAACAAACAAATAAACACAATCTGTTAATTATAGCAAATTAAATCTGTTCCCAAAACAACAAGCGATGCCCTGTAACATCGAACTATATGATGACTGTAATATCGTTTTGGGCAGTTAAAATAATTCCATTTTCTTTGTTCAGTGCTGTTAAAACAGTACAATCAAATCATATATATTGTAAGGAAATATTCCCAGCACAGATAAACAAGTAAGATTTTTCAAATATTTTTTTTAACCATGAATTCAAGCGTAGCTTATATATCTTGCAATAGTTCTGGAACAACTAACAATATTTACTTTGTGTATTATATTATTAAAGTGTTGTTCCAGTAACGAATAATAATCAAATTGAGCTAATTTCAAATTACAATTAAAAACTGTATGCTCACTTTTCATTGCACCTTTTTTGGCCAATGTTTCTGAAATTTCATTACCATAAATCCCTATATGTGATGGAACCCAAGAAAAGGTAATTCCAATGCCTCTAATTTTTATACTATGAATAAGATATCTTACTTCAAACACATCTGTTCTCAGGCATTCCACTGTACGATGACATATTTTGTGTAGTTTTTCGCAAATGACCTTGACCTTCAAAATCAATGCAAAAACGGAAAATATATGAAAGGTCAATCTGTCATCTCTAAATACAAGTTTGGACTTTATATCTCTCACAGTTTAGGATCAAGGTCACTTCAAAGTAGGCTTACTTATACTAACTGACTTTGGACAGCTCCAGTGACCTTGACCTTGGAGTGAGGTTGACCAAATGTGTTTACTATGTGTCTCATTTATATCTATCTTGCATCAAAGAATCATAAGTTCAATATTAATAACCTAGAAAAAAAAGAGTAAAATGTTGTGAAGAATTGTTATTTTTTTACTAACATTTGTTGACCCTGTGATCTTGACCTTGAAGTGAAGTAATCATCATTTAAAATGTCCCATTGGTATCCACCATCAATATAACGCCTCTTCTTCTCATCTTCCTCTCTCTAGTCAAAATATTAATTAAATCCATTTCTTCATCGTACACCACCACCATCACCACAATCATCATCATCATCATCATCATCATCATCATCATCATCATCATCATCATCATCATCATCATCATCATCATCATCATCGTCATCATAAGAAACTCCAACCGACATCTGACTCTTTCTGATTCCGACTATTTCAAAGGCACATTATAAAAAGTCAACAGCAAAACGGCCAAGTCCAGAATTCAATGTTAACATATCAATATGCAAAACACAAATCTCTATCACGTGTTTGTAGACTTCAAGAAAGCGTTTGACCGAGTCTGGCATGAAGCTTTGTGGGCAACCATGAGAGTTTACAACATCAGCCCTACAATTATTGAAGTCACCAAAAGCCTGTATGACAAGGCTTCCAGTGCCGTCCTCCACAACACCGCCATCGGAAACTGGTTCAGAACAACAATCGGTGTGCGTCAAGGATGCCTACTCTCTCCAAAACTCTTCAACATCTTCCTAGATCGCATGTCAGATGCCCCTGCAGATCACGAAGGCACAGTCAGCATAAGGGGTAGAGCAATATCCAACCTCCGTTTTACGGATGACATTGATGGATTGACTGGAGAGGAAAAAGAACTTGAACAATTGGTACAGAGGCTTGACACCATCTCCAGAGCCTATGCAATGGAAATAAGTGCACAGAAGACCAAAATGATGACCAGCAACACCAATGGCATCAACACGGACATCAAAGTCCAAGGCCAATCCCTCAACACAGTGTATAGCTTCAAATATTTAGGAGCAATTGTATCAGACAATGGGTCCCGACAGGAAGTCCTCTCCAGGATCGCTCAAACAACTGCTGCCCTGACAAGGTTGAAGCCCATTTGGAAAGACAGGATAATTGGTCTACATTCCAAGGTAAGGCTGCTGCGCTCCCTTGTCATCTCAATCTTCCTACACGCTTGCAAAACATCAACCCTCACAGCAGATCTACAACTAAGAATGCAAAGCATGGAGGTGAGGTGCAACAGAAGACTTCTGGGAATTTCGTATACCCAGCACATTACCAACCACGAAGTCCGACAGACCATCACATAAGCTATTGGACAATACGATGACACGCTCACAGTGGTGAAGAAACGAAAACTCAGATGATATGGCCACGTCACCAGAGTATCAGGCCTTGCAAAGACCATCCTGCAAGGCACGGTGCAAGGAGGCAGAAGAAGAGGGAGACAAAAAAAGAGGTGGGAGGACCACATTCGAGAATGGACTGGCTTGACACTGAACGAAGCCATGAGGGTTGCTGAGGACAGAGAAAGATGGAGTACGTTGGTTAAACGATCATCTGTGGGGCCTCTACGATCTTCGAGTTACGGGAAAGGATAGGATAGGTCAGGATATCAATATAAATAAATAAACAAGGTATCTGTACACTCTAATTACATAGGAAGTTTCTTTATTTAATTTAAAATATTTTAACATTTTGTTTTAAAAATGACGTCACCTTGATTACGTCTGTCGATTTGCATAAGTGTGGCTTACCTGGAGGAACAAGTCAAAGTACATACCAAACTTGAACCACATACTCCCCTCACCCTCCTCCCCTTTCCCGTAGTTTGGAAGAAAATAGAATTTTAAAAACCACAACAAATTGTGACGTAACCCGATATGCAATTTTTTGTCATAGGGTAGTGTTCTCTATTTCCTAACGAAAAACGAAGTTTGAAAGAAATTCGTCCATTAGTTTTACAGAAAAGTGCGCCAATGTCACCGCCTGACGAACGCCGGACACTGGATGGACGGACAAAGCCAAAAACAATAGCTCCCGAGCTGAGCTAAAAGATTGATTGATTGTTGCTTTAGGTCCAGCGGACTCTTCCGAGCCAAATCAGGACCGGACAACCCCCAATCCGCATAAAAGATCTGCCGAAACAACCCTAGTGGGAAAATTGAATGCCCTCCACCGGCCAGTCACTTTACAATAAAGACATCCCACGCAGGGGACGGCTGAGGCTTTACCCCAACTACTCGAACCCCCGGTTACAAAAACAAAATAGAATACAAACATCATTATAAATCATCAACAAAACACATACATATAAAATGCCTATAGTGCTAAATAATACAATCATAGGAAGCCCTAGTGACCACCCGGCAGAAAGCGTCCAAAACTCCCAAGCTGATCCAACAGACCCCATACACAAACAAGGAGTCTTGTCCAGTAAGAGTTTTCAAGAAAAAAGGTAGGTCATTGATCTAGCGAAGAGCCTACATTGCCCAATAATAACATCATAGGAAACCCAAGCGTCCAATATTCCCAAGCTGATCCAACAGACCTCACACACAAATGAGGAGTTTTGTCCCAGAAGAGTTTTCAAGAAAAAAGGTAGGTGACTGGTCTAGCGAAGAAGAAGATAGTATAGTAGATTGATAGAACAGAGAAGGAATGAGAAAGAACAAAGGAGAAAGACCGCGACAGTGGGAATTTAAAGCACTAAATTTCCATAAAGTGGGGATACTATTTATACTGAAAACCCCCGGCACTCCAACGGGGGTACTGTTGCCGCAGTGAATCTGTCGTGCCTACAAAGGAAAGACAGGTTTTCAACTGGGGCTTTCACTTTTCCCTTTATAGGTTTGAACAATCTACAGTGGCAAGATTGCTCATGACCCCCAAGGGGTAGAGCTTCAAGATCGAGAACTAACAAAACTAACTAATTAAATAAACCAGCAATTAATGAACACAAAGCAATAAATACAATTGAATCATTCAGTCAAAAGCACCAAACAAAACCACCGTAGAAAGCATACATTCATTTAATAATGTCAAATTTTCCCTCGCTGTTTGATATATTAACCATTAACAATTTGGGGGTACATGTACTATCAAAGCAAATTGCTAATAAATGCAAAAAGGAAATTTCCACAACCAATATCTTTGTATTTTAATATATATTGTTTCTTGTAACTATATACAACAATAGTAGTTTGTCTCTGAACTACACAAAAAATATAAGACTGTTACATTATGATAATGATGTGTATAATGGATGATGATGGCGATGACAAGGATGATTTAGATGATTACTAATATGGTGATTTAGATGGCATTGTTCCATATACTTATTTGCATAATTAACCAGATTTTGTACGATTATCTCAACGTTTACGTTTAAATATTTGCTAAGCAATGTTATGATGATTCTATTGGGGGCATAAATGATGATGATAGTGATTGGTACGATGGTAATAAAGATTAGATGGTGGTAATATGTTATGATGATGACTGGGATGATAATGATGCAAACTTGATAAAGACTACACTTTCGAGGACGACAACGATGACAATGATGTAATATTTTTCCCTAGTGTAAATAAATACATATGGTGTAAATAAAGGCATCAATGCTGAAGCAGCAACAACAGAAGAAACAAACCCATACGGCATGCAAGGCATTTAGATTATTTACGCACACCCACACATACAAACATACAAACACATACACCCTCCCCCCCCCCTCCCGCTCACACACACACACACACAGAGCGCAAACAAATGCCTTTTCAAACGTATTTATGCGACATACCTAAAGAAGCACAATGAAAACATGGAATGATTGACCACTGTCTGAACTATCTTGAAGAAAAAAAAAGGCTTCGTTCAGTTTCAACCCAGTCCATTCTCGAATGTTGTCCTCCCACCTCTTTTTCTGTCTCCCTCCTCTTCTGCCTCCTTGCATCGTGCCTTATAGGATGGTCTTTGCAAGACCTGATGCTCTGGTGACGTGGCCATACCATCTGAGTTTCCGTTTCTTCACCACTGTGAGCATGTCATCGTGTTGTCCAATGGCTTGTGTGATGGTCTGTTGGATTTCGTTGTTGGTGATGTGCTGGGTATAAGAAATGCCCAGAAGTCTTCTGTAGCACTCTCTCCATGCTTTGTATTCTTCGTTATAGATCTGCTGTAAGGGTCCATGTTTCGAAAAGCGTATAGGAAGATGGAGATGACAAGGGAGCGCAGTAGCCTTACCTTGGAATGTAGACTGATGGTCCTGTCTTTCCAAATGGGCTTCGACCTTGTCAGGGCAGCAGTTGTTTGTGCGATCCTGAAAAAGACTTCCTGTCGAGACCCATTGTCTGATACAATTGCTCATAAATATTATTGAAGCTATGCACTATGTTGAGGGATTGGCCTTGGACTTTGATGTCCATGTTGATGCCATTGATGTTGCTGGTCATCATTTTGGTCTTCTCTGCACTTATTTCCATTCCATAGGCTCTAGAGGTGGTGTCAAGCCTCTGTACCAACTGTTCAAGTTCTTGTTCCTCTCTCCAGCCAATCCATCAATGTCATCCGCAAAATGGATGTTGGAGATTGCTCTACTCGCAATGCTGACTGTGCATGTATACCAACACTCACAAAATCGCTTCAGCCGTTCTCGAGATATTGAGCAAAACGGGTAAGTTTATTGCAACAAATAGAATCCAGTGACCTAAGTAATCAGTCCTATGAAGTTTGGTCAAAACCCGTTCAGTAGGTCTTTCGATATGGCTTCCAATGGACCAAAGGACGGACAGACAAACCGAAATTTAGCTCGTCCTGACTATTTCAAAGTCTTTCCATATAAGTATTTCCCCAGAGTATTCTAGAAATACTACAAAATGAACACAACACAAGAACCAGAATGTATAAACACAAACAAAAGCAACAAGAAAGAGAAGCAGAACAAAAATGTTAAAATCACTGCGCTGGAAGGACCAAGAATTTGAGTCTTTGCTGGGTGTCGATGATATCGTGAACCTCAAACAGAGGACAGCTGTCTATTGAGCGATCGTTGATTTTCAGGATCTGATCTCCGACGCCCAGGATCCCTGACAGGAGTTTTTCCGTGCTCTTGTCCAAAAATCCTGACACGAATTTCCCTGCAAATAAAATAGGGCGGTTTGAGTTCCTGCTTGAAACATAGGGCTCGTGCTTGTTTGTTATTTCTGAGGGCTAAGCCGCCACGTGACTGAACTAAGCCGCCACGTGACTGAGCTAAGCCGCCACGTGATCAAGCTTTATCCCCGATCAAGTGCGAAGCGGGCCATCAATATGGACGTGTTCTTTCTACGAAGAGATAAAACGTTAGCACTCAGACAGCTGCTGATGGGTTGCTCGTCCCCGACGCCATCTTGACTGGTTTGAGCCGAACAGTTTAGCTCGGGCCCCTGGGCTAGCACGGTTCATTTTATGGGTTAGTGACCAATTCTACTTGATTGGTTGCACATCGACTGGACTAGCCCGGGTCATATCGCCAAGATAAAACAAGTGCACTGAAAGTAGTCGGAATAAAGTCATACAAGATATTTGACATCGTACTACAAAATAACTAGGTCTCCACAATCCCATCCCGATCATCAATCATCGTTGTTGTTGTATCAAATTTTATTCATCAGATTAACATAAGTTGTACTGATAAATCAATCATCGATCACCATCATCATAATCATCATAATCATCGTGAAATTATTCCACGTCATAATCCACCAAGAGCACTTCGCTCATCCTCCTAGTGTTGATAACCATTGAAAGAAGGGCTTGAGCCAAAAAGCCTTCTCTCACTGTAATTCCAAATTATAAAATACTCTCCCACAACAACTGAGAAATATAGACAAAGTAGAAGGTTTGAGAAAGTGCATGAAGACATCTCTTTAGCTGAATCAGCGGACACTTGACTAGGAATGCCGCTAGTGTGGAGTTGTGTGCGTTACAAATCTACATCATCATCATCATCGTCTTCATCATCGTCATCAATCGTCATCATTATCATCATCATCGCTGTCTGCACTGAGGACCTGGACAACATGTAACAACAAAGAATAGACACAGAAGTATAATTTTAGTTTATTTACCTTGCAGCGTCTCCTCATTGCCCTGCGTCAGCTGCACGCCAAGCTGTCCGTTGGGCGGTCGGATCAGCTCCACCAGCTGCGTGCCGTCGGGGTTCAACTGTAGCAGGCGTCCTATTGGGCGGATGTCTCTCGAACCATGAGACGAGTCGACTAATTCGATTGGCGGCAGCGAGTCGTCCGGGAAGGGGTCTGGCTCCGATTCTGCCGCTGGCGCCGCCGCCTCCGCATGTTTGGTTTTCTTCAGTTTGGGCCACGTGCTCTTGCCGACGTTTTCCTTTCTGAAAAAACAGTAGTCTGAGATAGTCTCATGTTAATAAACAGGGTTTTCCTGTTGTAGCCCAGCGAGGTAGACCTACCGGACTCCCCAAACTCTCTGCTTAACTCCACGAGGTCACAACGCGCTCCAAACATTTTGTTTTTGTATTGATTTTACCCCTTCGTTATTATTATTATTATTATTATTTTGGCTGTACTCACTTGGATTTAGTTGGAGTCTCCTCTGGCTCCTCCTGCACGTGGGCGTCATCCACCACCTCGTACAGGTTGTGGTCCCCTTCTTCCTCTTCCTCCACAATGCCGGCTCCTCTCTGCTTGTCCTTCTTTCTGCCCGCGAACAAGCCCTTGAAAGGTCTGAAGGAGAAATGGGGCAACTTGTTCTTCTTTTCTCCCGTCCATTCTTCCGTGTTTTCCTGCAGAAAAACAACCAACCACATTACGGTCATATAACACACAAACACACACACACACACCTACGCGGCTACCTGTATCTGTGGGGTACATTTTCCGGTTGTCATTTGCATGTGGGGTATGCATGTTCAAGAACTTGTTGCACACACATGCACACTGTCCACAGCCTTTATTTTTGGACACTGACACAACATATTGATTATCCTATACCGTCAATAGCTTGGAAGAATAGTTTTCATCATGAGCATCACCACCATGATCATCATGATCATGATCATGATGATCATCACCATCATCAATATCATCCTAATCATCATCATAACTATAAACACAATTATAAAACAACGCTTAAATTTGCAGTTTTTAAAAGCTGAGTATTTTCATCCACATACAACTCACGAATAGTGAATGAATGTAGCTATGTCAACTTATAAACCGCATAAAGCGAGCAATCAAAACAATTATAAGCTTTCCCGTTCACACCTTCCCATTACCTTTAACAAATAAATAGGTCTACCAGCTACCAGCTAACCCCCCAAAAAAACCACAAATAAATAGGTCTACCAGCTACCAGCTAACCCAAACAAAAAACAAACCCACACAATAGGTCTTCCAACACACTAACAAAGTCATTCAGTAAAAGCAAAGTAAACTAACTCACGCACTCACTCACTCAAAAGATAATTGGCACACAACATCGCCACTGCACTACAAACCCTGGGCTTCTTTTCCTTGTCCTTCTTCTTCTTCTCCTCCTTCTCTTTCTTCTTCTTCTTTTCCTTCTTGTGGTGGGCCTCCAGACCGCCTTCCATGCTGACGGCATTCCTCAGGGTCTGGTCCTTGGCCTTGGAGTCTTCGGCTTCCATGAGGAGGGTGTTCCTGGATAGACTCTTGACGCGGGCTTCCTTAAGCCTTGTACTGTCGATCCGAATAACATTGCTGTACTCGTTATACTTGCCGGGTCTGTTAAAGATAAGCCATGAAGCAATGAGTCAGTAAGGCAGGCAGGCAGGGAGGCAATCAATCAAGTCAAGAAGGAAATGAGTGAATCATTGGAGCAAATGCCAAAAAAATACAGCATGGACTTGAACGCATTAGAGTAGTGATGAACATTACAAAAATCATCATCATCATCATCATCATCATCATCATCATCATCATCATCATCATCATCATCATCATCATCATCATCATCATCATCATCATCATCATCATCAATATCAACAACATCATGAACACCACCCACATCATCGTCAAAATCAACAGCATTCTTAACATCAACAAATCGAAAAAAGCAAATTAAAAGTATTCAAGCATGATAGAGCAAACACTAGCATCTCATGAAATAATTACTCAAACATGTTACAAGTAAATCAGCTTCGTCAACCAATCACTCACTTAATCAACCAATCAATAACTCAATCAGTTAAACATTTAACTATCCATCAATTCTGGAATCTATTTTTGTCTCATCCAGTCAATAATATTGGAAAGAATCGAAAAAACAGTCAAGCAATCCGACAATAACTCAATCTAAATACTCACCCACAAATCCAAATCAGAAAAAGGTTATACTAGAAGGGCAAAGCCCAAATGATTCACATGCTTTTTATAGAACTCGCCATATTTAACATGAAAGTTAGTGCCCAGAAAAAACACAATGAAATGGTGGCATTATAGAAATATAACTATTTCGTCTTACCTGTTTTAAATTGCTGTTTTGTGTTTCATCTTAGTGTTAACATTTTCATTTTGTAAATATACTTCTTTTTTTAGCATACATATATTTTCGCACTGTTTATAATGAATATTTTAAGATTTTGATGTTAACCTGCGAGTGTGTGTGTGTATGAGCACTTTGAACAGACAGTTGTATAAAATATATTCATATTCATATAATTATTATTATTACAGTAAAACCTCAGTTTTACGACCTTTAAATTGCCATTAAAACGAGGTCTTAAATTGGAGGGGTCTTAAAAAGGAGGTAGGACATTTTCGAAAAAGACATTTAGAAAATTAATTAAGTGAAATAAATACATGTACAAAAAGTACACATAGCATTAAGTATAGGGAACATCTACCATCTTTCAGAAATATAGATTAAACTGTCTCACAACCAAATACAGTCAATATCTTCCTGTTCCTTGTTATTTACAAAATAAAAAATCAATGTTGGTATGATTGTTGTTTAAAAGTGTATGTAAGTGCTGAGTGCATGGTTGGAATTATAACTATTTATAAGATAACCCCAGTAATATTGTGGTAATTATTTTTATTCAATCATTGAATAGTGTTTTTTTTTAGTTTTTTTTTTTTTTTTTAAAGAAAGTGGTTATTTCTGTTTGTTTGCATGATCCCCCCACCCGTGCATGTTTTCTTAGTATGTCACTTTGAACACCAGACATTGTGTTGGCAAAATCTGACAGGCCCCTGCTCAGGGCAAATCTTGTCAGCTCCTTAGAGTATTTCAAGCTGTTTTAATGCATCGTCTGCTGTTAAAAGTTGTAAACGAAATTGTTTTCTTCAAGAGCACAAAATAGTATTGCTTTGGAATCGGATTTTTTCAGATGCTAGGTCGTAAAATGTAATTATTTGAAGGTCGCAAGTCGCGTTTTAGAGGTAGTCGTTTAAGAGAGGTCATTTATATAGTACAAACCATCGGTGAATTTTTTTCCGGTCGCATGTTGGAGGAAGTCGTTTAAGAGAGGGTCTCAAAACGGAGGTTTTACTGTATTATTATTATTATTATTATTATTATTATTATTATTATTATTATTATTATTATTATTATTATTATTAAATAAACAGTCATTCTACTGTACGATGACCTAATTTTTTTATGTTTTTGCAAGACCTAAAATGACCTTGACCTTTAAGATCAACGCAAAAATGGGATCATATATGAAAGATCAATCTATAATCTCTAGCTCGAAATACAAGTTTGAACTTTTTCTCATAATTTAGGGTCAAGGTCACTTCAAAGTACCTATACTATCCGACTTTGGACAGCTCCAGACCTTGGAGTGAGGTTGATCAAATTTGTACAGTATGCGTGTCTCATGCATCAAAGAATCATAAGAGTAATATTAATAACCTAGAAAAAAAAAGTGAAATTTTATGGAAAAATTGTCATTTTTTGACAACATTTGTTGACACAACCTTGAAACGAAATCTTTCATTCACTGATCATTTACGAGGTCTCATGGGTATACACCATCTTACCAAGTTAGGTTGTGATAGTTGAAATAGGGTCCGAGTACTTAGCCACTTTAAAGTTTCTGCACAGACACACGGCGGACAGCGGACAGACAGAAGGACAGAAAGACATTTTTTTCTATATCATTTTTGGACTATATAATACTCATCTCGCATAGATTTGCAAAAATCTCGATTTCTTTAATGTAATGGGGATGGTGGGAGGGGAAGTGGAGAGGAGGGGGGAATGGGAGTGGGTATGTGTGTGTGTGTGTGTGTGTGTGTGTGTGTGTGTGTGTGTGTGTGTGTGTGTGTGTGTGTGTGGGTGGGTGTTGAGTACAAAGACTCACATTGCTATATATGCGAGTCAAACACGGTACTTTGAAGAGTGGTTAGTGAATTGGTTCAATCGTTCCCGGTGGGGCAACACTCGCTATGTATTTGGAATGGATCTGCGACAATAAAATGTGTGATCTTGGGGCCATTATAAGGTCGGAGTTTGATCGGCGCATGACGTTGGACCTCCAGATTTGACGGAGTTTCCTCTTGTACAAGGGATGGCCACTTTAAAATAAGATCGTACTTGCTCGTAATTGAACACAATAGTACTTACTTTCTTCTGTACCCTCTATCTGGCAACGGAGGATTACTGTGGTCTTCATCAAACTCGTGATCATCGTCAGAATAGTCGTCATTGTCGCTCTCGCTGTCTGGATGTTGAGCAGCGACAGGAGCAGCGACAGCAGCAGCGGCAGCAGCAGCAGAAGCAGAAGCTGCTACTGGACTGTGATCTTCATACTCTGAAAGAAAAGCAACAGTGAAGCAAACATTTCAATTTGGTCTTTGGCAACAGTCAACGATTATCTTTCTCTTAATAATGGCATTAAAAGGATCCTAAATTACACAAAAATAAAATTTCATATTATTTAAGACTTTTCAAATAATGATCGCCTTCAGATTCCTGAAAATAAACGCGGGATGTGATAATACTGGTTTCTATATACGCCCGTTTCTCTAAATCACTAATCAGGCCCAAAGCGCGGCGATCTGTAGACATTCCACCTTAAACGCTCACATGATACACAGTTTTACAGACACCATAAACACACATAATTATCACTAAAGTGTGTGGCGTAACGGCTGGGTTATTATTAATATTTATCCGCCTAATCTAACAGCTCTAGACGCTTACGGAACAATATAGGGTTCTCTTCTCTACAACGAAAGGTTGCAGGCCCACTTGCATCTTTATCTTTAAATGGCAAGTCATCTGAAGCTGCTTTTTTAATGTTACTTAACATAGAGCATACCCAGGTTTACAGAGCTTGTGAAGTGATTTGGTGAGGTTGCAACTGGTAGGGAATTCTTCTTGGTTACCAAGTCCGGTCTCGGAGGTTTCTGAGGTCGTTCCAGGTTATTGGGAACCGACTTACGTCTTCCGTCTGTAACATATACATAAACATTAAGTATGATGAAAATCTGAGCACACATCGAAATGGTCCCTTGTAATGGCAATAATTTTACAATAGGGAAGAAGAAAGGCAGATCTTTCCTCTCATACCCCTAACCAACGGGAGTTGTGGCATCAAATAAAGATTATGGCCAAGAAGGCTTTCTGATGTACACACACATCTATGCATACACCTACATATACGGTGGATATGTGGGTGGTTGATGTGAGTTAAATACCTGATCCAGATGTAGGTGATGAAGGCGCAGATGTAGGTGAAGGCGCAGGCAAGGCTGCTTTTCGCAGTTCCGGAGACGAAATAGCATCAGGTTCTCTTGGCATGGGTTTGGGTTTAGGTCTCTCACCCCCATGGCTGTCAGCCAGAGGAGACCTGGCAGTTTCTGGAGCGGGCTGTTTGATGACCGCACTCATCAGTGACGTCGTTCTCACGGCAGGTTTGGGCGTGGAGACGTTCACTGTAACAGTCGCTGCCATTGGCTCTTCCACTTTCCGGTCTGTCGCGTGCTCTGTCGACTTCCCCGGGAAAACAACGTCCACGGCTCTTTCGTTGATTGTCTTCTCTCCGTTTTCCTCATCCACGTCGTCTTGCATTTCGTCAGGCTTGGCAACACCCGTAGATGGTCGCTGTCTTTCAGGCGTGGAAGGGGTACTATCAGTTATATCTGTGGTTTTCTTAGGAGGGGGTGGAGGTTTGGCTCTCGGTGCTCTGACAGCTTTGGGCGATAGCTTCACCTGTTGCAGTTGACGATCAACGCCAGGTGCTAACTCTTTCCGTTCAGTGTTGGGTGGCGTGACCAGGATCTGTCCACCCTCAGGCGCATCCAATGTGGCTGAAGAGGCAACACCAGGGGTAAGGTTTAGCGTGGCTTCAGATTCTGCCTTCAGCTGTAATTCAATGTCTTCAGCCCAAAAAAGAGGCGTAGCCTCGTCTTTATTTTGCTGCTTCTCGTCACCTTTGTCATCGTCAGCACTTTTTCCTTCTTTACCCTCCTTCTTCTGTCCCTCCTGTTTGCGTCCTTCGTCATGGTTCCAATGGTCCTTGTCATCCTCTGCCTTTGGTACAGGGGTCACAATATGGGCGTACATGGTCGGATGGTGGAGGACCTCCTTTTTCTGCAATGATGAGGTGGGAAGATCCAGCTGGAAGTACGAGAGATCTGAAAACATAAGTAGACTTCTCATGGTAAAGGTTTGCTATTCACACGACGCCAACACCACCACCACCATCATTGTGTGTGTGTGTGTGTGTGTGTATGTGTGCGTGTGAGAGAAAGAGATTATGTACACATATGACCATCATGCCCAAACACAAGTGCAACACTCCCATTGCAAAATTTCACTGACCGTTGCCGTCTTTGACGTCCTGTCTGTCAGCAGTGTCGTCACCACCATGTGCTTGGGGATGGTCATACTTATCAACATCCTTCTGAGCCTTCTCTGCTGCAGACAACACTATTTACATGCATGATTAAAACCCAAAACAAACAATGAACATGGAGGTGAGAAAAAAATGAACTATAAACTCGGGCTTTTCAAGATTTCCTATGGAATTAAACAGGCACAAATCATCAATATCTGTTGTAACACATTGGACACAACCCTATTGTTTTAGTTGACTTCGGCTTTTAGTATTATACTAACTTCATCGGAAATGACTCAAATAAAGGAGAAAAGTCAAATCTATATTTGGATTAAAACAGAAAGCATTGAGTGTTCTGTGATGTTTTCCCCAAAGAAATATCGAAGTGGATGGGTAAATCATCAATATTGATGATAAAATATAATGCAATATAGAAATCCTACGGTTTATTCACCAAAAAACAGTGAAGGGCAAAAACTCATACTGGTGGAAAAATACAAAAGCAATTAATGAATTGCGATGTTTTCCAAAAGAAATGAGGACAAGACTGCCCGGGCTTTAAGGAACATAATTATTTAAATTCTGTTTATTACAGGATTATTGTTAAATTTACCGTCTTTACAATATCAAGTGGAATTAACTAGCGAACATACACACTTAAATAAAAAAAATCAAATAAATAAATAAACCACACTTGACAAAGTAAGATGCTTACCATACGTTTTTAAACTATTAACTGGAGCCTAATTTAAATAAATAAATAAATAAATAAATAAATAAAACGTAACAAAGTCGACGCTTACCGTCATCTTTGCCATTGACTGGAACCTTGGCTTTGTTGTCTTCAATATCATCCCCTTCTTTCTTCGGTGGGACGTCCGGCTTCGTAATTCTATCTAGTTCGTCTGGGAGCGCCTTTTGGCGCTCTGTCTTCTTCGGTGGAGGAGTGTCTGGCCTCTTGGGGGGAGCATCTGGCCTCTTCGGTGCTGTACATTCCCTCTTGTTGGGCGGAGTTTCTGGTTTTTCTCCTTTCGGCCTGGACAATAATTTGAAGAAGGGTGACGATTCAGTTCTCTCTGCTTTTTCAGGTTTGACTGGCGTCAGCTCCAGAGAATTTGATTTGGAAAGTTTCAGCATTTTCTTTGGCTCTTTCTTCTCCTTTTTTTCGTCCTTGGTCTTCTCTTCCTTCTCTTTTTTCTTTTCTTCTTTCTGCCGCTTCTTCTCTTCTTTTTCGTTCCGTCGTTCTTCCTTGCGTTTCTGCCTCTCTTCTTTTTCTTTCTTCCTTTCTTCTCTTTCTTTCTCTTTCTCTTCGTCGGACTTCCTGGGCTTCACCTTGAGCTTGAGAAACCCAGGTTTGTCCTTTGGAGGTGACGTCGTTTCTTCAGGCTTGTCTTCGAGGTCTATGGACACGAATTCATCTTGGCTTTTCACCATGGGTTTCAACGCAGCACGCTGATCATCGTAACTCAACAGCTGTTTCACAGCCTTCTTGGCAGGACCAGCTTGCTTTTCTCTCTGTGATGATTGGAGCTCCATCTCTTGTTCTTCTTTCTCCAGAGCAGCGTACAGTTTGTTGATCTCATCCACAGACCGCTTGTATTCTGGGCTCCTCAAGTACGCGTCTTTTTCTTGCTCTTCTTCAGTGAAAGGTCTGTCTTCTTTCTTTTCTTCCTCGTCTGAAGATAAGCTGGTATCTTTCTTGTCCTTCTTGTTCCTCTTCTTCGCTTTCTTCGGTTTGTCCTTCATTGCTGAAGCAGTATCAGAATCAGATGATGATGATGAAGTGGACGACGAAGACGATAACGAAGTGTCGCTGTGTGATGACGAATCAGACGAATCATCGTCTTCAGATGGAAGATGAATCTTTGGAGTTCCTTCAACGATATTCGCCATTCCTGAGGCTGCCGGGCGCATCACAGCCTCTGTCTTTTGTGGAAGAGCCGGTTGAATTGTCAAGCCATCCGCTGAATCTTTGAGAATAGGTTTCTCTTTAGAAACCGAGTTATTTTCTTCATCTTCAGGCTCTTTGACAGAATCATCCTTACTTTCATCATCTTTAGGTTTTTCTCCAGAATCACTTTTATTGATGTCACCATGCTTAACCTTTGCAGCAGCCATCTCAGCACCGTCTTTCTCCAGATCATCCAGTGAAGCGTAAATGTGTGAAGCTTCAGAAGACTTTCTTACTCTGTTTCGGTTGCCCTCCATTTGTGGAAAGATATCTTTAAAACTGGCATGCACATCTTCATCTGGAAACTCTATCCTCTTCTTTTTTCTTAACTTAGTCAAGTCTTCGTCATCGTCGTTCATGTACGGGTTTTCATCGTCTTCGTAGTCAGAGTCTGGCTTTCCGGTAAGCGGGCCATGGTACGTGGCGTAAGGAGCTATGGAGTCTTCGGGTTCAAACGACTTGATGGCTAGCATGGAGGCCTTGGAGCTCCTCTTGTCCATCATGGACATTACCGGCAAAGTCTCTTCTTTGGGGAAGGAGAACTCCCGGCGAGCAGGCGGTACGTCGTATGTGCTGTCTGGATCATTATCGTCATAGTAGTCATGCATGTATTCTTCTTCTTCCATTTCCTTCTGCTTCTTCTTCGTTTTCTCTGGTCTGATCGGCGGAGCTGCTGTGGGCTTGAGTCTCCCTTTCCTCGGGTCATTTTCGTCGAAGAAAATTGGCTCGTAAATCTCGCTGTCTGGTTTTTTCACATTGACAGAGCACAAAGACGCCTCGCTCTTGGTGATGGTTGAAATGGAGGATAGGGTGATCTCTTCAGTGGTAGTCTCAGAAGACACCGGCATGGATTTAGAAATCGGTGTGGATGTGGAGACCAGCAGTGATCCGTCCTCTGTACCAGACGTTGGAGTCACAACAGTCAGCTCGCTATCATTTGGCACGCTCTGCGAAATGCCCATGGAGTCCACATCACCGTCAGTCTGTCCTGTGCTTTCTTCCTTGCTGTCGCCAAAAACTTTTTTGAACAGTGTTGAAGCATAAGGCTTGACAGTTTTCCTTCCCGTAGGATCGTTAGCTTCCTTTAACAACCTTGTAAAATCCCCAACATTCGGATTTGATGCAGAGTCTGGACTCTCTAGATTCTCCGCGCTTGCCTCAGATAGTTGGACGGTTGACATAGTGATGTTTCCTTCAGAGGTTATGGCATTATCAGACTCTCCAGATTTCAAGGTGCTGGTTGAATCATCAGTCTGGGGGAGTTTTTTTCCATGCATCGTGTCAGCCTGGGCCAAGAGGAAAGTAAAATCTCCAACGTTGGGTGTAGAATCCTCGTCTTCTCCCCAGCTGCTGGTAAAAACGTCGGTAGTTGGAGTTTTTCTGACAGAAATATCTGAAGATACTGATGGTATAGATATTTTCACTTTTACGTTACTTGAATGATCTCCGACAGGCTTGTCGTCAGCCTTCCTACTCTGAGGCGAACCTGGCATATAAACATCCTTGGCAATGGGCAGAGATGTTCTTGGCTGGGGTTCAGGATTCCTAATTTCTGAAGGCCTCATTTCCATCTTATCATCATCTACTGCATCACCTCTGGTAATCGTTTTCGGCTTACTGGGAAACCTGCCTTCTAGTTCTGGTTTACCTGTCAGGAGGGTTGTGTCTGTTCCACTGCTGTCTTTCTTTCCAACCTCTGACTTTAACGGTGCTTCTGGTTGTTTGAAAACTGATGGCTTACCATCACTGTCAACATTAAGATTTGTTGACTTCCTCTCTGGTTTACTTGGGGCATCGACTTTCCTTACTGGGGGGTCAGGCTTAGCTGGTCTGGATGGTTTGTCTGTCAGTTCAGCATGCGCGAAAGGCACGGAAGCAGCGACGACAGTGTCACTAGTGGGTGGCGTGATCCCATCCTTGTGTTTCTCTGTATTATCTGTGCTGGGCTTAGCAGATACTTTTGGCTTGACAGCAGGCTTAGGAGGGACCTCCTTCTCAGACTGACTACTGCCACTGCTGGATGGATTTGAAAGGGTTGGTTTTGCAGAAACCTTTGGTCCTAATGCTGGTTTGCCTGTCTTAACATCTGGTGCTGTAGCAGCAACAACGGCCGATTCAATGCTTATACTGGTAAAGAGTGGGGTCTTTGGCTTGCTTTGAACCTTCTCCATGGTGTCTGGTGTGAAGAACTCTTCCACGCGTTCAGTGGATTTCACTGCCTCTGACCTGTCGAAAAGTTCAACTCTAGGTGGGTTCATTTGTGGGCCTAATGCTGTCAAAGCGGTTGACTCTACTGAAGGTGTAGCAGTTTTGATGACACTGATGGGGAACCCTGAAAAGTTCATATCTGTAAGAAATTCCGAAGAACCCAGTTTTTGCAAACTTCCTTGTGAAGGCCTTTGCTGGTCAGGCTTGACGATGTCTGACACTATGCTGCTGTGAACAGGAGGAGCGAGAGCTGCAGTGATGTCATCATCTGAATACAAATCAATTTTCGCGGCATCTTTATTTTGATTTCCAAGAGTCGATTTCTCAGACTTTGCTGGAGGTTTAGGAGGCAATTTCTTTGGTGTCTTCTGATCCTTATTCCAGCTAGTCTTAGCAGTGTCCAAAAACTCTGGATCATCCAGAAAGGTGCATCCCGCAGAGGTATAACTTCTCGGAGAAGAGTCGCTTTTCATGCTGCGGGGAATGGTGTCGCTGTGTAGGGTTGCTTCATTTCTTGGCGAGTCATCTTGCCGAGTTTTGGCTTTGGTAATGTCGGAATCCTGAGGCTCTGTTGCTGACCTTCCAGATTGCTTGTCCTTCTTCTTAGACCTTTTGCTGTCATCAGAATCTGAGCGATCGGAACTTGAACTGGAGTTTTCTGAAGGAGTATCTGCAGTAAATATGGTTGGTTTTCCGTCAGGTTTGGGGCTCAGCTGATGTCCCCTAAAATCTTCAGCTTTACTCGGAACGACTGGCTCCTCAGCAACAGGATCTTGAGGAGGCTCAACCTTAGACAGCTGTAATTCTGGCTGGGATTGTGTTGACAACTTGGCTCTTCTGGCTCCAAGTTTTGGGCTTGCCTTCGGACTTTCCTTTTTAAAGGCCTCTTTTGGGTCTTTCTTGGGTGGCACAATAGGTTTTGTGGCTTTAGTATCTGATTCGTTTGATTTGCTAGGAGAAAGTTTTTCCAATGAACTGAAGGCTTGGTTGACGGGTTTAGCAGCTGTATCAGGTACGATGGCATCTTCAGCAACTCCATCCTTGTCCTCATCATGAATTTGGAACTTGCTGGATGACTTCTTCTTTTCAATATTGATGTAGCCTTTTGGATGTTGTGAAGACCCACCATCAATTTCATGATCATCATCAGGTAGCAAAGGCTTGGCAAGCTCGTAGCCAGAATCTCTAAGAAGTTGCAGAGCGCTACTTTTCTGAGAAAACTCTTCATCTTCATCCTTTTTAGGATGACAGTTGTCTTTGAATCCACCTTCTTCAGGAGAGTAAAGTTTTGGAGGCACGGGAGGTACAACCGATGGTCTTCTGTTAGGTTCAAGGCTAGATTCGGCCATAAGAATGTCTGTTTTTCCCTGCTTGGGCTCTTTTGGAACATCGCATCTGCTTTCTTTTGGTGTAATCATCTTATATGTTCCAGTTATTCTTGGTTCATCATTCCCAGCTGGGGTCCATTCTGAGCTTGTTTTCCTAAAGCTCTGCGGCAGATTATCTTCGTAGTCGGATGAATTTTCGGTCTTCTTGCGACCCAGCGACCATGAGAACAACTTTGATTTGGACTCTTCTGCTGAAGAATCGGAATCTGAATCGTGTTCAGCAAACTTCTTCTTATCTTTTCTTCCAAAGAATGGAACCTTCAGTTTCTTCCTCTTCTTCTTTTTAGTTGTGTCAGCCCCGTTCTCATCTTCATCGCCTTCGTTTTCGTGTTCGCTCTCACTAGAGCCGCTGCTGCTGCTAGTTCCACTGTGATGGGAATCTTCACTCGCTATGCCGTGTGGTGAGTCAGCCTCATCGCCGTGGTCATCTGCATGATCATCTTCGTCTTCCGTGCCGTTGGCGTTGATGTCGTATTTCTTGCTGGTGATGGGTTTCTTGTTGCCACCCTTTGTGGCAAGTTTCTTCTTAAACCAGTTCAGTGCTTTTTTGGGCGCTTTGGGTGAAGCCGATTTGGAGTCGTCTGTGTCATTTGCTTCTTCATCTTTCGGATCAACAGAAAACTTGGACGTTTCCGAATCTTTGGAATCATCTTTCGGCAGTTTAGCAGTTTGGGATTTTTCTGCACCTTTCGTTTCCTCTTTTCCTGTCTTGGTAGGCTTTTCCTTGGAATCTTCTTTGTTAACTTTCTTCTTGTCTGCCTCTTCCTTGTGCAGTTTCTTTCTCTCGGCTGCTTCTCTGGACTCTTCTTTTTGCCTCTGGGCTGCGTTCTTTTTCTCTGCTTTGATGAGTCTTCTGGCCTCTTTGGGTGAAAGAGGGAGCTTTACGTCCACCGCCTGATTTGGAATACCCAGATAGCTGGCCCCTGGAGGAGTATCTTCTTCTTTCTGGACGTCGTTTTCATTATCTATTTGCTCAGATTCTACATCTGGCGTCGTCGGATTTTCCTCATCTTGTTTGGTACTATCAATCTTAGCTCTATCCTCCTCTATTGGCAGAGCCTTATCGTGTGACTTTCCTCTGAAGAAGAAGTGTTTCTTATTTTCTGGTTTTCCATCGTCACTCTTCTTTTGTTTAGCTGCCTTGCTATCATCTTTTCCTTTGGAAGTCTCTTTGTCTGGCTCTGCCTTCTGTTTGGATGATTTGTCGTCTTTCTTCTCCTCTTCTCCCTTCTTGTGCTTGGGCTTGTCTTCATCTCCTTTGTGAAGCATCCGGGGACTAGTCTTCCCATCTTCTCTGTCCTTCTTCTGGTCACCTTTGACAGCTTTCTTGTCTTTGTCGTCCGAGGAATAGGAGAATACCTTCTTGAACTTGTCCCTAAGTTTGAGGTGACTCGCCTTCTCTGCTTCTCCATGGGGCTTGTCCTGCTGGACGGCTTTACTGTCATCCTTGCTTAACCTTTCTCTGGGCGGAGGTGCCGGCGTGAGTAGTTCCACGTCATCTGTAGCTACCTTCTCCTGTCTTGGAGGAGGTGACGGTAGTTTGCTATCTTCTTTAGCGCCCTTATCTCCTGGCGGGGGCGGTGGTAACGGTAGCGAGGGTCTGCCTTTGTCGGAAATCTTTCTTGGGAAGGGGGGCGGCCGCAGTTTTGGCGATCCTGCAGGCGACGATGTCGGAGCCTCTGCGGTCAGAGAGGCAGACATTACAGTAGTTTTCGGTTCTGTGTAAATATTATCATCCACATCTTGAACTTCCACCATGTCCTGGACATTTGTGCAAACGCTTTCAGCTGAACCGTCTTTTGCAGATGTGTGCCTGCTGCGGTTCTTTATATCAGAGCTATCAGACAGATCTCCTCCAGGTAGTCCAGCATGTAGCAGCAACGGTGAGGATACTTTCACGGGTGACTGTAGATCTGACGTCATTGCTGGCGCAGAAGGCGCTTCAATGTTGATGGATTCATTCTCTTCACCTGGCTCTTCATCTTCTTCCCGAGCTGAGGGGAAGGTGGAAGTGATACGGTTTCGAATATTGTCCTCAATTGTGGAGAAGTCATTTCCCCAAGGTTTGTTGTATTCTTCTTCCGACAGACTGTCCCTGGAGGTCAGTAAGCGATGTGGGAGATCTGGGGGGAGCTCCATAATTTTATCCTCGTCTTCTTTCGGTCTGTCCGTAGTGTCTGCTTTATCACCTTTGCCTCCATTTTTTCCTTGAGGCGGCTTCAATGCATGCACTGCTGTGGTTGATGCTGCCTTTATTGCCTCTGGCTCAGGGTTTCCGTTTGATTCTGGATGCTTGTTTCCATCAGATTTCTTGGTGTCACCAGATTGTGCAACCTTAGCTCTGGGCAACGCTGGGCTGTTGGCAGCAGAGTTGTTTGCAGATGACGGATGTTTCTTGTCAGGTACTGCATACAGATCCGAGATCCGGTCGGGTTGTTGCTCTCCTTCTCTTCGTGGTCGCATATCAGAATCAGGTTGTGGTGCTGCATCTTCTTCCGGCACCGTAGATTTGGCATCTGACTCGTTAGCTGGAGATGACTGATCATCTTGAATGATCTTGTTATTGTCCTTACAGCTTGGTTGCCCATCAGCCTTATCTTTAGAAACAGGACTGGCATGTGAGCAAACGGCAGGAGCGACAGACTCCTTCGTTTCATCCTCATTCAGAGAGTCTTTCTTTGGGTCGTCCTTCTGATTTTCTGGAGTTGGAGCTTTTTCAGCCTTGCTGTCAGGAGCAGCAGCGGCTTTGTTTACATCATCAATCTGAGCCCCAGTCGATACAGGTGGATTCCCGTCTTCAGAAGTACGCAACTTGATGAACAGGGAAGAACTAATATTGACGCCTGGCCGGTTCAAGCTCACATTGACATCATTGTCTCGTTGTGTGAAATCAGTCTTGTCTTCTGTCTCTCCTGGTCTTATGGTCACAGGGTGAATGGGTTTAGAGTTGGAGTCAACCAAGATACTGTTATCTGGCTGACTGGCTGTTGCGTCCTCTGGGCCTTTGGGTGCAATTCCTTGCTCAGATGACCTAAGTGGTGAGGATTCGGTACCAGGCTTCATTGGTTTCTTTGCTGGGACCGGAGGAGGTGGTGGTTTTCTTGCGGGCTCGGGAGCTATCTTAAACGTTTTTGCAACTGTAAGTGGCTTTGCGCCTGGTGATGGCTTTCCTGGAATGGCAGGCTTTGCTAATTCTGACCTAGCCGATTTCTTTGTATCTTCAGGAGGATTTTTTTCCTTGTCACCTCTATCAGCCTTGCTAGGGTCCTCAGCTTTGGCCTTCACGCTGACCCTAGGTTTGAATAGAGAAATCGTCGTTGGTTCTTGCACTGAGGGAGGAGAGTCTAGACCGGAGTCATCTTCCTTGCTCGCTGGGGCAAAAGTAGTCGGCTGCATCTCTCCACAGGTTTCCAGCTTTTTGACATTCTGGTGAGGCCTGGATGATTGCACTTGCACAGTCTCCACGCTAACTTTCTGGACAGACATTTCTGTGGATACTCTTGCACACGCTGCCGCGGCACCATCGACAGAGCTTTTCTTGGTAGCAAAGACATATTCTCTGATGACTACCAGTTCTGGTTCCTCTTCGTCTTCATTGGGGATGTTCTCGCCGTCGTCCAGTGTCTCGTCATCTCTCTGAGCTTGGACGATCTTAGAAGCCTGTCACAAATGAATATAAAAAAAAACACAAAATAATGTCATTTATTTATGTAAAAAAACAGCGCTTTTCCAGCTCAAAAGCTGCTCGAGTCTACAATAGTTTTCCACCTGTATTTTGTTTTTGTTTCGTATGTTCTCTTTTCCTAACAACTCTTATATGCAATATTCAAATAAAACCTACGTTTTAATTCATTTGACTGAAGCCCAAGCATATACACAACAACTGCCATTACCTCAAAATGTATACCTTTATGATGGATTTGTCTCTTCCCAACAAAGGTGGTAATGCATTTTGAAGAAAAATAGTTCCCAGTAGGCTCACATTGGTGGCTCGACAGTCCATCAGACTTTCCCATCTTGAATCAAGCACGTTCTCTAATTTACTCCTTTCCTTTACAAACCATTCCTCATCGTATGAATCTCAAGCTTACCTTGGAAAATAGGTGTTCGTTGGATTTAGGGTTGACTTTGCGCTCTCTCACCATCACTGGTTTGCTCTGGAATGTGTTAGCAAGTTCCTCAGGAAAACCTCTGTCGTTTAGCATCGTCTTGTCACAGGAGCTGCACAACAGTAGTCTAAACGATATACTTTTAAAACACATGGAAAAATAATTGCCTAAATCTAGAATTCATAGATATACAAAATGTTCAAATCAGTAATCACAGAAAGTCAGAAATGTTAAAGGCTTCTCAAGCAAATAAATAGGCGTGCCATTGCTTTGAACAAGGTCATGTTAATGTTGGATTCTTCTTCGATTGGTCCTTACTGGAACAATAACAACAAGGACAAGGACATCCTATACCTCAAAGAGGATGACCCCTTTCCCTGGATGGTTATGACGTCATGTCTGGTGAACTGACTCTTTTTAGCTGGGGACTGTTGCGAAGCCGCAGCGCCAGAACCCTTCAGCACTCCGCTGGTCAAGAGAGAGAACACCCTCTCACTGTCTTGGGCAGTCTGTTCCTCTGATGAGATGCTCTGGCTGTCTTTCTGTCGGTCAGTTTGTTGAACAACTGTCGTTTGCTGGGCAGTGGTCTGTTGGGCATGTTGACTGCCTTTGAAAGTACTGAAGGTTTTCGTCTCTCCGTTGTTTCCGTCTGACGTTGGTTTGAACGTGGATGTCATCTGTGACGCAGACATTCAGAACGACAAGAATAGAACTGGTGACGATAAGGGGGATGATGATTAAAAAGAATCCAAAAGAATGGGAAGAAGAATAGACCAACAAGCGAGAAGACAGAGCAACTAAATATTTTCAGATCTTGAAATGCAGGCTGTTATGTATTCATAGCTGAAGAATTGTTGTCCTCTAACAGAAAGTCAGTATTATTAAAGCTTATAAGCCTAATGAAATTAATAATGCAACAATTTTAACGTTTTTATTCCATGTTAATGTGGTAGATGACCTAGTATCTACCAATATGGAAATGGGAGTTAACCGCAGCTTTTTTTATTTTATAGTTTGCAAGAGTGTGGTACTATCTACCAAAATGAAAATGGAAATGGGAGTTAATCGCAGCCTTTCTTATTTTATAGTTTGCAAGAGTTATGATCGTCGAGTGTTACTTTCAGTTATTTTTATTTTATTTATATCAAAATAATAATTATACTTTAGAATAGAAATGGTGGGGTTTAATAATTATAAAAACAATTATTTTTAACGATTATTTTATCAACATTTTGGGCACGCTTGAGAGACTTCCATTTCTCTCTCATGGCGATTGTCAGGTAATTTGCAACCTCCTCCCTGCTCACAAAAAAGTTTCGCCTAAGCAGCGATTTAAAAAAAAAATTTTAATAGTTTTTTAAGGTGTTTAGTTTTAGCTTGTAGATAAAGTTTTAGTTTGGGGTTTAAACTTTGGTATTGGTTAGGTCAGTATTTTATTTTTAAACAGAAAGTAAGGATAGTAATGGGAATAGAATATAAAACAGTTCTTTCACTAGTGTGTTGTTATTCATTTATTGTTATTTTAATATTGTGTATTTTAATATAAGAAATCCAAGTGTACAATTCCACTGCCCCTTCTCTACGACACAGAAATAAAAGAAATATCAATAGAAGTTGTTGAAAGTAATATCTTATTCTTTGTTTGTTTTAGTTTGTAAATGATTTTTCTCTTTTTTATTCTACCGAGAGTTGTGGGTATGTGGTCTTTTCTGTTTAAATAAATTTAGAATCTGTATAATCCATCATTTTGTTACATTAAAAATTCATCTAGTTCTGATTCTTGCATGTTGTGTGCTACAAACATTACAGTAGTTTGTAATTACTGTGAATGGATTGAAATTATTGTTAGTGATAATTTATAGTTGCTACCCCAAACAATGTTTTAAAAAATTTAATTGTTTTAAATTTTATTTTATCAATTCTATTTTCCCCCTTCTGTGTACATAAATTTTTTTAATTTAAAATATTATATATATCTAATAATTTTGCATGTTGGTGTATATCATTTTATCCATGTCCATGTGCCTTTTATGGGTCTTTGCTGGAATAAATTTGCCTTGCCTTGCCTTGAAGAACTCCAAAATACAAAGCTCAAGTGTAATTAAATTGTCAAACACATACGTTTGTTCGGCTGAGATTCAGAATGCTAAGGCAATTGGCAAAAAGACGAAATCGAGGTGTAAACTGTAGATTTAGATTCAATATTTTATTACAAGGGGAAATGACTTTAGCCTTAATCTGCTAATCTTAAAAGAGTTTAACCTTGCAGTGTTAGACATTTCTAAATGAAAAGATCTGTCTCATTCTGTGTCCAGAATTTCTATTTTCTTACTTGACTATAACGGAACACTTATAATTATGAAAATGACTGTCTTTTCAATGAGTTTACAAGACCTAATAAGCATAATACAATTCACAGATAGCTTGAAGTACTATAACTAAAATGTTAAAAGCTATACACAGTAAAGTACAGATAGACAAATACTTACGTTTATTTCAGATGACACTTGTCGAATCTCTGCTAAAGTCTGCGAACGAACTGAAGTCTGATCACTCAGCTCTACTTCATTACACAGGTTGTATGGTTGTGCGGATACGTCTACATCCAATTCCTCACAACACGCTGAACCTTCTTCGTTGTCGTCGTCGTCGAATGTGTTTTCTAACTCATGGTCAGAATTCCTTGCACTGTCTGAGTCATAGATGTCATCTGCATCCCCAACCTTATCTCTTGCAGTCAAGGAAGAGTCTTCACAGTATTGAAAGTCTAAACTCGTTAAATGGGATTCGCCATCCTTGTCCTGAAAATCTGGATCACCTCTGTAAGGACAAGCAGACTGAGGATCTTGGGTATGATAATCCCCACTGCTTTGCTGAGAAGGTCTGTTCTGCTGAAGATTGCTTGTCCTTTGGAGTTCTCTTTCGCTTCCTTGAACACTGGTTCTTTCTTGTTGAAATTCGTTACGACTATGCCGAGTATTTCTCCCCGAGAGAGGAGATTGTCTGTTGTCTTCGCAGTGACTGTCTTTTTGAAAGTCACTGATTCTGCTTTGCTGCGAGTCACTAGGAATTCTTATAGGCTGGGAAAACTGAAGGATAGGGATAGGGTCGTCACCTGGAACGTACCTCCCTTTCTTGGGCGAGAAGAAGCTCTTGATCCAGCTCTTCTTGTTCTTGCTTTTCCTTGGAGAAGGCTTTGTCTCTGCGTCAAAACCTACCAGAAAGTTGTCCACAGAGCCGAACGTCAGTCTGCTTACCTGCAGATTGGAAGGCGTACTGTTCAGGCTTTTTCTGGAAAAAGGACGATCTAAAGTTTGACTGGTCTGGCTTTCGTGAGCCGATGAAACCAAAGGCGTCACTGAGGGAGTCACTGACGAAGATGTGGCAAATCGTGGTACAGAGTCTAACGACGAAAAGGATGCAGTTCTTGAATTGGGGACCCTTTCGTTCAAAGATAGAGTACTTCTGTATGGTACTGTTTCTCGTTGTAAGGACGGGATTGAGACATGTGGGGAATACTTTCCAAAACTTCGTCGACTGGACCTTAATAAAGTGCCATGGCTAGGTGGTAATGAAGTTGTATAGCTCTTCACACCAGGATCACTAGAGCGTGAGGAAGACCTTTGTGTTAAAGACGCTTGAGAACTGTTTTTTGGGTTAAACCTGGCTAAACTAGGAACAAACCTTTTGGCAGTCTTTGTATTATCAGCACCAGAATGTGTAGGAGAGTTATGGACTGCAGAGTCTTCACCACCCCTGTGGTAAACCTCTTTGTCTCTGTGTCTTATGTCTTGTTGGGATGACCGACCTGACCCATCAGAATTGAGCGAATATACTGACTGATCAACAGAAATAGATTCAGGGTCGGCGTTGACAAAATGTTTGGAAGCTGTCAAATCTGTGCTGTGGGTGGGATGGCCTCGATGAGTTTCGTATTCATCGTACTCACTACTCAGATCATCATGTTTGTGAACATTTCTTTCCACACTTTCGCTGTCAATATGAACGCTATTGCTACCACACAAATCAGGACGTTCACTATCGCTCTTCGCTTTTCCAGTCCCAGGACGCTGAGATGGAACGTGAACTGAATCTTCCCTACAGAGTTGTTTGCTGTCTGTGAATTGCACAGGGTACTGTTCACTTGGAAAGTTTGAGTCCCTGTCCGTTTCACCAAGAAAGGTGCACGGAGATTGTGCTACCTTCCTTTTCTGGGAGCTAGCTGATGAGTCCCTGGATAATCTACGAAGGACTTCCTTATTTGATTCACACTCACGTTTTATGCTTGCAGGTCTGTGTCTGCCTGGTACTGATTCCTCTTTAGAAAACGAAAATAGTGTAGTCCTTTGTGAACCAGTTGTGTCTTTTAACACGGAGGAAGGAGTCTCCTCCTTGAAGGAGCAGCTACAACGTCTACTGTCAGGCCTCTCCTTCGCGCTGTCGCTACCGCGTCTACTGTGTAACTCCTTTGGAGTGGTGCTACCACGCCCTGTTGTTAGGCCTTCCTTGGGAGTGGTACAATTACTTCCACACCCACTTTGAGCACTCTCATGGAAAACGATACTGACACGTCCACACTGGGGGTTTGAAACGGGAGTTATCCACCCGTACACTGGCGCACTCTGGGGGCGTTTGATCAGATACACCCTTCTCTTTGAGCTCTTGGGCAGTGGCGGTTCGCCAAACCCTAGGGCTGGGTCAGTGTCGTCTGTGACGTCAGAGGCCTGCAGTTGTGCTAGCGCGGACGCAGGTCGCTGTCCTTGTTGCTGGTGGGGATGGGGTTGCTGGGCTGGTGGTAGGTGTAAAAATCTGGTCCTACATGCCTCCGCTGCTGCTGCTGCTGCTGTGGTGGTGATCTCTTCAATTTCCCTGCAAATGAAGTGAATGTTATAAATGAAAATGCTAGCACTGCACTGAGGAAGTAAAAACCGCGTTTTTCGGTTAAGATCTAGCATAAATATAACTAAGTCTATATAGCAACGAACGTCTATCATTTAATATCGAAGTAAATGTCAAAGAGGATGGCGGTGCAGATGATGAGCTCAATGAGAAAAGCGATGCCAGTGATGCTAACAATGATGATAACACGCCTACGACGGTGATTATAACTCTCTACCTGTATCCATTATCTTTACTTCTTTCTCTCACCTATCAGTGGCTGATCTAGGCGTCGGAAGGGTGTGATCTGCTCTCAGTGGTCCTCTGCGATTGGCTGTAAAACTGATGGATGAGGAACGTGACCTCAGATCCTCGGCACTGATTGATCCATCTATTCCATGGCGTGGCAGAAGCAGATTGGCCGAGCGCCCGATGTACATTTGTCGAATGGCGACACTGTTTAAATGAGATGACAATACGTTTATAGGCACATTGATGAAGAATTATACTATTGCTGCAATGCAATACAAAACAAAACAATACAATACAACACAATGAACATAATTCGACACAAGACAAGTCCACTACACTGCAATAGTTAGCGGACTACAAAGGGCCGAATCAGGACCACAACTTGGTTGAAAGGGGGCTCACCCCTGATCCGCATAAACGATCTGCTGAAGCAACTTTAATGGCAACACTGAAGTCATTCCACCATCCGGCCACTTTAAAATAAAGGCATCCCATGCAGGGGACGCTGAGGCTGTACTCTAATTTACTGAACCCTCATTTACAAAAAACAAAATAAAATATTAACATCATTATAAAATATTAACAAAACACATACATATAAAATGCCTACATTTCTAAATAATAATACAATAGAAAGCCCTAGTGATTATTTGGCAGAAAGCGTCCAATAGCCCCAAGCTGACCCAACAGACCCCATACACAAATGAGGAGTTTTAGGAGAGTTTTCAGGAAAAAAGGTAGCGAAGAAGATAGTAGATTGATAGGATAGATTAGGAACAAGAAAGAACAAATGATGATGACAGAAACAGTGGTAATTTAAAGCACTAAATTTCAAGAAAGTGGGGATACTATTTATACAGTAAACTTCGGCACCACAACGGGAGGAGAGGGGGGGGGGGGGGACAAGGCAATACAGAACAATACAGGGGGGAGGAGGGATATTGAGAGAAACAGTGACAGTTAATAACCAAATTTAAAATAAAAATTAAAAATAACTTCAAAGTAACTGATTGGGCTCTTGGCAGTCGGCTGGACCCTATTAACATTGAATATCTGTCTGCTGCAAACTTACACAAAGTGATGATTTCCCTAGGCCCAGTTGCTAAACAAAACCCAAACATTTCATCATCATGATCAACATCATCATTATCATCGTCCTCATCCCCAACATCTTCCTCCTCCCCATCATCAGTACCCTCCTCCTCCTTATCATCAACACCCTCTTCATCTCCTTCTTCTTCCTCCAGGAAGCTCTCATATTCTAACGGCAAATGTCAGCCCATTTTCATGACCTACTGACAAGAATTCGGTGGTACTATCCGTTTGACTTCAGGGGCTGTCAACAACTACATCTGTGTGGGTGGGTGCTGGTGGGTTGGGAAGATAAACTGAGCAAATTTTTCCCCAGACATGCATGATACATTAGTGCATATTGCCTTCGCAGGTGCACAGCGCGGCACACGGTTTGGCAGTGTACTTACTGGTCTTCTTCGAATACAGTATTGGGCGTTGATAAGCCTGTTAGGGACTTTGAGATGGGTGATGGTGCCTCGAGAGTATGTTTTGATTGGCTGACTGAAAAATCTAGCCCACTATCTCATCATACATTATCATAGCATATGTTTGTTTGCATGTATTGGTGTGAGGTGGCGTGGCTTGGCGTAGTGTGGTGTGGTGTAGTAGAGGTGGTGGTGGTGGTGTGTGTGTGTGTGACTGTGTGTGTGTGTGCAAGAGTACCACAACAAGGGTATCCCAGATTAAAATGTTGGCGTGATTTGTCTTGAATAAGGTGAGTGCCAGTGGAATCGTTTACTTATTGACAGCAGATCCTCTCTTATACCTCAATATTATAGAAATTATTCAAATGTGTATAAAATGCATCAACTGATGAATTCAAAATCTAAAACTAGGTTATTAAAACTGAGTCGTCTTATTAGAATTATCTTTTCTCTGTTTAAATAAAACTAGCATTTCATCATGATCATTACACTGAAATAGAATTTGCCTCAAGATTGCTTTCTTCCTGGATATAACCATTTCTTCTTGGTTATAACCAGAGGTTTTTTCTCGAATTTAAAAGTGCAATATGCTGACTCTTTACTTTACATTTTGTCTGATTTACGTGCTATTTGTCTTATTGTGTTGTATTGGTATGATGTTAAATTGGTATCTTTCTGTGTATTTATTTTGTTGCCACATTTATTTGTGTGATTGAAAATTCTTTAGTGTTTGTCAGTCCAGTTGCTGAATATATTGTAAATGTAGCTGTAGTGCTAGTGTTATACAATGCCGTTCATGGTACGAATTCTATGTGTATCCCAATCCCCCCCCCCTCAAACCCCCATTTTTGGCTATATAGCCCCCGGGGCTATGAGCCTCTTGTCATTTTGTATATTTAAATCATGTTATGTGAAATAAAAGGACAAAGTTCCAAAGTTCCCAAATATATTTTATGGTGGAAACAGTAAACATTTAGAGAGAGCCCAGTAGTTCTACTGTTTTTATAGAACGCCTTTCAAGCTCAAGAGCTGATCAAGGCGCTAGCAGTGAACAGGATTTAACTCAAGCCGCGAACTTGCTGATTGAGGCAAATAGTGTAACGCCACAGACAAATAAATGATTCTGAAAGACAAAGGGGTTGGGTATGGGGCTGGGGATACGAATCAGGACCACAACTTGGATGAAAGAGGACTCGCTCCCGATTAGTATAAAAGATCTGCTAAAACAACCCTAACGGTAACACTGAATGCATTCTACCAGCCGGTCACTTTACAATAAAGGCATCCCATGCAGGGGACGCTGAGACTGTACTCTAATTTATCGAACCCCCGTTTACAAAAAACAAAATAAAATATAAACATCATTATAAAATATTAACAAAACATATACATATAAAATGCCTACTGTGCTAAGTAATAATACCATATAAAGCCCTAGTAACCATTTGGTAGAAAGCGCCTACGATCCCCAAGCTGACCCAACGGACCCCATACACCAATGAGGACTTTTGGAAGAGTTATCAAGGAAAACGGTAGGTGACTAGTCTAGCGAAGAAGATAGTAGATTGATAGAATAGATTAGGAACTAGAAAGAACAACAGAGAATGAAAGAAACAGTGGTAATTTAAAGCAATAAATTTCCACAAAGTGGGGATACTATTTATACAGAAACCATCGGCACTCCAATGGGATGAATCAGTTAAATGACTTTAAAACAACAGCAAACAAACAAGCAAACAAACATACATACAAACAAACACACCTGAACTGCTACAATATAATTTGTAGTGGGTTTTTTTCTTTTCGTTAGCTCCTTTGCCGTCATCTCACATTCTTCAATACGTGAGCATGCCAAAGTACGTCAATGGTACCGATACACAAAATACATCCTAAAGACGGTTCAGAACCCAGCGCACAATATGAACCTTGTATGGTTAAGAAAAAGGCCTACGGGTCAATTTTTGTATACACGCTAGAAGTATACCGTGGTGTCACATTCTTCAGTTGATCGACATCATCCATAATAAGGAGCGACACCGTTTAATTGTAATGCACACATCACGCCTTTGACACCATGATGCATCTTTTTATTTCTCTTCCGCTGGTGGTTTGACCTCCATGCAGTGTTCACTCATTCCCGACTAAAGAAAGAATATGCCGGAATTGGGGCAAAATCCGAGAGCATTAAATTATTTTTTATTTGCGAAACCCGAAATCTTTCGATTATTCTTCAATAAGCATCTTCTGCCAGGTGAGCGAGGAAGTCCTTAAAGAGTAACCTCCCTTTTGCATTTTTTGGGGTCAAATTAGCTATGCATTGTTTTGAAGACGAAACCAAGCAAAATACAATGGCAAAATAATAGAGAAAGCAGTTTTCAGAGTTGAGGCTATAATGTTTCGTTGAACCTATCCTAACCTATTCCACCCCTTAACTCGAAAGTCGTTGGGGCAAAACCGATAATCATTTAATTAAGCAGCGTACTCCATCTTTTTCTGTCCTCAGCAACTCTCATGGCTTCTCTCAGTTTCAAACCAGTCTCTTCTCGAATGTTGTCCTTTCACCTCTTTTTCTGTCTACCTCTTCTTCTGCCTCCTTGCACCGTGCCTTGCATGATGGTTTTTGCAGGGCCTGATGCTGTGGTGATGTGGCCATACCATCGGAGTTTCCGTTTCTTCACTAATGTGAGCAAGTCATCGTGTTGTCCAATGGCTTGTGTGATGGTCTGTCGGACTTCGTCATTGGTGGTGTGCTGGGTGTAGGAAATGCCCATAAGTCTTCAACAGCACATCTTCTTGCTTTGTATTCTTCGTTGTAAGAAAGAAAAACGGAAACTAAGGTAGAAAGGAAAGAAAAAAAGAAAAAAAGAAAGAGAGAAAGATAGATAGATAGATAGAAAGAAAGAAAGATAGATCGAAAGAATTAAAGAAATATTGGAAGGAAGAAATATAAAAAGAAAGAAAGAAGGAAATCTAAGGAAGGAAAGAAAGAATGAAGGAATTTAATAAAGAAGTGTATGGGGCAACTGCTTAGACTACTTGTTTAGTTGAATATGCGAGTTTCTTCTTCTTCTTCTTCTTCTTCTTCTTATTATTATTATTATTATTATTATTATTATTATTATTATTATTATTATTATTATTATTATTATTATTATTATTATTATTATTATTATCATCATCATCATCATCATCATAATCATCATTACCATCATGTCAGATGCCCTTGCAGATCATGAAGGCACAGTCAGCATAGGGGGTAGAGCAATCTCCAACCTCCGTGTTGCGGATGACATTAATGGATTCGCTAGAGAGGAACAATAACTTGAACAGCTTGCACAGAGGCTTGACACCACCTCCAGAGCTTATGAAATGGAAATAAGTGCTGAGAAGACCAAAATGATGACCAACAACGCCAATGGCATCAACATGGACATCAAAGTCCAAGGCCAATCCCTCAACACAGTGCATAGCTTCAAATATTTAGGAGCAATTGTATCAGACAATTTTCCAGACAGGAAGTCCTCTCCAGGATCGCACAAACAGCTGCTGCCCTGACAAGGTTGAAACCCATTTGGAAAGACATGACCATCCGTCTACAATCCAAGGTAAGGCTGCTGCGCTCCCTTGTCATATCCATCTTCCTATACGCTTGCGAAACATGGACCCTCACAGCAGATCTATAACGAAAAATACAAAGCATGGAGATGAGGTGCTACAGAAGACTTCTGGGCATTTCCTATACCCAACACATCACCAACAATCAAGTCCAACAGACCATCGCACAAGCCATTGGACAACATGATAACATGCTCAATGTAGTGAAGAAACTGAAACTCCGATGGTATGGCCACATCACCACAGCATCAGGGATTGCAAAAACCATCCTGCAAGGCACGGTGCAAGGAGGCAGAAAAAGAGGGAGACCGAAAAAGAGGTGGGAGGACAACATTCAAGATTGGACTTGTTTGACACTGAACGAAACCATCAGGGTTGCTGAGAACAGAGAAAGATGGAGTACGCTGGTTAAACGATAGTCTGTGGTGCCCCTACGACCTTCAAATTACGGGATAGGATTATTATTATTATTATTATTATTATTATTATTATTATTATTATTATTATTATTATTATTATTATTATTATTATTATTATTGTTATTGTTATTATTATTATTATTATTATCATTATTATTATTATTATTATTATTATTATTATTATTATTATTATTGTTATTGTTATTATTATTATCTGTAGCCAACTTGCTGACGCCTCAGACAACTGAGCCATTCTGAACGAAACAAGAAGACATACTTAATAACTCTGGTTTGCTTGGTGTACAAAACATTCAGGGCCTAGATTAGTCAAAATCTCATGCAGAATCCGTCATTTGCCCGCAGGCCATGTCAGCCCGACAAGAGTCGTAAATATGATCTTTTTACTGTCTGTCATGTCAGGTGACCGACATTTAAGTCCCCATGCGCTTCTCCATCTCCTCTGTCCCCTTATTTATTAAAAAAGATTAAATTCAACTCTCGATTCATTAGCCTTATCAGAACTTTCACCGCTTAAATCACATAAGCAGAAGATGAAGAGGAAGAAGAACTTTCACCACTTAAATCACAGAAGAAGAAGAAGAAGAAGAAGATGATGATGATGATGATGATGATGATGATGATGATGATGATGATGATGATGATGATGATGATGATGACATTACAATACATTACAGGATTATTGCTTTAGGTCCAGCGGACTCTTCCGAGCCAAATCAGGACCAGTATAGCCGAATCAGGACCACAAAATCAAGATTACAACTTTGCTGAAAGAGGACTCGCCCCTGATCCGCATAAAAGATCTGCCGAAACAACCCTAGTGGCAACAATGAAGGCACTCCACCCGCCGGTCACTTTACAATAAAGACATCCCACGCAGGGGACGCTTAGGCTGTACTCTAATTTATCGAACCCCCGTTTACAAAAAACTAAATAGAATATCAGCATCATTATAAAATATAGAAAACACATACATAAAAAATGCCTACATTGCCAAGTGTTAACATCATAGGAAGCCCCAGTGACCACCTGGCAGAAAGGGTCCAATGTTTTCGAGCTGATCTTCACACAGAAATGAGGAGTTTTGTCCCGGAAGAGTTTTCAAGAAAAAAGTTAGATGGCTGGTCTAGCGAAGAAGAAGATAGTATAGTAGATTGATAGAACAGAGTAGGAATGAGAAAGAACAAAGGAGAAAGAAAGCGACAGTGGGAATTTAAAGCACTAAATTTCCATTAAGTGGGGATACTATTTATACTGAAACCCCCGTCACCCCCACATGGGTATGACGATGATGAAGAAGAAGAAGAAAAAGAAGAAGAAGAAAGAAGAGGAAGAAGAAGAAGAAGAAGAAGAAGAAGAAGAAGAAGAAGAAGAAGAAGAAGAAGAAGAAGAAGAAGAAGAAGAAGAAGAAGAAGATGATGATGATGATGATGATGATGATGATGATGATGATGATGATGATGATGATGATGATGATGAAAACGAAGATGAAGAAGAAAACGACAACAACAACAACAACCATTATATTAAAAGAGTTTTCCTCTTTCCTCGAAGCATCACGATTCCCATAATCACGACACCTATGATCACGTTTCCCATTACAATATTTCTCTTTGTCAATGTTCATCTTATTTCCCATAATTCAACAAATCCATTGCAGAATCGATAAAATCTGATTAATAGACTTATTATATATAAATAAAATACTGGAATATATATATAAAAGTACTGGGTGATTTTTATCACACACACACACACATGCATGCACGCGCGCACATACAAGCAACACACAATCATAGGCTGTATACACTATCCTATCCTTTCCCATACACTATATGCACATAACAAATGTTTAAGACTTAAGGACAGGGCACATATGATATTGTTAACAAAGGTAGAACAAAACAAAAACAAACAAAACAAAAAAAAGGGCGGGAATATTCGATGTATCACAAAGCCTTTTCTTGATTATGTAAACCGTGATAATTTGATCATGGGAACCGTAATTTTTTTTTAATACGGGAAGAGAAACAGGCCCGGAAGAGACTGTTTTTGTCGAGACCAAAAGATTATAGGAATCGTGATGTCCACGTTTTCTTCCCTTATTTCAGAAGAAATTCTTAACACACCAAATCGACATGTTCTGTCCTGTTTGAAATGGCGTCTCATAAAGTTAAAATAAAAATAAAATAAAATAAAGAAATAATAATAAGTCACATGAATAAAGAGCAACCATGCAAGTAAATAAACCAATGTACAACACATTGATGAAATGTTTAATTTACAAAAATACAGTCTATTCGGTTCTAAAATAAATGAGGTTGATTGATTGATTGATTGATTGGTGCTTTAGGTCCAGCGGACTCTTCCGAGCCAAATCAGGACCGGACAACCCCCGATCCGCATAAAAGATCCGCTGAAACAACCCCAGTGGGAAAATTGAATGCCCTCCACCGGCCAGTCACTTTACAATAAAGACATCCCACGCAGGGGGCGGCTGAGGCTTTACCCCAACTACTTGAACCCCCGGTTACAAAAACAAAATAGAATACAAACATCATTATAAATTATCAACAAAACACATACATATAAAATGCCTATAGTGCTAAATAATGACATCATAGGAAGCCCTAGTGACCACCCGGCAGAAAGCGTCCAACACTCCCAAGGTGATCCAACAGACCTCATACACAAACAAGGAGTCTTGTCCAGGAAGAGTTTTCAAGAAAAAAGGTAGGTCATTGATCTAGCGAAGAAGAAGATAGTATAGCAGAGTGATAGGACAGAGCAGGAATGGGAAAGAGCAAATGAGGAAGACAGCGACAGTGGGAATTTAAAGCACTAAATTTCCAGAAAGTGGGGGTACTATTTATACTGAAACCCCCGGCACTCCAACGGGGGTACTGTTGCCGCAGTGAAACTGTCATGCCTATAAAGGCAAGACAGGTTTCCAACTGGGGCTTTCACTTTTCCCTTTATAGGTTAGAACAATCTACAGTGGCAAGATTGCTCATGACCCCAAGGGGTAATAAATGAGGTCCAAAGATAGATATTAAGCATTCGATCTAACGAGTCATCAAACAAATCAAGGAACGGGTAGCCAGTTATAAAATAAACAAGAACATAAATTATCAATTATTTTATTTCGTGATCCAACAAGCCGCAGGCTCTTTCGATATGCATAAATAGACCAAAACATATAGCGGCGCCATCTTGAGCTTCGTCTGCTGGTGGAAAGCAATCGTCTGTAGCTCATTAATGGTGAGTCAACGTGTACCAGCAACTAATGTTTTGGACATTGTTTTTCTCTCTCTTCACCTCCAAAATAAGTGACAAGCCATGATTATCATTCTTCCTCGTCTGTTATAATTATGACGTATGAAAAAAGGTCATGCATGAACCACACTGTTGGTTCACAAACAGCCAATCAACTAACTAACCGTAAATGTTAACCAATAAAACAGTTAAACATTGTGTATTTCGTTTTGAAACCGATAACAGTTTTAAAATAATTTTAAGTTCGAAAAATAATTCTACGTGCATTTACAAAAAGCAGTTACTACTCTAAACCAATTCAAATAAGCTTATTGTTACAACAAAAGAAATAGCCATACATTCCAAAATTTGTGACGCACGTCTTTCTAACATTTATGTGTAAAATACGGGAGAATGAGTATTTGGAAGAAGGAAGAAGAAGAAGAAGAAGAAGAAGAAGAAGAAGAAGAAGAAGAAGAAGAAGAAGAAGAAGAAGAAGAAGAAGAAGAAGAAGAAGAAGAAGAAGAAGAATGTATGTGTAAAATACGGTCCCGTAGGAGTATTTGGAAGAAGAAGAAGAAGAAGAAGAAGAAGAAGAAGAAGAAGAAGAAGAAGAAGAAGAAGAAGAAGAAGAAGAAGAAGAAGAAGAAGAAGAAGAAGAAGAAGAAGAAGATAGATAGATAGATAGATAAGAGATAGAGTATGAAAATACAAAGAGTAAGAATATAAATATAATCATTAGAAATTAACTTTAGAGATAGACAAGACACACAGACAGACAGCTTGAGATCGTCTTCCAAGACGTGAAAGTTACACCCTTGCCATAAGCAAAATACCCCTTACGGAACTTACCTTCAGCAGCCGCCATTTTGAAAACTGAAACTTTGACAGCCGAGGGGAGAAGAAGCGTTCAAAATCCTTAACTTTGACGCAAAATAATAAAAAAACACAAGCGACTCAAATGGCGACTCAAATGGAACTAATCACAAATTACGTCCCCGAAAGATTTTATTTTCTGGTCCTTCTGGTTTAAAAACCAATCCAAAAGCACACCATACGAACAGATTTTCAGTTTTGAATCATTTCAAATAGACTGCAGGCTTGGCTTAATGAAATAACATCATCTTCCCGAAACTGACCTGGACTGTCAATCATGAGACGTCACCAAGCACTAATCGTCATCACGTTAACTCTCACGGAACATGATAGTCCCCACACTACGGATTCTCCTATCTTAACACAGAAGCTGTAATTTACAGTTTTAATCACAGTGTTCATGAAGATTGGGCGTTGCGACTTTTTTGTGTTTGTGGGAGGGGGTGAGAAGATAATATGGGGATGGGAAGAGGGTGGTGATCATGCACACTTACAACATTGCTCATCGATTATGTTAAATATCTTCTCTAATAATTACTTTAATTAAAGATCTGGTATGAAATTTCGTATAGAAAAATTAAATCTGAGGAACCTGGAAAAGTATCAGTTACTTGACAATGTCCGCCTCTTAAATGTAAATAAAACGTCGTGTTTACAGTTGTCTGCAGAGAGTTCAAAATGTGAGTTCAAAATGCGAAGAGAAAAAAAAACCGACACAACAAAAAAAACACTTATGTATAATTTACGCTAAGATGATTAAATGTTTAACATATAGTATATTTTCTGTTTCCAATATTTGCGAAATTTGAATCTAAAAGTCGTGTCTGAGCATTCTAAATAGGACGTCTGCAAAACAACAGTACGTTAACTGAGTTCCCTTTGGATTTTAGCGCTACAGGTGCACACAATTCAAGTCAAGTCAAGCCAAGTCAAATTAATTTGGAGTTAATTAAACACAGGTCGTACTAGGGAAGTGTACAAACACACCTTCACTGACTGCATAAGCTTCATAACATCGCTTTGGATAAAAGGGGTAACAAAGGCAGTGCCTGTGGTCTACGGTGACACTATAGGCCTAGTGGAGTCCCTTGTCTTAATCTAATTTTTCGAACAGGGCTTGTTTTTGTTGTTGTTTGTACGCTTATCGGATATCTCCCCCCCTCCATAATGTGGATTAGCAAACTCTTCTGTGATCATACTACCTAGTGTCCTATCCTATGCTATCCCGCACCTCGAAAGTCGTTGGGGCACCACAGATGATCGTTTAACCAGCATACTCCATCTTTCTCTGTCCTCAGCAGTCCTCATGGCTTCACTCATTGTCAAGCCAGTCCATTCTGGAATGTTGTCTTCCCATCTTTTTTCTGTCTCTCTCTTCTTCTGCCTCCTTGCACCGTGCCTGGCAGTGTGGTCTTTGCAAGGCCTGATGTTCTAGTGATGTGGCTATGCCATCGGAGTGTCCCTTTCTTCACCACTGTGAGCATGTCATCGTGTGATCCAATGGCTTGTGTGATGGTCTGTCGGACTTCGTCGTTGGTGATGTGCTAGGTATAGGAAATGCCCAGAAGTCTTCTGTAGCACCTCATCTCCATTCTTTGTATTTTTCGCTATAGGTCAGCTGTAAGTGTCCATAATTCGCAAGAGTTTAGGAAGATGGAGATGACAAAGGAGCGCAGCAACCTTACCTCGGAGTGTAGACTGATAGTGCTGTCTTTCCAAATGGGCTTCAATCTTGTCAGGGCAGCAGCTGCTTGTGCTATCTTGGAGAGGTCTTCCTGTCGGGACACACTGTCTGATACAATGGCTCCTAAATATTTGAAGATGTGCACGTGTTGAGGGATTGACCTTGGACTTTGATTTCTGTGTTGATGCCATTGGCGTTGTTGGTAATCATTTTGGTTTTTTCTGCGCTTATTTCCATTCCAATGGCTCTGGAAGTGGTGTCAAACCTCTGTACCAGCTGTTCAAGTTCTTGTTCCTCTCCAGCCAATCCAAAAATGTCATTCGCAAAGCGGAGTTTGGAGATTGCTCTACTCCCTATGCTGATTGTGCCTTCATGATCCACAAGGGCATCTGACATGATGCGCCCTAGAAAGATGTTGAAGAGTGTTAGAGAGGGTTGACATCCTTGACGCACGCCGATGGTTGTATTGAACCAGTTCCCGATGGCGCTCTTGTAAAAGACTGCACTGGCATGTCATACAGGCTTTTAATGACTTTAATAATGTTGAGGCTGAGGTTTCACACACTCAGGGTTGCCCACGGAGCTGCATGTCAGACTCGGTCAAAGTCTTTCTTGAAGTCTACAAATACATGACATAGATGTTAGTGCTGTAAACTTTTGAAATAAATGGCTCAAATACACTTTAAATATTAGCATTTATGACTGTTATGTCTAGTTTCCAGTTTATAAATCTTGATCAAGTGTAGATGCAACATTACTATTTAAGGCCTTGTGGAAAAGATTATCTTACTAATAAATGATTGCAAGGTTGGAATATTTGGATAGATGGATGAATAAGTAAGTAGACTGGGAGATTAAGAACTAAACCAGACAGATAGATAAGCACACAAGATAGGCTTGCAGGTAGAGAAAAAGATGGAGGAATGGACAGTTGGATGGACAAGTAGATAGATAGATTGAGAAATAGAGAGAGAGAGAGACAGAGACAGAGACAGATACAGAGACAGACAGATAGACAGACAGACAGACTGTTGAACAGTCACTATGGAATAAAGCAATAGATAACCTAGATAAGCTGACAAGTACGTAAACTTGCCAACAAAAAAACCAAAACAACAACAACATCAACAATAACAACAAAAAAGCATCCAATCACACAAACAGGAAGAAATCAACATGATAAAACCAAATACTTAAAGCAAACAGAATATGAACCTACATACATACATAAAAATATAAATAAAATATTTATAGACAAATAAAATCAAATGAGATAGAGCAGAATAAACAAGATAAAACGAATCAAAATAGTGAGAGCAAAAATAAAAAAACAAAAAAAAAGCCTCTCAATTGATTAAAATCCGTATCCTCTCAGCCATCATCTTCGTATGATGCACTCAACTTCCCACGCATCATACTGGTGAATCACAAGGCGAGGGACTTGATTGATTACAAAACCACTGAGGCAGAACTAATCACCTGAACTCCTGGACGGTGGGGTAGTAGGGGGATGGGCGGTGAGGCTGCCTCCTCCATAATCCTCCGGGCTCCTCAAGAGGAAGGTGGAGCTCTGGGTGATAGTGATTACGCAAACCCCAGGGTTTTCCGTGATGGAGAGTGAGGGGTTCTCTCACTTCTTTGCTAGCTTCTCTAGCCATGGTTGCAGTGTGGTGAGAGCGCTCTGTCAGTTGACCCTGGTTCTAGTTCTGCAACAGAACAAATCGTTTGAGAAAGGCATTCCAAACAACAATTATGCGAGGCATAATTACCGGCTAGGAAGGACTAGCATGTCCCCATGTAAGCGATGACGCCAGAACACGCATTTCAATATGTGTGTGTGTGCACGTGTGTGTTTGCGTGTGTGTGTATGCGTGTGTGTATGGGTGTGTGTGTGTTTGTGTGTATGCGGGTTTGGGTGCGTGTTTGTGTTTATGCGGGTTTGTGTGTGTATGTGTGTGTGCGTGGGTGTGTGTGTGTGTGTGTATGTGTGTGTGTAGGTGTGTGTGTGTGTGTGTGTGCGGGTGCGGGTGTGGTATCATCGTAAACAAGTTTTCATCAATGTATTTAACGTACATTATTATTTCAAATGGTCGTGTGGGTTCGGGATCTGAATAGAATAGACCCAACGTTTCCCGGCGTGTAGTAAGAGACGCTTAACAGGGTGATATCAGCACGGCATCACAGGGCGAAACTCTCGTGATGATGTCTTCCCGGTTCCACTTAGAGAGTAAACACAGCAAAGTGCACCAGACTAACGTTCAACCTGGACAAACTGCAAATCCCGGAAGTGGCCGAAATATTCAAGCCACATTTGGAGGAAAATGTGCACCACTGCTCATTTTGGGAGCTGCTGAAGTAGATGTCAACACCATGACCACCACCTTCAACTCAGCTGTGATCGATGCCGCCACTGAGACCCTTGGTAAGCACCACCCAAAGAAGAAACCGTGGATCAAACCTGAACTTTCGGACCTATGTAATAAACGAAGAGAGATGAAAAAGAAAAAGAACACCTCACTGGGAGTTGATGCCTGCTGACAAATCAACAGTGACATCCAAAAAGGCATGCGCACAGCAAAGGAGAACTGGATAGAATATCAATGCCAGGAAATAGAGAACAGTCTGAACAAGAACAAGAGCAAGATGGCCTACAAAACTGTGAAGCGGCTGACGAGTGTTAAACAGCTTAAGGTCTGCACAATCCAAAGCAAATCTGGCTTGTACCTTACTGAAGAACAAGAAGTCTTGGATAGATGGACAGAGTACTGCTCTGACCTTTACAACCACACACCAAACGGAGACCCATCATTTCTAGCATGTCCCCAGAACAGAGAAGAAGAAGAAATCCTCCAAATTCTTCGAGAAAAACAAGGAAACAGTGCAATCGCTGAAGAAGAAGTCAGCGAGAGTGGACAACATACCCGCAGAATTACTTCAAGCAGGAGAAGAAGCGATGATTGACGCTCTCACCATTATCTGTTACAATTTCATGCAGTGTGGGAGTAGCCTACACCATGGACCCAGTCGGTTGTCATCACTTTTCCCAAAAAAGATAACCTTCAGGAGTGTGAAAAATACCGCACCACCAGCCTCATCAGCCATCCCAGCAAAGATCTGTATGACAAGGGTACCAGTGCCATAGGAAACTGGTTCAGAATAACAATCGGCGTGCATCAAGGATGGCTACTCTCTCCAACACTCTTCAACATCTTCCTGGGAGCACATTCAGCACATGGGGTAGAGCAATCTCTAGCCTCCGTTTTGCGGATGACATTGATGGATTGGCTGGAGAGGAACAAGAACTTGAACAGCTGGTATAGAGGCTTGACACCACCTCCAGAGCCTTTGGAATGGAAGTAAGTGCAGAGAACAAAATGATGACCAACAACACCAATGTCATCAATACGGACTTCGAAGTCCAAGGCCAATCCCTCAACACGGTCTGTAGCTTCAAAATTTAGGAGCAATTGTATCAGACAATGGGTCCCGACAGGAAGTCACTGCTGCACTGACAAAGTTGAAGCCCATTTGGAAAGACAGGACCATCACTCTACACTCCAAGGTAAGGCTACTACACTCCAAGGTAAGGCTACTGCGCTCCCTTGTCATCTCCATTTTCCCATACGCTTGCGAAACATGGACACTCACAGCAGAACTACAACAAAGAAGAATACAAAGCATGAAGATGAGGTGCTACAGAAGACTTCTGGGCATTTCCTATACCCAGCATATCACCAACAACGAAATCCGATTGGACAGCACGATGACATGCTCACATTGGTGAAGAAACGGAAATTCCAAAATACCATCGGCAAGGCACGGTGCAAGAAGGCAGAGGAAGAGGGAGACAGAAAAAGAGGTGGGAGGACAACATTCGAGATTGGACTCGCTTGACACTGAGCGAAGCCATATTAAGGGTTGCTGAGGACAGAGAAAGATGGAGTACGCTGGTTAAACGATCATCTTTGGTGCCCCAATGACTTTCGAGTTACGGGATAGGATAGAATAGGATAGAATAATTTCCAATTGTATGGTGATGTAACCATTTAACTTAATAATACAAATTTAATTGTTTTGTATTTTTTAACAAATGCTGATTTGTATATGCAGAGGGACCCTGCAAACAATTCTCCTTGTGAATGTTTATGAGGACAATAAAAGATTATGTATTCTGTATATTTTAATGATGAAGCAATCATAGCAAAATAACATCTTGAGCAGCTACTATCTAGTTCTGGAATGGAAACGCATAATCGAAAAAGTATTATAAATGTTTAGAAGCAGATTTAAAACAATAAGTAGGCAAGAATGCTGCGCATGATCAGGTATATAGTCTCAGCGACACATCATAGGCGACTGATCTCTTTAAATTACGCATATCCCAGCCAATAAACCTGATTACTAAAGATATGAAAGAGCGACCGGGATGAAGGAGATGCTAATGGCGAGAAGATCAACTCAATAAATACATTTAACGTCTGTTCACGTACATGTGATTTTAGACCACACAGTCATCCTCACATAGAGCATGGACACACGAACATAGTACTACAGTCAAATCTAACAATTTAAAGTTAAACTATATGGCTATTTTGGGGTGGAGGTTGGTGAAGTGGAGGGGGGGGGGTCTTCTCTGCACTAATTTCCATTTCAAGGCTATGGAGGTGGTGTCAAACCTCTGTACCAGCTGTTCGAGTTCTTGTTCCTCTCCAGCCAATTTATCAATGGTATCAAGAGGAACATCAAAGTCCAAGGCCAATCCCTCAACACAGTGCACAGCTTCCAATATTTAGGCGCAACTATACATGTATCAGACAATGGGTCCCGACAGGAAGTCCTCTCCAGGATAGCACAAACAACTGCTGCCCTGACAAGGTTGAAGCCCATTTGGAAAGACAGAGACCATCAGTCTACACTCCGAGGTAAGGTTGCTGGGCTCCCTTGTCACCTCCATCTACCTATACTCTTGCGAAACATGGACACTCACAGCAGACCTACAAGGAAGAATACAAAGCAAGGAGATGAGGTGCTACATCAACGACGAAGACCGACAGACCATCACACAAGCCGTTGAACAACCCGATGACATGCTCACAGTGGTGAAGAAACGGAAACTCCGATGGTATGACCAGAGCATCAGGCCTCGCAATGACCATCCTCCAAAGCACTGGGCAAGGAGGCAGAAGAAGAGGGAGACTGAAAAAGAGGTGGGAGGACAACATTCGAGAATGGACTCGCTTGACACTGAGTAAAGCTCTACTGTTCCGTCTTTGGTGTATTGTAGCAAAAGTGATGTTTTATCGAGTGCATGTATTTATACCTAATGACTATGTAAAGCGTGGTGAGTCTGGTCATAGGCTGTAGTACCCGCTATATAAAAATCCGTTATTATTATTATTATTATTATTATTATTATTATTATTATTATTATTATTATTATTATTATTATTATTATTATTATTATTATTAAAGCCATGAGGGTTGCTGAGGACAGAGAAAGATGGAGTACGCTGGTTAAACCATCATCTGTGGTGCCCCAACGACTTTCGAGTTAGGGGATAGGATAGGATAGGATAGATAGGTAATATGGCCATAGAAAGTAACATTACTTATGGCGAGAAGACTATTATAGAATGCGACCAATACATTTGGGACAAATTATACCACATATAATGTAGCGTTTTGTGAAATATTCATTACACTGAAGTGTGCATTCAGAATGAATTTAAAACTTTAGACATTCGCAAACATTGCTGGGCACAAACTAACCCTTACACTTCACACTGCCATTTGTGGTTTTATTTCCATTCCTCTGAACACCCTCCTTTCCCAAAACTAGCATCTTCCACCCAAACATCGATTGTTATTTTCATTTTTCTGAACACAAGCATAGCTACAATTCACTATATAACAACATACCTTGTAAGACAACTCTAGCTTGTTTTTCATGCACTCCGTAAATGGATAACAATTTCATGCTGACATGCAGTCGACACAATTCCATACATAGTTCTATATAATTTCTCCAGTAGAAATGCAGAGGACACAATTTCATTTATATGCCTCTTCTTCCAGTAGAAATGCAGACGATACATATTTCATACGTAAGCTTTATACTTTTGTATGTGGATTTTACGGCATCGAGCAAATGAGCTAAGAAGAAAATATGGCACAGGAAAAGAAAGACAAAGCTGACGGCAAGACACCAAACACAATGCTAAGAGGATCGAAGGTGGTTGACTTACAGGCAGAACTCGTCATTCCGCTACTCAGTGGTCTGTTTCTGCCCTTTGTCTCAGAACAAAAGATCCATGTCCGTTTCCTTCACAAAATCCAGATTGTCAAAATGCATTTTTACCCTAGATCAAAATGTAAAACAACAACAACAACAACAACAACTAAAATGTCTCATGCTAAAAGATTTGCCATTTGCTTATATTTTCATACATTTACCTACCGCATTTTACGGACAACTAGGCAATCAGGATACTTTTGGATCGACTTCGACCTATGCGTTTTATAATAATTACGTTGTTGTGGCTATAATCTGTCTGAACAAAGTCAAGATTCAGAATCGTTAAACATAATCCACAATCAAGTAACCCACATTAGCACAAACAACATTTGGGGGGAACAGGGATAGAATGGGATCTTGCGAGTCAAACGCAGCGCCTTTGTATATTATTGACTGCCCATTCAGTTAAGTTACAATGAGCTCAAAAAGCATAACTCGAACTCTGAAAAGGCCTTAAAAAAAACCATGGTACAAGACGACACTCACAGTCTCTGTCATTTGCCCACTGAGGCATAATAGACCTGCGGTCCTTGAAGGAAATTCTGAATAATGGATGCAATTAGTGAAATTGTTCTGGGTGGCTGGAACTGTGAATAAAGCACTACGTTTCAGACGTCAGCGAGTGGCAGCAAGCTTGAGTTAGGTCCTGTTATAGGCCACAGCATCTGGAGCTGGAAACGCGCTATATAAGAACAATTAATAATTGTCTTCAAAAGTTAACTCATAAAATTACATTCAAATTGGACATTTAAAGTAACACCAGTCAAGATTTCAAACATTTGACGATAAAACCTCTTAAGCGCTCCAATGAAGCTAAACTATGTTGTTGATCGATTGCATCCTAACATTTTCACAGTATTTGAAATTATTCAAATTAATTAACGTAACAACTCCGGTAACAACTGTTGATTTCTATAATTGGGTGTACACGTGTAAGCTACTGAATTTAACATTGAGCTGATTTTATAATTCAATCGCTGACTCAGAGTGGTTCACAGATACAGTCAAAGAATAAAATATTATTAATTAAAACTATTCACCGATTCATGCAATCATTTCTGATTGACACTGACATTTTGTTTAATTCATTTATTCAGTCACGGCAGACTGACGATATTGACTGCATGATTGGATGCTATCTTCCGTTAAAATTGTTCTGTCCTTCTATATACCTTAAACTTCAATGATGATGACGATGATGATAATGATGACGACGACGACGACAACGAAGAAGAAGAAGAAGAAGAAGAAGAAGAAGAAGAAGAAGAAGAAGAAGAAGAAGAAGAAGAAGAAGAAGAAGAAGACGGTAAGTGTGACGGTGATATAGACGATGATGATGTTGATGACGACGACGACGAAGAAGATTTTGACGACGACGAAGGCTAAGACGAAGAGGGTAATGATGATGATGATGATGATGATGATGATGATGATGATGATGATGATGATGATGATGATGATGATGATGATGATGATGATGATGACCACGATAATTTGTATTAAGCATTTCTTCCGCGAATAATATATATTATGTACTCAATGCGCCCAGGGCATTACGCCTTAGGGCACACCTGCCAAGCGTAAATAAACCATAATAGTCAACACAGTCAGTTGATCATCCAGCGCTGAAGTTTCACAAACAATTTAAACGTTGATTTAATGACCTAACAATTGCTTACCTGTACTCCCCAAAATAAAATACTTTTATTACACGTATGTGCGTGTAGTATAGTATTATACCGATTCCCGCTCTCATTAAAGTATGACGATGTATCGAAATGAACTGTACGCACTATTTGATATTATACTGATTGATTTATTGATTGAACTTATCGTTTTTATAGAGCGCCTTTTCAAGCTCAGATCAAGAGCTAACCGAAGGTAGTATATCCTAACAGAAGTATAGTTCATATTTTATTACTTTATGATATTATTAAATGTATATATGTAGGTGCCTGTGCAATGGTACATGTATACAGACACTCACTCTCTAGAGGCGAGCTGAAAAGGTCCTCGAGCAGAGAAGACAACAGTGTACGTAAGTACTGTACTGTAAAGTACTGTCAGTAAAGTACTGACACTTAAGGACTATCCTCTTATCCCGAGATAAAATAATCTTAGCTGACGAATGGTTATATTATTAGAATTCCTTAAGCCAAGGGCGTTATGGTATTGTATTGTTTCAGATTAACTTAGATAGTCTCTCTATAGTTTGACTTTGAAAGCTCTCTCTCTCTAGATTAGAAAATCTCTCTATAGTTTGACTTTGAAAGCTCTCTCTCTCTAGATTAGAAAATCTCTCTATAGTTTGACTTTGAAAGCTCTCTCTCTAGATTGACTTTGCAATCTCTCTCTCTCTGTCTGTCTGTCTGTCTGTCTATCTGTGTGTCTCTCTCGCTGCCTAACAAACGCAATGCACACACTAACACATGCAAGATGCACACGAAAATACATCCGGAGAGAGAGAAAGAGAAAGAGAGAGAGAGAAAGAGAGCGAGAGAGAGAGAGAGAGAGAGAGAGAGAGAGAGAGAGAGAGAGAGAGAGAGAGAGAGAGAGTTTGTTCTTTAACATGTTCTTTCTGAAAAAGGTCTTGACTTCTATCAATATTTCATATGAGCTATAAATTAACAATAACTCAAGACATTAAGCCTGCTAGTGCTTTGGGTTCACTCGCTTTTTGAATTTCCAGACTTATCTGGAAATACTTGGAAATACTCGGCAATCAGAACGAGCAATTAAAATGTAGGTCCGTCTGTCAGTCAGTCCATGGGTTCGTTAGACTCCATACCTCAAAAATCCCTGAAAGGACTTTGACCACACTTCACAGGAACATTACCTAGGTTAGTGACCAGCCTCCCGTGCAAATGTCAAGGCCAGTGGAGTCATTTGGTTGTTAAACAAGGTTTGCTCAAGATCTCAAAAACGACTGTCGCGATTTCGTTGAGTTTGGATAAACAGGTACTTAAAATCGTGGGTCATCCTTCAGTAGCAGTCCGTCCGCTTGTCCGGTTAGCGCTCAGTCGGTTGCTCCGAATGCCACGTTGTTGTGTTCAAAACACACTTTTTGCCTTATCTCAAGAACAACTGAACCGAAACTCATCGTTTTTTACTTTGCCGATACTTGAACTGGAAATAAGTGCAGAGAAGACCAAAATGATGACCAACAACACCAATGGCATCAACATGGACACCAAAGTCCAAGCCCAATCCCTTCAACTATTTAGCAGCCATTGTATCAGACAATGGGTCCCGCAAGAAGTCCTCTCCAGTATCGCACAAACAACTGCTGCCCTGGCGAGGTTGAAGCCAATTTGGAAAGACAGGATCATCAGTCTCTACATTCCAAGGTAAGGCTGCTGCGCTCCCTTGTCATCTCCATCTTCCTATATGCTTGCGAAACATGGACCCTCACAGCAGATCTCCAACTAAGAATACAAAGCATGGAGATGAGGTGCTACAGAATACTTCTGGGCATTTCCTATACCCAGCACATCACCAACGACGAAGTCCGACAGACCATCACACAAGCCATTGGACAACACGATGACCTGCTCACAGTGGTGAAAAAACGGAAACTCCGATGGTATGGCCCCGTCACCAGATCAACAGGTCTTCCAAAGACCATCCTGCAAGGCACAGCGCAAGGAGGTAGAAGAAAAGGGAGACCGAAAAAGAGGTGGGAGGACAACATTCGAGAATGGACTGGTTTGACACTGAGCGAAACAATCAGGGTTGCTGAAGACAGGGAAAGATGGAGTACGCTGGTTAAACGATCGCATTACATTACATTACATGGTTATTGCTTTAGGTCCAGCGGACTCTTCCGAGCCAAATCAAAACCAGGTTAAACGATCATCTGTGGTGCCCCTACGACCTCCGAGTTATGGGATAGGATAGGATACTTCAACTATCTCTAAGCATATTAGATCTTTTGTATTTGTACTTTGTCCAAAGTCAAGGACATTGTGCTTCGCCATGTATTAAATACGTTTTGCACTGTATCTGTGACGTGGGGTTTTATTGTTGCTGGGCTCTGCACAATGGAATGCTGTAACCCTCACGTCTTATTCTATGGGGACCGCTAGTGAGTCACCCGGTGAATTACTTTAATACATGTATTTGTTTAGCTCGGTCTGTGTTAAGGCTGGGGTACAGAGATAGATAGAAAAATGGTAAAAGATCACTGTCACACTAGCTTTCACACGGCTATGAATCATATGTAGTCCAGCCACTTGATAACAGTCAAAATCACACATTTATTTCTTCTACTCTATACACGATCTTCGAAGTACAAATTTAACTTAAAAGTTCAATTGTCAATGCGAATGATTCGCTCGCTGATAATCTAGGCAGCTACTTTTTCTTCATCGGGCACTGGCTACTAGTGTTCATGAAGAGTGGACTACTGTGGTCCTTTTGATACAGTTTTAGTGCACTGTTTCCTGGGCACTTAACTGAATGGTTTCGTGGTTGAAGCGCTGCGTTGAGGTAGCTTCTACGACACGCTGTGTTGTCATTGCTTGTGTTCGACGGGTGGGCTATCTGCGCTCGATGCTGTAGATGCCTCGGCAGCCAACTCGAATCGTAGATTAGGTTCTATTCTTTGCTGAGTTGGGCTCATGATATCCCGCCTGCTCGTCTGTAACATATGAGACGAAATTCTGCACAACCCTGAATAATAGGTCTGTGCAGAGCGTCTCACTGAAAGCCAAAGTAGCCCTCAGTGATAGCTCCACATCTCTATACATAAGCGACGAACATTCTGCTAAGTCGGTGGTCCACTGGAATCTCCACTCTAATTTCCTATACATACATAAATATAAATCGTGGCTAACTATACACATAAAGAATTAATAATATTATAAACATTCGCTGGTACAGCCACTGGTCTGCAAGCATACATATAGGTTAAATAACAGTGGTTCTGTCAGGTATACAACATGGCATCAAACCCGGTCGTGCTTGACACGTGGTCGGCTTCTCCATGTGGTAAGGCAAAGTCGGACTAACAATTCAAATCTATGCATAGCAAATTCCACAAACATAATTTCAACAATAATATAAATACATCACGATGAAACAGAAGTATGTTCATTTACCTTTTCGACAATGTCAGGCCCGTGACTACTTGATTGAATTCAAATATTCAACAAGCACTGCTTCCCTGTTCTATCAGTGGAGATATTTCTCTGCTCGAGTGTAGCTGTGTACTGCTCAGAGCTTTCCACACAACTGACTCTATACTTGGCTTTGACTGAATCAGCCAGAACTGGTCCTAACCACTCTACCTGTGTCCCGATTGGATGAAACAATCTAAGTGGATATAAAGTTCGAAACACCATCGTAGGCCGCGATTATGTCACTAAACGGCTCGCCAGCTCGCAGTGTGTGAGTACACATCAGACAGTTATACCTTAATCGTCTGCTATAGACTACAGTAACCTTCTAAGTTTTACTACTGCTAAACAAGCAAAAGCTCAAATAGTGTGGGGTAAACTGGTCTGCTTGTTACAGTATCTAAACATTGTCTCAGCCGACTGGGATTATATTTTTTTTTGCAAACAGATAGTTCAGATAAAGGTATATTATTCCATATTTTCTTTGTAATTTGTTAGAAAAAGACGAGTCATAGCAGCTTCAAGAAAATTAACGCTTTTAACAGTGCTTATTTTTCGGCTATGTGTGTGAGCGTCTGGAAATACATTAGAATAACTTGTCATCTTGTTTCTTGTCTGCTGTTTGGCTTTTGAAAAAAAAATCTATCAACCAACCAACCAATTATGATGATGATGATGATGATGATGATGATGATGATGATGATGATGATGATGATGCCTACTTTCGGGAACTAATAATAATAATAATAATAATAATAATAATAATAATAATAATAATAATAATAATAATAATACTCTCTCTGTCGCTGTCTCTCTCTCTCTCTCTCTCTCTCTCTCTCTCTCTCTCTCTCTCTCTCTCTCTCTCTCTCTCTCTTAACAGGAAATGATTAATGGGAGAGTCAGGCCATACGCGGCCGTGGAGTCTCTCTCTCTCTCTCTCTCTCTCTCTCTCTCTCTCTCTCTCTCTCTCCCTCCCTACCTCCCTCTCTCTCTTTCTCTCTCTCTCTCTCTCTCTCTCTCTCTCTCTCTCTCTCGCTCTCTCTCTTAGCAGGAAATGATTAATGGGTGAATCAGGCCATATGCGCCCGCGGTATGGAAAACGTTAGTTTGTCCAAATATCTCCGAGAATATATTGGTATAATGAAAATAGCAAGCAACATCCCGGCACATTTGACCTGCGATAGAAGTCGAAGGTCCCCTCCTCAAAGATAACTAATGTGCCAAAGAAACTCACAATCGGTTGAAAGCGTCTGCACTGCGCATGCTAGAGCAGTGTGAATAATACCGTATTATTAAAGCTCCATCTTTTTTATTTTGAAAAATGGTATGCATCCCAAAGCGCAAAGCAGACTTTTCTATGAATTTAAAGCCAATAATAATAATAATAATAATAATAATAATAATAATAATAATAATAATAATCACAACAACAACAACAACAACAACAACAATAATAATAATAATAATAATAATAATAATAATAATAATAATAATAATAATAATAATAATAATAATAATAATAACTTTTAATGTTTTTATATGACTTTATTCCCGGACCTACACAATATTACCTTCACAGTAACTAGAAAGTACAAACAGTACACATGGGCAATCCCCTTATCGTGGAATTCCATCACGAACCTATGTTACTGCAATACTTCTTGTTTAAGAGGACATGGTATGGCTAGAGGAAATGTTGTATAATGATATAGGTCAGGTGCTTAAACAATTGTGCTATTATGGAAAATGCTTTGTTTATGTCTTTATAGCTCTTCAGTTTCCGGGTCCATGTTAATAGCAATGTGGTAAAATCGTCGATGTGGTTAAAAAGGTCCAATAGAGTAAAACTTGGCAGCGCGTTGAGTCGTAGACTCTTAAAAGACCAACTGATAGAAGATGGTAGGTTTTGAAGACTGTCTTCAAAATCTACTATCTATCAGTTGTTCTTTGAAGAGTCTACTGTCTTCAAAATCTACATCTATCAGTTGTCCTTTGAAGAGTCTACTGTCTTCAAAATCTACCATCTATCAGTTGTTCTTTGAAGAGTCTACTGTCTTCAAAATCTACATCTATCAGTTGTCCTTTGAAGAGTCTATTGTCTTCAAAATCTACTATCAGTTGGCCTTTGAAGAGTCTACTGTCTTCAAAATCTACATCTATCAGTTGTCCTTTGAAGAGTCTACTGTTTTCAAAATCTACTATCAGTTGGCCTTTGAAGAGTCTTCGGTCTTCAAAATCTACCATCTATCAGTTGTCCTTTGAAGAGTCTACTGTCTTCAAAATCTACATCCATCACTTGTCCTTTGAAGAGTTTACTGTTTTCAAAATCTACTATCAGTTGGCCTTTGAAGAGTCTTCGGTCTTCAAAATCTATTGTTCAGATACAAACGTATGTGTCTTTCAGAAACTCTGGTTATAAGCTGGCCCAAATTCCGATCATGAATTATGAAGTCAACAGCCCTTCCACACAGTGTCTACTTACTATAGTTTTAGAGTACGGTGACAATGGAATGGGAAAACTTCCACAGGGTACCAAGGTAATTGCTTTTACATGGCGCACGTTCCATATTCAGGACCTGCTCAAGGCACTGGCCACTACTATCCTACAGCAGGCATGCAAAAAAACAGTTTGTTGATTCAAGCTCGAACCCACGCAAAGATGTTACTTTCAGAGGTCATTGAATCCTTGCTCGCCCCGCCATAGACAGATACTTGCTAAGACAAGCTACAATCATTGTAACGCCAAAGACCACTGAGCCACGACTGAGTCGTCGATGGTTCGATAGTCGTGTTTACTAACCCTTCACTTCCGAGCAAATATTTTACAACTGCGGCTCTTGAAGTTGACGCTGTTCTCTGTGTAGTTCACCCTCGACGCCAAATGTTGTATATTGAATCTAGATTAATCAGACCGGTGGTGTTTAACGAAAAAAAGGTCATTGCCCCAACCTCATATCTGTCACCTATGCAATATTTCTCATACCCACAACGAACAATTATTGTGTAACATACAACAGCAAGAACGTAGACTGAAACAATCCAAAGAAGACATTGTGCAGAGTTCACCTTTATAGGGCACGACGAAACTCAGTACTATCCTACTAATTCAGAAGGTAACTATCTAAAATTCTTCCCATAACGTGTGCTTACTTCAGAACGTAAAGGTAAATAATATGTTCTTTTATAGTGCACTTAACTTAGTGAGCTGCTCAAGGCGTTGGTCAAAATCAGAATTGGACTCAAACCACACACGACGCCAAACGTCCCAGACAACAGAAGCAGCCTCAATTGCCCTGTCTGAATGCTTGAATATTATCTCAGCCTGTTACCCGCTCTTTTGACAGAATGGAACGTTCCAAGGGCAATAACGAGTGAAACGGGGGACAGCAATTCACGGTATATAGTCAGTACAGACAGTCGACTTTTGCAAACAAGCAAACCAAAAAATCTCTTTACTATCACGTATCGAACCCAGGTCTTCGGAATTCACTGCTTCATCCTCTTTAAATATATTTTTTAAAAAATCTATAATTGAATATATATATATATATATATATATATATATATATATATATATATATATATATATATATATATATATATATATATATATATATATATATATATATATATATATATATATATATATATATATATATATATATAGCTGTATGCTGTCATCTATCGCTTTGCTATCGAGAATTTACAATCTGCGCCCAACTTGAGTAATGTCCCTGTGGTTGTCCGAAGTATCTTACGGCAATGCTCTTGGAATATATATTTGTGTGCTCTGCTGTGAAAATATCGGAGTGGAATGCTTGCGTGATCGCACCATCTGTCAATACCTTTGTCATTCAGGGTATCGAGTGATTAGCAATTGTGCTCTGTTGATTTGGTGAACAAAGAAGAAGAAAAACGGGAAGGAAGAAGAAGTGGAGAGAGGTAATGAAGGAATAAAAGAAGGAAGAAATAGAGTGAAATAAACTTAGAAGGACACAGAAGAGGATGAGGAAGAGGAGGCGGAGGAGGAGAAGAAGGCATCTCTCTCTCTCTCTCTCTCTCTCTCTCTCTCTCTCTCTCTCTCTCTCTCTCTCTCTCTCTCTCTCTCTCTCTCTCTCTCTCAAAAACACTGCCTTACTTTTGGGATTAAACTTGGAAGAAATGTGGAAAAATTTTGGGGATTGAACTTGGTGAAAAAACGGAAACTCCGATGATATGGCCACGTCACCAGATCATCAGGTCTTGCAAAGACCATCCTGCAAGGCACAGTGCAAGGAGGTAGAAGAAGAGGGAGACCGAAAAAGAGGTGGGAGGACAACATTCGAGAATGGACTGGTTTGACACTGAGCGAAACAGTCAGGGTTGCTGAGGACAGGGAAAGATGGAGTACGCTGGTTAAACGATCATCTGTGGTGCCCCTACGACCTCCGAGTTACGGGATAGGATAGAATAGGATAGGAACTTGGAAGCAATTCAGGATCCTCTTACCTTAATCAACCCTGCCGCTAGCGGCAAAGGGACACATTAAAACAGAAGGAAACATTGATTTGTCGACAGTCCAGATTCATTCTCAACCTGAGTATCGCAGACTAAGCGGCCGACTACCCTAACGATCAGGTCAGAGGTCACCGACGGTTATCTAAAATGTCGATTTCCTTTCCGTCTTCTAATAGAGACTTGTCTTTACACCAAATGCTTGAGTGATGAATGTGTATTTGTTGTGTTTGTAAGAGCGTCTGTAACATGTAAGCGTGTAGTTCCCCGCTTTTTGAGTTTGACTTAAGAACAAGGCGCCTATATTATCCATAATAATAATAATAATAATAATAATAATAATAATAATAATAAGTAGTAGTAGTAGTAGTAGTAGTAGTAGTAGTAGTAGTAGTAGTAGTAGTAGTAGTAGTAGTAGTAGTAGTAGTAGTATAGCGTAGCTGAGACTAAACAGGGTCTTCTCTCTTGAGTTGAGAGGCAGAAAACCTTTAGTCTCAACAATGCTGTATGCAGAGTGGGTTCACTCACTGTACATTAACAAACTTACACACACGCGCGTATCATGCAATTGAATGAATGAATGAATGAATGAATGAATAATTTTAAACAGAGCAGAAATATATCCACGCCAAAAGGCATGAACATTGACAGAGACTGACTAATGAAGATTAAGTTGCCCCCCCCCCCCCCCCCTTTTTTTTTTTTAACCCTTATCGGGCTACCGTTTTGTAGGTTCAGGGTAGAAAGAGGGGGAAGGACGAGTGGAAGAATGGGATAAGGGGAATGGGTGGGTGGTTAATAATATAATATTATTGTGTCGGTGGTTATTGTTTGTCTTGCAAATCAACAAAGCTGGGAGACAGGGGCTGGGGCATGGAAGGGTAAAGTGGCGACACACACACACAAACACACCCACCCACACAAACACCCAAACACATACACACCCACACACACTAAGAGGACCTAAATACACATCCACACATACACACCTAGTTGCAAGACTTCCTACACTGATGCTGGCTGTCAGTCATTCCAGTCGTATCGCAAGAAGCCAATGCTCTTACGATCAATACCAAAATAACAAGCAGCCTGTAACGAGTTACTATAGAAAAGTTAGCTGTTGCATTTTGTCTTAGTTCCTATTATTCCTACGGGGAGGCGAAAAAGCAGTAACAATTCCGGAAAACTACTGGCATATTTTGGCGTTATGCACGGTACCAAAAAGGTAAGGTAAAGGTAGTCCCATAGCCTTGTGGCCGTAAGGGAGCGTGATGTTGGAGATCACACATATCTTGGGTCAGCGTGATGCCCATCTCTCTCCCCTCGCTGCTTTGCCTTCTCCACCCTTAAGTGAGTAGGTACTCAGTCACAGTTGAGTCAACTGGGGGCGTTGTTATTTGTCGCTTCACTGTTTGCGGTCACCCATCCAAGTGCTAACCGCACTGGACGGTGCTTAACTTGCCACACAGTAGCGAGTGCTCCAACCACTGCGCTATCCGACAGGGTATCGATACTATCTAAATAACGAGTACATGTAACAAGTTATTATATAAGTTACTACATAACGAGTAGCCAATGCATTATTTTGTCTTTAGTTCGGTATACCAATGCAATGATGCAAGATAAGAAATCACTAACAACTAACGTAGAAAAGGAGCTGTGCGTCTGTCAGATATCATAATTATAGTAAGGAGAAGTTGGGGGGTGGGTGTGGGTGAGGTGAAAGTATTAGCAAAGCCCGGTAAATGACGCAGCATAGTATTATTTGTCACTATTCATACTCTCCCCTGTTAAAGTATATAACATATGAATGTACGTGTACAGGAACTTCCAGAGCCGCCACATTTAAAATATATATTTGTAAATGATGACCAAAACAAAGTAGGCGAGACAATCAGTGAATTAAATAATTAGGGAAATAAGCAGTCAGTTTTCGAAAAAGACAAATCAAACATAGCAACAGACTGTGAATCTGTTCCATTACCCTCAATTTTCCACCAAGTAGAAATCAAACACAACGCTATCCTTGTGAAATTTTACGTTAGCTGGTACGCAAAGAAATACATAAGGAATTCATACGCGTAACCCAAGAGTGGTCTTGCGTACTTGCTAACGTAAAGTTTCATAAGGATAGCGCATGTTTGACTTCTACTGGCAAGCGTCCCCTACTCCTTTGGATGAGGGTATAAACTGAGGTCTATTTTTGCACGCATACATTCCATAGCACGGACTTTGAAGATCTTGACGTTCACGTCCTAGACTGGTAAGTGCCAGCAGTTACATAAACACAAACCAGCAAGTACAATAGGCTCTCTATCCGAGGCCTGGCCGGGCCGTTGTGTTGTGTCCCTGGGAAAGACACTTTACTCCTATTTTCCTACTCCTTCGGATGAGAGTATAAACCGAGGTCTAGTCTGTGTCGCATACATTCCATCATAACGGACTTTAAAGATCCTGACGCTCATGTCCTAGACGGGTGAGTGCCGGTGACAAGAAAACACCCAGCATGCACCTAGGTCCTTCTCCCCCATCCCTGGCTGCCCAGGATTGTGCTCAGTTGTCCGTGCGTCAGACCATGCGCCCAAAGGCTGCGGGTGGGCGTCTCGGGCGGCTTGAGTTAGATCCTGTATCGGCCAGCGCCTTGAGCAGCTCTTGAGCTGGAAAAGCGCTATATAAGAACGATTAAATAAATAAATAAATATCCCCGATCGCCAAGAATTGTACTCAGTTGTCTGGGACCGGGCGTTATACCATAAGGCATCAAGCTGGCGCCTCAGGGCGGCTTGTGTTAGATGCTGTTTCGGCCAGCGCATTGAGCAGCTCTTGAGGTGGTTAGTTAGTTATTAATTGGCTACAGGGTCCAGCGGACTGCAAAGAGCCGAATCAGGACCACAGAATCAAGACCACAACTTCGCTGAAAGAGGGCTCATCCCTCGTCCGCATAAAAGATCTGCCGAAACAACCCTAGTGGTAACACTGAAGGCATTCCACCAGCCGGTCACTTTACAATAAAGACATCCCACGCAGGGGACGCTGAGGCTATACTCTAATTTATCGAACCCCCGTTTACATTGCCAAATAATAACATCATAGGAAGCTCCAGTGACCATTTGGCAGAAAGCGTCCAATATTCCCAAGCTGATCCAGAAGAGTTCACAAGCAAATAAGGAGTTTTGTCCCGGAAGAGTTTTCAAGAAAAAAGGTAAGTGACAGGTCTAGCGAAGAAGAAGATAATATAGCAGATTGATAGAACAGAGCAGGAATGAGAAAGAACAAATGAGAAAGACAGCGACAGTGTGAGTTTAAAGCACTCAATTTCCAAAAAGTGGGGATAATATTTATACTGAAACCCCCTGCACCCCTATGAGGGGGGGGGGGGGGGGTAAAGCGCTATATAATAACAATTAAAATAAAAGTCTCACCGTATATGTGACAAGACGATGTTCATTAATCTATATAAGTGCTTGAACTTTACCTTTGGTTTTAAGTACCCCACTTCAACAAGCACCTGACTGATTTAAAATATAGTCTACATTCTCATATCACCCATCAATTACAGAGTTTAGGTGATTTTTTTTTTTTGCTATCCCCCGACAATCTCGTCAAATATATTTTTGTTTTTTGTGAATAGTGTTCACTTTTTGTGATCCCCAGTCACTTGATGAACTGGAACTGCTCTGCGATAGGCAAAAGCGTTTTGGTACCTTCAATGACCATGACCAATGAAGAGAAACAGAACTACTAATTAAACAAATACTGGACCACTCTTCGTCTGCCTTCTTGCACCGTGCCTTGCAGACGGTCTTTCGGAATTTCCGTTTTTTTACCATTATGAGCATATCAGCGTTCTGTCCAATGGCTTGTGTGATAGTCTGTTGGATTTCGTTGTTGGTGATGTGCTGGATATAGGAAATGCCCAGAAGTCTTCTGTAGCACCTCATCTCCACGCTTTGTATTTTTCGTTGTAGATCTACCGTGCGGGTCCATGTTTCGCAAGCATATAAGAAGATGGAGATGACAAGGAAGCGCAGCAGTTTTACCTTGCAATGTAGACTGATGGTCCTGTCTTTCCAAATGGGCTTCAACCTTGTCAGGGCAGCAGTTGTTTGTGCGATGGTGGAGAGGACTTCCTGTCGGGATCCATGGTCTGATACAATGTTATATGTTAAATATTTGAAGCTATGCACTGTGTTGAGGGATTGGCCTTGGACTTTGATGTCCATGTTGATGCAGTTGTTGGTCATCATTTTGGTCTTCTCTGCACTTATTTCCATTCCATAGGCTATTATAAGGTGGTGTCAAGCCTCTGTAGACTACCAGCCGTTCACATTCTTGTTCCTCCCCAGCCAATCCATCAATGTCATCCGCAAAACGGAGGTTGGAGGTTGCTCTTCCCCTATGCTGACTGTGCCTTCGTGATCTGCAAGGGCATCTGACATGATGCGCTCTAGGAAAATGTTAAAGAGAGTTGGAGAGAGTAGGCATCCTTGACGCACACCGATTGTTGTTCTAACCCCGTTTTCGATGGCGCTGTTATGTAGGACTGCACTGGTAGCCTTTTGATGACTGCTGCATCGCATCTTGTTAAACTCTGGCCAAGTCAAATGTTGTCTTGTAAAGCCTTTCTCAAATAAAAAACGAGTGCATGTTCATCGGTAGTCTTTCTTATATCGGGCTTGAGCTATGGCTATTTGTGATAAGAAATGAGTACCAACGGCGTGCTGGCACGCCTATGTATAGTATGCTGTCATTGCCGCAATTGATAGAAAACAGCTAAAAGGACAATACAACAATGAAATGTATTATTCTAAGCCAGAACAAGCCAAACCAGCAACTCATCCCCTAAACAATACAGGACAATGTTTTGTTTCAAGGGCTGATTACGGTAAAAAATTTAAAAACATGGAATTAGGGAACAACTGTAGTTGGTTATAAAACTGTACATCACGAATAAAGAAACTTTACCAAAAACGAGAGAGTAGATCTACCTAGTAAAACTAAAAAAAATAATAAATATAGCTAGTCTAAACCAGAATGATGCAAATGTAGACAATAAACAATAGCCCCAGGTACTGTGCTGGTAGCCAAAAATAATCAAAGTTGTAATCATACTCTTTACAACAAGTACGGCCACTTGCAGTTGAACTCGATCTCGATCTGCAAGTGTCTTCGGTTGAATTCAAAGCAGTGGCTATTACGGGATGTAATTCAGCGAAAGCGTATGACGGCCTGCTAGCCAAAACCGAGAGTTACCATTATCAAGAGATAATTGTGTTCTGTGTAATTTACAGAGGTACCGGTAATCCACAGTATTAATTATTAATTTTCAGTATTTGCCACGCCTTCCTAGCGCCAAAACCTGACCATTACAAATATCAAGAGATAATTACAAATATCATGAGATAATTACAAATATCATCGGAAAATATTACAATTATCAAGGGATAATTACAATTTTCATTTAAAAATTACAAATTTCTTCGCGTGATCATGTTTAACCGAAAATTGTATTTTTCACTTGATAATTACAATTTTTACTTGTTAACTGTAAACGTGATTATCTTTGTAATATCACATGAGGTTTTGGCGCTAGTAGGCTGTCATAATGTGAATTACACAGAACACGTGTTAATTACTATTATCACCGATACCTGTAGCCTAAATACACGTTTTGGCGCTAGTAAGCCGCCTAAGTCAGAATTAAGCATGATCACGTAAACATTGTAATTATCAAATAAAAATTGAAATTATTATGTGATAATTACAATGTTCGGTTTTGACGCATTTGCAGGCGGATTGCTAGAGCCAAAACTGAAAATTAAACATGATCAGGCGAAGATATTTATAATTTTTGAACGATAATTGTAATTATCCCATGATATTTGTAATTATGCCATGATATTTGTAATCTAATGATATTTGTAATTATCAGGTTTTGGCGCTAAGTAGTCAAATTAGTGTACGTCTATTATGATAGTTAAAATAATGTGAATATAAATCACTCACAATTTGATTATAAATCACATAAAATGTGATTATAAATCACTCAAAATAATGTGAATATAAAGCCCTCTCTCCCCCCCCCCCCCCCCTCTCTCCCCCACTCCAAAATGTCTGTTTACGGTATTCAGACCGACTCCAATGATTTGGCCGGACCCTAAACTTTTTTTTTGGAGGGTGGGGGGGGGTGGGTGGGGATTGTCTAAAAAAAAAAGTTGTAAAAGTCACACACACAAAATCGCACCCAAGGTGGAAAAGATTTAGGGAAAAAAAAGCCTACCTACCGACACTATTTTTTTCCCCCTATGTTACCGTAAACAGGCAGTTTTTTGTTTTGTTTTTTTGGTTTTGGTGGCCTAAGTACATTATATACACTAGACATATGTACATATATGTTCATCACATAGTACATATAGGCATATGTACACAACTAGAGTTCTAAATGTGCACTCACAATGGACGAATATTGAATCAACAAATAAGCAAATATACAAATAAATATAATATAATTATATTCCGACTCTCCACCTCCACCATCATCACCACTCCCGATACGTACACTGCCCTAACCACAGGGGGATCGAAGAGGGAAAGAGAGAGACTAAGAAGCCTTACCTTTTTGTTGGCAGGTAAGCATTGTTCTTTTGACTACTCATGGAGTTCCTTTCAGCGTTTTGAAGGCGGAGACGTTTGATTTCAATCATTTCCCATTCAAAAAATAAAATAAAATAAATACAAAAAATAACGTACTAATTCCAACAATGACGAAATTTGATGAAAATGTTCAGTGTCTGCGTGGCTGATAAAGTAATAACGCACAATCTTATTCAATATAGTTTTACTAAAAAAGCTGATGACAGTCACTTCCCTCACCACACTGCACCACAAAACAGACGACGGGAGTTTCATGTGTGATCACAGGCTCTGAAGTCTTTACTTTCGTCTTTGTAAACTCGTGGGTCTCCTAATTGAGGCCTACGAAAGACGAGACTTCCCAGCCTGTGGTGTGACCCCGAAAGCTTTGTGTAGTAACCCGTGATGTCAGAGCACAGCTGGAGGAACGGTGGTGCGCAAACGAACAGTGAGCGAAGACGTTTAGGTCCCTCTTTTCCCCAGTGAGATAATGAACTACAAAACAATGGGACATGAGGGAAGAACACCATATAATAAAATGAATGAAAAGCTTAGGGGAAAGTGAATCAGAATTAAAGCCTTGGTTTAGAAAATTCCACTTTCGTTTTTCCTTAGAGGACGAGATCCGTTTCTACATTATGAGCTTCATAATCCGTGACGTACATCGCAACTTCCGTGAAGATGAAAACAACGAGAGGCACAGAGTTCTCTGTTCAGTGGATTTAATTTGGAAATTGTAAGTCTTAGCAACTTATTGACGATTGTGTTACCAGAAAAAGGCATTTTTAATTGTTGAACTATATGTTATTTGAGTGGTTTTTCCTCGTTTACGAAATCAGAAGCTGTGTGAACATTTTTTTTGACAGTCGCTCTTCGAAGCAGGTCTCCAAAGGCCTGGCTAGAGCACTTTAAGTTAACTCGTAGGCCTCAATATACTTTGTTCTATTATTTTCTATTCTATTATTATTATTAATAAGTAGTGGTATTGAAATTTACAAAGACATAAAAAAAAACATATATTTAATACCAGGTGGTGTCATATTCACAGGCGGCGGAAGCTGCTCAGGATTGGGGGGGGGGGGGGGGGGGGGGGGGGAACACACACATTTTATTCACTGACATCAGGACCGGACCTTGGAAAAGTCGAGGGGGAGGTTACAGATTCAGCGAAGGCGCGAAGCGCCGAGCCTTGTAGGGGGGTCCGGGGGCATGCTCCCCCGGAAATGTTTTTGTTCAAGGATGCAAAATGGTGCAATGTGGTGCAATGTGAACCTTGAAAAAGCCATTTGTGATGGTCTGGGATTTTGAGCTTTTTGAAAAATTGAACTGACAAACTCTGGGGTACAAAAATTATTCTCTGCCCCTCCCTTAAAAAAACAACAACAACACACACACACACACACAAACATTTATTTATCAGCAGAGATGTTTTGTATACTATTATTATTCACTACTTTTTGTTGATCGTTAACGGTATAAAGCTTTACCTTGTAGTTTATGAACATCACCGCCCTGCTTTCATTTAATTCAGTCTTGCTCCACTAGGTTCCTCGGCATTAGTACCATTTGTGAATTGTATCCTCTGGCAAAAAAGTTCACTGCCTCTTTGAAGTCAATATCAACATCCCTGAGCACTTTCAGTAAAGCAAGTCCATTGAGTCTCTGTTGCCCCATTGTAGAGCGCAGGTAGTTTTTCAGGTTGCGCAACTGACTGTTTGAACGCTCACACTCGGCAGTAGTGACAGGCAGGGTGCAAAGGTTCTTTAGCATGATGAACAGGTTGGGATAAAAATCCCTGTCACAATGTTTCAGTGCTTCTGATGCCGTGGATGGGATGATAGCTGTCGCATTCTCAGCAGCACTTCTCCATTTGCAAACCCACCTTTGGTATTCTGCATCAAGGGTAGCGTTGTCTGGTAGGTCAGACTCCCACAACATTGCCAGTGTCTTCACCCCTTCTGGAACCTGCATAAAACCATACTGGTTGTCTATTAAAGTGCTTGGCACCAGACAGAGACCATCAACTGCTAGGCCAGCATTTTTGAACCTCGAGTCCAATTCGGTTGACAGGTGTTCCAAGAAAGGAATGGCAATGCTAATCTTGAAATATTCTTCTGGAGTGGCGGCAGATTGGTTATCACGGAGAGTCTGTCGGGATGCTTGACGAGGAACAATAACACCAGTTGTCAAAGCATTTGCCATTTTGCTGACTTCACCAAACCAGGCAACGAACGCTGTGTCGACATCTCTTCTAATAGAATTAGAAGACATGCAGTTACTGACCTCTTTGATTTCCCAGTAGGCATCAACAACATCTTTTGTCCTTTTCTGCAGCTTCACTGTCAAGGGTTTCATTTCAACGATGTTTTTGGACGATTCAGCGATGGTCGTTTCAATGGATGTTCGTTACAACGAATTGTCATCATTATCAACTTAACATTTTAATTAATATTTCTAAAAAGTCGTTTTTGGTGGATTAGGGCAGTATCAAGGTGAAGGTGCTGGAAGAGGCTTGCGGCCAGAACAAGAAAATATGGCTGCATTTATTAATTTAGGCTTAGGGGTTGGGTTACTTGGTCGTTTCAACGGGAAAACGCTTTGGACGTTCCAAAGGATCCCTTGAAATGGATTTCCGTTGAATTGACTATAAATAACTCTTTGTACGTTGGACCAAAAGTGACTAAAAACTGCAATGTTTTAAAAACAATTTTAAAAAAATTGAAACTCTTTGCAATACAAAAAATTTAATTTTTTTTAAATTTGGGGAGGGGGGGGGGTCCAGAACCCAGGTATCCCCCCCACCCCCCTCTGGGTCCGGCCCTGGACATTTACTCCAAATAATTTGAACTATTTTCATAGACACTATGTGAGAGAGAGAAATGAGAGAGAGAAAAAAAAATATTTCTACAACTGTGCATATAAGAGAGAGAGAGAGAGAGAGGGGGGGGGAGGGTAGAGAGAAAGGGAGAGAAACTGACCTGGCAATGTTGATCCATCACAGTAACAAAAACAGCAGTCATGCATGTCATTTGGCATGGGAAATTACACCGTTAATTTTTCAAAGTATGCCTGACGGCGTTCATTTGTATTGATAAATTCGTAAGCAGTTTGCGCTAGGTCTAGTTGATCTACTTTGTCTTTGAACACGTGCATTATAAGACATTTATATAGACGCTCCTGCGTCATCGTTTCCCGAAGGTATGTTTTTACCCGCTTTAGGGCTGAAAAACTGCGTTCAGCCATTGCAGTTGTGGTTGGGATGGTGAAATACAGTCTGAGAAGTTTATCCACTTCACTCAGCATCCGTCGCACAGTGTCAGAAGCTTTCAGTTCATCCGGCAGTGCTTGGAAGATGGTGATCCTAGAGTTAGCCGCCTCCTGGTGTCACCCGGTGCATGTGGGAGGATTCTTGCTGAGTTTTGAGTCTGTCCAAGTCGATGTCAGCGGAATATGTATCTTTGATTTCTTGACGAATTTTTGGTCTCTTCCCTGCTGCTCCATCACTTAAAAGAACTTAAATTTTCCTTGGTAAGTCGAGAGCTATTTGATCAAACCGGCTCTTTAAATGTTCTTTGGTGTTGTCAATGGCCTCACAGTATTGCTGTCTGTAGTAAGCAGATGGACAAGAGTAGCTGTGACCCTGTGAGCCATCATCCAGTCTTCGTGGAGGCTGCTTCTGTGTAGGAACGCAGGGCTCATCACACAAATTTGCAGCTTTCGTTGTGATGTCAGCAAAAAATGTCTCATAACAATCTTCATGCCGCATGCTTTCCAGTGTTCTCAGACAAATGTCAGCAGCGTTTACTGCGTCATCACAAGTCGCTTGTTTTCTTTCAAGAACTGTCGCCAACTCTTCAGTCACAGCAAGGATCTCATCTTTGAATCTTTTTGCAACTCCTGACACATGACCCTGAAAATTACTCGCCTCGTCGTAGGCCTGGCCCCTACAGTTTTGCACTGGCAAGATATTGTTAACTTGCATCAGTCCAGAGAAAGGGGGAAAATATTGGTTTGAACCTCCAAATAATGTTTTTTGAGGGGCTGAATATTGGGGGGCAAATGTATAGGTTTGCCCCCCCAATATTTTTCTGGAGGGGGCCAGTGCCCCCCTTGCCCCCCCCCCCCCTCCCCCCGCTTCTGCCGCCTGTGATATTATGATTATGATCTAAGTCAATTTTTGGTTCTTGCGAGTTGTGTAAATGTGTTCCTTGCTTTTGCAGAAATTAGCCATTAAAAAGTTGAGAACACAGACATTAGGTACAGCTAGTAGAATCAGAAAAGATCCAAGATGAAGTTTGCAGAGCATCTTGGAGCTCACATTACTCCAGAATGGAGAAAGCAGTATATCCAGTATGAGGTAAGAATTGTTATGTTAAATTATTATGTTAATAACTTCAACCACAAGCTTGATGAAGCTGCAAATAGAATATATAGATCTCAAGTTCAAAAGACATAAGCCATAATTAATGATTTAAAGTGATTTTTTACAAACGACAACATATTTTTATGTTTAGGTAAATACAGCGTTGGCACATGTTATTGTTAAGAACTAGAACCATTGACTTTGTTAAAACTGCAATACAGATCTATAGATGTCAAGCCAGAAATTACCTTGTGGTAGACTTTGTAGGAATAGGACGATACAACTTTTTTCCAAGTGTGTGTTTGCCATGTGTGTGTGCGTGTGTGTGTGTGTAGCTAGGTAGAAACGCCGTTATTCTGACATACACTCTAAGTACTTTCTTTTGACATCAAAACAGTGTTCCGTTAGGGTTAGGGCTGTGTTAGGGTTAGGTTAATGGTAAGGATTTGGGTTAGGGTTAGGATTAGCTTTAAAAACTGGACAAATTTGTAAAAATGTCAAAATAAAATATGTAGAGTTTCATGAAAGTCATCACAGCGGCGTTTCTACACGGTTGTGTGTGTGTGTGGTTTAGCCTTGATTTATCTTGAGAAAGAGTTTTAAATAAACTTGTAAAGCTTGGTTTTTATATTTCTTAAGACTTGTCACATTGTTTTTATCTTATTTCTGTCCAATGACAAAGTTTGATTATAAGATAACTTGTCATCTAATGCTAATTTTCATTGCATTTGCAGTGTGTTATCCTTTGTTTTAACGAGAGTAGTTATAACAAAATTACAGAGAGTACATCACTAGATGTCAGTGTATGTAATTGTGAGTTGTAAAAAATATATATTTGTGCATTCAACATATTTTATAGAACAGTGGAACTAATTTTTTATTTGATTTTGTTCACAAGGTGATGAAAGAGCTACTTTACGAAGCCCAAGAGCAAGCACCATCTTCTGAAGGTATTACTAAGAACTTTTAAATTTTACTTCACTTGTACTTTTTTTACTTTTTTTACTTTTACTTTTTAACTTCGACTTCATTTTATTATTCATACCTTGCAAACTCCTTAATTAACATGTTTTTATTTATTTATTATTTTTTTTTTTATGATCATGCCTTGGCACTTGGTAATAAATATTGTGACAAATATAAACAACTGTAGATTAATATGAAATATGGCATTTGTAATGTGATGTGTTTGATATTGATGAGGTTAAACTTAAATCGGTTTAATGTAATAATAACATCATTAATGAATATTGTGTTAACAGTGACTGACCAGAGCACCATTCAGCGCTACTTTGCTCGCTTTGATGAAAAATTCTTCCAGTTTTGTGACAAAGAGCTGGCAAAGATCAACACTTTCTTCCTCGGTAAGATGCACCTTCAATTATACATCTCTGTCGTTATTTGACATATAAATTTTAATTTTTATAATTTCAATTCCTGCTCTAACCCCTCAAAAACCAAAATCAAATAAGCTCTCTTTGTTTTAGAAAACATTAGTGTTAGTATGCTGATAGATTAAAAAGAAATACCCCTAAAAAATGCTGTCATTTTATCTTCTGGACTGCCGTGACAATAAGCATTTATTTATTTAATGTTGGTACGAATAATAATTTCTTTGCTCATGATGATACAGAAGAGACAGAAATCCGGCAAAATACAATTTTAGAATGTTGTGAGCATTTCAGCAATTAACCTTTCTAGATCTATGCAACAGCTAATCAGCAACAATTTCCTGCACAGCCCTGTTTACATTCTGCCTTCAGCCAGTGAGGTGGTTGCTTCCCTTGTTATTCCTATGAAATGAGGTCAATATGTAATAGTTTTAGTTTGTTCCAGAAATTAAAACCAACTTTGAACTGAATTAGTTCCAATTTAGATTTGATTGTGTGAGATTTATTACCTGTGTACAAGAGATAAATAATGAGACAGAGAAACAGAGAGAGAATGTTCAGCACATTATTTTGAACTCTTACCACCAAATGTTACTTAAAAATATTATATTACAGGATGGTTTTCAGCACCAGCACAATTCCTATACATTTTGAAGTTTTTGTTAAAAATACATTATCTTCAAAACTATCGCAGATAAACAAAACTTATAAATGTTTTACATACAAATAATAATAATAATAATAATAATAATAATAATAATAATAATAATAATAATAATAAACATTTGTACAGCACCCTTCCAGAGTAGAGCTCATAGCGCTTTACAAAAATGAAGAATAAATATATAAATAAATAAAAATACAATAAATTAATATATAATTATAAATAAATAAAGCAAAAGCAAGACATGAAAAACCAAATCAGAACACACTCACACTAATGATTGTACAATCCACTGGAGTTTTAGCTTCTGTCAAACCTGCTGTATTACACTGAACATTCGGGTGGCTTTAGTTAGATCCCGTATTGACAGCGCCCTGAGCAGCTCTTGAGCTGTAAAAGCGCTATATTAAAGGGATAAAAGAAAAAAATGTATACTATATAACTATACTATGCTATTCATTTTTATCCTTTGCTATGCTGAAGGCTATGCTATTCTATACGTCCCACCACCGTAGCTCAGTGTTAGAGTGTTTGCCTGGCACACTGATGAACCCCGGTTTGAATCCCGAGGTGGGCCAGATAAAAAGTGGTCATTTTCACTGTCCTTAGCAGTGTGATTACTCGCGCTCTGGTGGTTCAGTGTTGATATAGGTTCCTACTCCCTCTTCCTTGGGATGGTTATCCCTGCCTGCCATATCGCCAATGGACAAAACGATGACTTGCTCACAGTGGTGAAGAAATGGAATCTGGCGATGGTATGGCCGCACCACCAGAGCATCAGGCCTTGCAAAGACCATCCTGTCAACATGGTAAAAGAAGGTTAAGAAGAGGGAGATAGAAGAAGAGGTGGGAGGACAACATTTGACAATGGACTGGCTTGACACTGAGTGAAGCCATGAGGGCTGCTGAGGACAGAGAAAGATGGAGTACGCTGGTTAAGCGATCATCTGAGGTGCCCCAACGACTTTCAAGTTACTGCATATGATAGGATACTATAGTGTACTATACTATGCTATACCATACCATACTATACTATACTATACTATACTATACTATACTATACTATACTATACTATACTATACTATACTATACTGTACTGTATTGTATTGTATTGTAGTGTGATTTTGGATGGATTGTTAACAGAGAAACTGTCGGAAGCTAATAGAAAGTATGCCAACTTGAAGGCAGAGCTGCAGGCATTTCAGCAACATGACCCCCATCACAAGCATGGCCCTTCTGGACTGCGCAGACGTAAACAAAGTGGCGGTGTCTATGGAATCTTTAAGGACAAAGGTAAGAGAACTTCTGAATTTCAGAATCATTTAACAAAATAATGGAAGTTCCAGAATTCTTAACAAAGCAAAAGAAATTCCAGAATTCCTAACTGAGTAAAAAAAAAAAAAAAAAAGTTCCAGTATTCTTTAACAAAATAAAACAAGTTCCAGAATTCTAAACAGAGTAAAAGTTCCAGAATTCTTAATGAAGTAAAAGAAGTCCTTGAATTCTTAACAAAAGAAAAGAGGTTTTAGAATTCTTAACACTAAAAATAGGTTTCATAAATCTTTACATAGTGAAAGAGGTTCCAGAATTCTTAACAAAATAAAAGAAGTTTCAGAATTCTTAACAAAGTAAAAGAAGTCCCAGAGGTCTTACATACATACATAGTTGTTCTAGATCCTAACAAAATAAAACATGTCCCAGAAATCTTCAACAACAACAAACTTTCAGAATTCTTAAATAAATAAAACAAGTTTCACAAAGAAAAGAATAATATATAATAATAGTAATACTATGGAGAAAAAAATAATAGTGCAATAGAAAATAAAATATTAAATATAAATTTTTTTTTTTTTTTTTTTTTTTTTAAAATGTATTGAAGGTTGTCTGTGTTATCCTTGAACGGTATACTATAGATGGCGCCATATCTGATTCTTTCGTAAGGTCCATCCCTCTAGCTTACAGTGCCATTTTCAGGGGAGGACAAGCAGACAGTGCACACTCGCAAACTGCATGACCTGAAGCTGGCCTTCAGCGAGTTCTACCTCAGCCTGATCCTGCTGCAGAACTACCAGACCCTCAACTTCACTGGCTTCCGCAAGATCCTTAAGAAGCATGACAAGGTACTTTGGCACTTTTCAGGAGGATACAATAACTGTTTGGATTGCGGTTGAAACCAGATTTTAAGATAATTTTTGTTGTATTTATTGTGACTGTACCAATGTGATCATTTGGACAAATAGACGTCATATGTTTTTAGTTGTAGTGTTTCTTTTGTGCGCCATTAACAAACATTTTTCTAGCGTAAATGCGTTTGGGCAAATAAAATCTTGTATTTTTAACCTTGTATCCTCGCGTATGGGAAAGGTGTAACAGTGTAGTACTTAACGGCACGAGCTCTTCATTCAAAAGGTTAAGCAGAATTCAGTCCTAATGTAGTTTGGATATCTGAGACTATCACAAATGCTCAGAAAGTGAACATGGCACAGTATTCACTCCTGTCTACCCAGCCATAAATAGAAACTTGTTTCTCTCAAGAATCAGACCCCTAAAAGCAGTGGAGAGGAGATGGGTATCACAACACTCTCATAGAGCTGCCAGGAGAATTGCTAGGTCCATAAAATTGTGTACTTTCTTATTTTGCTGTGCCGTTAATGGAGATCAGTCACAGAGCTTAATGGCCCATGACCCTTGTGGGTGCATACTAATTGAGTGATGGAGACCAATCCCAGAGCTGAATAGAATGTGACCCTTGTGGATGCATACTAATTGATTTATGCAGACCAATCACAGAGCTGAATGGCTCGTGGCCAATGTGGATGCGTACTACTAATATATTGATTGATAGGGTGATTGATTTATTAATTTTGCTGTGCAGTTGATGCAGACTAACCATGGAGCAGAATGGCGCATGGCTCATGTGGAGACATCTCCTTTCTATACCAACAAGGAGGTGGACTACTTGATCAAGGATGTGGAGGTCAGGCACAGAGATTTCCTCACATTGGCAAAACACATGGAAATTGGTGGTCATTGTGGGTGGCTTGAGCTTGATCCTTTATCGTCGTATAGGCCAGCGCTTTGAGCAGTTCTTGAGGTGGAACAGCGCTATAGATAAACAATTAAAGAACTAGGTTTTCTTCTTCTTCTTTTGCTTCTTCTCCTTCTTCCAGATAACATTCAGGATCAACATGCTGGTCGTTACTGATGCTTTTGTTGGAGTTGCTGAAGAACTTGAAATGTTACAAGTTTATGATACAGTCATCAGATGCCGTGTCGCGAACCGATCAGACACACGTACACATGCAAGCACTCACATATAAACATACACTCATCACAACCTCTCCTAATCGGCCGGATGTCCTTCAGTTGCTGAGACGAGAAATAAAGGACGTACAAACACGTACAACATGTAACAATGACAAAGATTTATGATTACAAACTCAATCGTACTTTATTCATACAAGTAAAGCAACTAACAATCATTGACATACACTAAACTCATTAAAGCGTGATGAGATGAAGAATAATGAACAGTCACAATAACATCAACATGAGAATAGAGAAAGTCAAAGTCACAAGGAGGAGGAAGAAGGAGAGGGAATAGATAGTTGATGGGAATGATAGAACCTGGTGTGGGAGATGGAGTTCGTTCCAGATCTACGTGGTAAGGTGACCTGTACTTGCTGCTTGGCCAGAACTTGTCACTTTCGGTTTCAACACAGTTGCACAGGGTCAAAAGAGAAGATTTTTGCAGGTTAGATGTCATGAAGGAAAAGGTAGACAGTGACTTGAACGAAGACAGTTGATCACGTAGAAACCATGTCACACGAAGAACAGAGGTGAAGAACGATGAAGTTGATGGAGAGTAATATGAGGTAATGTAAGGTAAGCCCAGTCCTGCTTATGGTGAGCAGGAACCACCGCCGAGTTGCCCCACCACGGTGCTGGAGATTGACACAGTACTAATGTACTACACGCTACCAATCCTGGCAGTACTTCTAGTCCAACTGAATTCTAGCACAAGTGACGTCACGTCACACGAACTCACATGCCAGCAAGGCAAAAGTCACACACTAGACTTCCAACTCGCCCATTGTAATAAGCTAGGCTACTTTTGTTTAACTTTACCGCTCATCCCAAAAATGGCTGTTTTCACAGACCAACGAAGTTATTCTCAAAGATAACTTAATCCTCTAACAATGCTGCCAACTGTCTGCCACTGAACAAACACTGTCACTGCCTATTCAGCCCTGCTACTTTCCTCTAGAGAATTCAAAATCATAAGAAGATGCAAGACACTCCAAAAAAAAAAAAGGTCTTTCCTATTTGAAACTCTAGCCTGCAGTGCGCATATTCAAAAAACTTATTATATTTCATCCTACTCTGTCGTGCCCTTGGAGGGTTATAATCCTCGCTTATCTTTTGCTACAAACATGTGCACTCCGTGGAATTATCCACCCACCTTTCATCCATATCTCTTTCAATTCCACTATATCATCCACTCTCTCGCCTTCACTTTATCCAAACTATCTGTGGACACGTTACTTCTGGCTTCGCGACATGCTGGCTATCACTACAGTAGAACCAATTGCCGCTCACGCAAGATAAATGTCACTCCAATCTTGTTTGTAAACCACTTAAATTAAACACTAAACTATAAGAATAACAATAAGAACATTGAAGTTTTAACGACTGTGGCCGCCATTGCTGAAATGGCAGACTGGGAAAACCATTCCAGGGAAGGAGGAAAGGGACCTAAAGCAACACTGAGCCACCAGAGCAATCACACTGCTTAGTTGGACAGTCCAAAATTGCCATTTTTTGGATTGGAACTTGGGTCATCAGTATGTCAGGCGTACACTCTACCACTGAGCTATGGCTGTAGGCCTTTCTGTATTATCTTGGTAAAGACAGTGCGCTCTGAACATTCCACCAAAATTCTATACTAAAAACCAATCAATGTGTACTGTTTTCAACATTAGTAGATGATTCCAATATCAGTTTACTTCTGTCAATCCCAAGCAGATTATCAAATATAATGAAAAGAATAGTGTTAGAAAAATTTAAAATGTTTTTATTATTATTATTATTATTATTATTATTATTATTACTTTTTTTTTTCTTTCTGAGTGAAGGAATTATATTGACTCTTTTTTTTTCTCTTCCAGACCAATGTTACCTCTGAACTAGAGGGAGGCGATCGCTCCAAGGCTATGAAAAGACTGCGAGTTCCTCCCCTTGGTGACCTGGTAGATGAATGTTTTCTGTTTTACACATACATTTTCCATTCGTTTGCGTTTTTATTTTTTGCTTTTATTTCTTAGTTTTATTCTCTGTTAGTGTTTAATCTTCTTAAGTTTTATTTATCTTTTGTGAGTTTGTTTATTTGATTGTAGTTTACTTTTCTGCACTGAAAGTTTTTTGCCTAGCTGCACTTAAAAAGGCTTAGCAATACAGCTGACACATAAACAATGCGCATACTTTGTCGTTTAACAATATTTATCAGCTGTCTCTCACTGTCGTGCTTGTTGTTTTTGCAGTAGTTGGTGTTGTTGATGATGATGGTGGTGGCTATAGTTTTGTTGTTGTTGATGGTGTTGTTGCTGGTTGTGATAGAGTGAGTGTTGTTGTTGATGGGGTTGATGTAGGAGGTGTTGCTGTTGTTTTTGTCACGGATATCGCTGTTGTTAATGTTGCTGCGGTGTTGTTGCTAGTTGTGGTGGTACTGTAGTTGTTGTTTGTAGTTTGACTGCAGGCTGAAATCAAGCATGTCGAGTTGGGATAAAATTGCATTATTTGAGCAGTTTTTGAAAACGGAAGGGCATTACTTGTTTGGTGACAACGATGATGGTGAGGATAATGATGGTGATGATGATGATTTGTATTACATCCATAACAAATGCCCCGTGTGCCTAAAGATGGGGCAAAAGGTAACACTAACAGTAGGAACAAAAAATAAAGATGGAGGGGCAAGGGTGAAAGAAAAAGACAGTGAGAAAGAGAGAGAGAGAGAGAGAGAGAGAGAGAGAGAGAGAGAGAGAGAGAGAGAGAGAGAGAGCGTAGTTCTCCGTAACAGGTTTGGGTGGTACTGCCACTGAACAGAGATTTCATTGTCATTGTGCTAAAGTGTGAAAGGTTGATTTACTTAGCCAGTGTGACGAGTTGTTCGGGTTGGTTTACAGCAACTGTATTATTAGGGCATTAGTTGTGATGTGAAGGTCTTGTGTTGTATACTAGTATAGTGCATCTTGGTGTTTGGAAAGTCCCAAGTCGTCCAGTCAAGTCACATTGACAAATCTTTTATTCCCCATAAAACTGGAAAGTTGTGGTTGCAGTACTTTTCACAAATGGTTTTAAAAAAAAAATTAGAACAAAACATTATTTTCAAAGATTGCATTTTCAAAATGGGGTAACATGACATGCACCATGTGCCTATTAAAACATTTGATTAATATCTATTTTTGTTAGCTACAACAACAAACATACACTTTTTTCCTTGCCTGAATTTCTATACTGTTTGGAGCATATTCCTAGCCCTGTTTGGAGCATATTCCTAGCCCTGTTTGGAGCATATTCCTAGCCCTGTTTGGAGCACATTCCTAACCCTGTGTGGAGCATATTCCTAGCCCTGTTTGGAGCATATTCCTAGCCTTGTTTGGAGCATATTCCTAGCCCTGTTTGGAGCATATTCCTAGCCCTGTTTGGAGCATATTCCTAGCCCTGTTTGGAGCATATTCCTAGCCTTGTTTGGAGCATATTCCTAGCCCTATTTGGAGTATTAGTGTACACACCAAGGTCAAAGCAGTTTCACTCACCCAGACTGTAGCAGCTAAGGGTTCATGCGTTTCTAGGTCTAGATTTTTTTTTGCACTCATATTTTGCTGTTCCACATACCTTGTCCCTATAAAAAAAAAAGTTATTTGTCTGCATTAGTACCTGTCTTCTCTCCCTCTATTTAAAGGGTTGGTTAATGAGTTAGTTATATATTATTTCCTGTTTTAGCCATATCCTACCTAATCATATCCTGAGAATATCCAAAAGTCCAACATAGGAGTTGTCTGGTAATATATGCCTTTTTAAGTCAAAACTTCTTTTACTATTAGCAGCAAAACAAGTCTTTTTTTTTCTTCTTTTTTTTTCTTATTGAAATCTGTTTTTCTGAGTCTTTGATTTTATTTTATCTGGTTCTCTGGATCCATAAATATACACATAGCAGGAGCCTTTACTGACTGTTATCTTGACAGACGTTTTGGAGTGTACATCCACTAGTCCCATTTTCAGAGGGTAAAATCACATTTTGGGGGACCGACCTTATTAGCTTACGCTTCTGAGTTAAACAGTCTCAGTCAGGCCGGTTGTACCATTAGCTAGGTAATTATTTTTACCT
>CM072527.1:17498451-17615951 GCA_036898135.1 Oncomelania hupensis | reverse complement strand
TATTATTATTATTATTATTATTATTATTATTATTATTATTATTATTATCATCACCATCATCATCATCATCTACATCATCATCATCATCAGTAGTAGTAGTATCATCACTATTATTATTATTAGTAGTAGTAGTATTTTATCACTATTATTTATTTTGTTGTTGTTGTTATTATTATTATTATTATTATTATTATTATTATTATTATTATTATTATTATTGTTATTATTATTATTATTATTATTATTATTATTATTATTATTATTATTATTATTATCAATATTATTTGTTTTAGTATTGGTCAGCAAAGCATGTCTTAATTTCTCTGCTTTGGGATACTACAGTAGCAATCTTGAATGTGGCTTTGCTTTGATCATCACTGGGCAGGAGAAGGGACTAGTTTACCTTAGCCTCATTAATCAAGGCAATGTTACAGTATGAGTAATGACTGTTTCCTAAGTCTCAGCCCCTACACCATCACTCTTTCCCCTACTCCCTCCCTTTCTGGGCATGTTACATAATATAGTGTCAGGTAAGTCACGCAGCCAAGTCATTGCACTCAGAGTTTGTGTGCCTTTAAAGGGCCTGTCCACATGGACACAGCTTAAGACTGAGTATCAACGCTCCTGTCAAGTATTTTACCTGGAGCTTCTGTGCCTTAAGAAACTTGTCCACGTTGAAACAAGAGCATTTCAACTGAATATCAGTGCTTCAGAGGATCTATGATTAAAACAAATAGTAGATCTCTTGTTAGGTTGTGATACTGTGTTTACACTTCCTGCTGACATGTATATCATACGGGTTTTCCCTTTCTCTCTCTTTTGTTTAAATTATTTTTTTAAGTGTGCACATTGTGCACTGTGAGCACCTTGGGCAGTTTGAGCTAAATCCTGTATCAACCAGCACCTTGAGTTGGAAAAGTGCTCAATAAATATGATTAAATATTGCTCTCTTGCAACTGCTTTCATGTGAAAGTTACTACACTCTTATTTTTATTTTAATGTCAGTGCGTAATGCTTGCCCTAAGCTCATCTAATCTCATCTTCTTGAAATATTTAATCTCTTCCTCCTCCTCCTCAACCTCCTTCTTGTCCTCCTCCTACCCATTGTCCTTCTCCTCTTTCCTCAGGCGACATATAACCACACCATAAAAGATGGATTAGTAAATTGTAGATGATGGTTTAGCAGCCAGCCAGAGGGGATAGGTCATCTCCATATTATGTACACCTCAGTGGCTATTTCCCTATAGGATGTGATTATCATTATTTATTTCTGTGTGGTCTTGTTTAGGGAGGAGCGTTCCTCATGTTGTCTCCGAGTTAGTGTTGAGGTCTGTTAGTGCAGTATTGTTGATGAAACTTTTGCTGATACAATTGTACAGGCAGTGCTTGGTGCTGTGTCTGTGTGTTAGTGCAACCCATTCTGTTATGTGCCACTTTTACTTGCAGAAGACAAAGAAACAAGACATGAGACACAGTCTTATGTACAGGATTTGGAGTGCTGATGTTAATTATATGCAAGCATATGTTTAGTGTACAATGGATGTCTCTGATTCAGTATTATTTATACTGATGTGGTTAGAGCACCAAGTGCAAAACATTTTCCCTTTTGTGGGATTTGTTCTATTGCAGGGCAATGTATTCAGTAATGTATCTGAGAAAAAGAGAAAGCCTTTGCCCTTTAAGACATTTGTAGTGTATAACTGTCATTGTGACAAATGCACATAAACTGTGAAATGGTTGCAACTCTCTTTTGCAACAAACTAAAGTTTTTTTTTTTTTTTAAAACAGCAGAAATTAGTATGCCGTAATTAGTTGCTTATTTCACTTTAAAGAAAATAATGTAAACAAATTTTAAAATTGAAGAGTTTGGTTCTATTTATACTGATTTTAATTTTTCTGAGTGATTTAAAGATTGTTTTTTTTCCTAATTTATGTTAGAATCAGACTGGATGCTAATTATTATGTAAGTGTTGTGCATAGTTAATTCTAGAAAAAAACGTTTTATTAGTGTGTTCTTCCGAAAACATGGGTTTGGGGCAACTTTTATTTTTTACCTTAAGCACACAACTTGACAATTTGAAATCAACTGTGTACAACTACCTCGTGTAGATGCTTATGTTTTTTTTTTTCGTGAATGAATGCTCAAAAATGAATTAATTCTGAGATTTTGAGAAAAGATTCTGCTCTGAAGTTTGCTATAGCAACAAAATAAACTTTAGAAATTTAATATTTCTACGCCAATTTTGTTGAAAAATTCTGATGTGGATTCGATTATTGCAGAAAAAGCTGCTTTTTGAGTGTAGGTATGTTTCCATCTCGGTAATGCCTTTGTTTGAATGGACAGCAGCTGAATGATTCTGCATTGAGTCATGAAAATATCGCTGTGATCTGGAACAGCTACAGCAGTGAATGAAGCTTCTCGGTGTGCTGTATTTAATCTACCTCAACAATGTCGTCGCTCAGCCTACGAAGTTACAGATTTCCTTACCCTGATCAAAACTCCGTCATGAGGGTGAAGATTTGGACAACACACTCAGAACATGTGGACGATGCCACACAGACTTCCTTGCAATACAGACCGCCAGACCTAGTGCCACCAGATATAATTTGTACCCCGCCCAGCTGTGAGTGTCTAGTGAAGAAGCCGTCGTCCAGCAAACATTCCCTGTTAAGCAAACTGTCCTCCAGTCGACAAACATTGAGCAAATCATCCTCTAACAGCCAGACCTTAGCATCCAAACCGCAGCCACCCATTAGCTTCATCCACACCCCGCTCATGAGCCAATGCTCACTTAAATCCATGGACTCGTTTGTGACACCTCAAAGCGCAAAGAAACTGTCAGCCAAAATTCAGCTGTGGAAATCTACCTCCTGCTGCTGCGGATCGTCACACCTTGGTCAGGCGTTGTCTCAGGAACAGCTGGCAACTGCAGGGCATGGACCAACAACTCACACTTTGAGGCAGCACTTGTCTCCACCGGAATTTCATGTTATGAAGCACAAGTTCTCGTTAGAAATAAAACTTCGGGACTATCATGCAACGGCCTTGGTGACGGAGCTGTGGAGGATTTGGAACCATCCGTCTGCGAAATCAAGCACTTGTCGTGTGCCAGTTGTGGAGGCAAGTTGTGGATTGTTTGGTTTGGGTTGGAGTTTGCACTATAATGTAGGTTCCCAAACAATGACATTTGTGCCACCTTCCTGGATATCTTGGCAGCACTTGATAATAGTAATTCACCCTCGCTTATCGTGTAAAATGTTTCATGTGCCAGCAGCCGTAAAACAGGCCACACTAACTTCAAATCATAACCCATTTCAGTTTTACCTTGATTTGCAGGATGCACACTTAGAAACCTTGTATGAGGGACTAACCATCTTTATAACTTTTGTTTTAGCAAGACCCTTGGTCAACCTTCAAAACTGGCTTTTTTCTGGGCATGTTCCTAGTTCAAGTCATTGTCATCATTGTATCTGGTAAGTATGATATTATTATATCGATATACTAGATCACCAACCAGAAACAATTCTGCTGTAGTGTAACTCATTCAAAATTATCATTAGCAAATGTGCAGTTTTATTTCCAGGGTAAAAATGTTTTCACTGCTTGATGTAATACTCCGCTCTATTCATTAATTGATTTGCGGCTTCTTCCAGTTCACTGGTACTAGGTGTTTTGAGTTGGAAAGTGTACAGTAATGGTTGGTTGGTACAGTGCACTAAGCATGTCTTTCTAACATGGAGTTGAGAGCTGTGCAGGTTTTATTTCGTTTCAAAAGTTCAGGAACCTAGGTTTGGGATCTGAGAACCTAGAAAACAAGTTTTTGAACCTTCCACTAACCTAGCCGGCCATCAGTGTGTATTGGTTGGGGCAGCTCAGTTCATGACAGCATCCAGATTATACAACCACTGAATGAAGAAGTTGAAAAAGGATTGGATTGGATGAAATTGCTTAGATCATTATGATCATGGTAACGTTTTCTTCAAGTTACAATAGTGAAGTACTTTGATAATATACCTGTTATATCTTCACCTTACGTCGTGTGCATGTTCTCAGGCAGTGGTAGCGGTTTACTGTGATATTTACCTAGGATGACTATTACTCCTTCGGATGCACAGCGACTCAACCAAAGCATTTTAGATTTTGAGGTTAGGTCAGCCAGGTTAGCTATAAATAGCTTCACCGATGCTTCCTTTCACTGGACGGGAGGGTGCAGGCAAGCTATAAATAGCCAGCAGCGAGCAAAATGTGGAGGCACTAAACAGTGCTGCTCACATAGGAATGGAGCTGGTGTGGATGAGAATATAAATGGAGGTCCACTTTGAACATGCACGCATTCCATCATATGGACTTTAAAGATTCTGATGGTCATGTCCAGGTGGGGGAGAGCCAGCTACACAAGCCCTAGGTCCATTTTCCTCCATCCCCAATCACCCAGGGTTGTGCTCAGTGGTCTGTGTGCCTCCGGCAGCAAGTGGGCGCCTAGGGCACTTAGATCATGTATCGGCCAGTTCTTTGAGCAGCTCTTAAGCTGGAAGATTCTAGAACTGTTCAATAAAAATAAATAAATGTTCTGGGGGTTTTGTTCAGCCATCTTCATAGACCATTCCAAAGACTGGGAACCTGCTCTCCGAATGTATCGAGGGATGTTTCTGGTCATCTTTGACCTGTTTCTGCTTGGGGTCAACACATATGGCTGGAGGTCGTCCGGCGTCAACCACGTCCTGATTTTCGAAATTGATCCAAGGAATCATTTGTCACATACTGAGCTTATGGAGGTAACTAAGAGAATAAACTGTTGCCTTCTCTATTCATATTCATTTTTGTATATCTTTGCCTTTTGCTCTGGCGTGCTTGTCTCTCTCTCTCATGTTCTCAATGTAGCTCAACAACAGAGCATGAGTTTTGCGTATTGTTACTTTTGTTATGAGTTATGACCAATTTAAAGGATGCGCATAAAGTGTACTCTTCATCAATCATTTAATGTGACAGCTCACGTATACACAATATATACCTCTGATTCACATCACATCAACGAGGAAATATCACATTAATTGTTCAATTTTGGCTGTGCCGTTAAAGAACTTCGACATCAGAACATCAAAACAAAGATCCTTGCATATATATCAATTTTATTTTTTCTTGGCAAGATGCTTGGTCTGAATTTGTTGTGTAGAGTTCCGTTATGCAATATACTATGTAGTTTGTATATATATTCAACTGCACAGTTTAGAAAATGATGTGTTAATACTAACAGAAGGGAGGACAAGCCCATGGGCCACCCATGCGCTTGCATTTAGGCTTGTTGTATGTTGAGAACAAGTTTTAAAATAAACTGAAAAACTTGGTTTTTATTTGACGACTTGTTGTGGTGTTCTTATCCTCTCTTTTTCTGTCCCTAGTTGAAGAAAGAAAGGGTGGAGGAGGGGTAGGGGTATATAAAAGTTGTATAAGTTGTATAAAAGTTTTCTAAATTTGTCACCTTTTTTTAGAAAAAAGGGCTTCCTCAGGGTAAAACATTATAGCATAAAAACGATATGTTCATTTCAGGTGGCTTCCTTCCTGGCAGTGTTGTGGTCCACCAGCGTGCTGGGTTATCTGTACAGCGACTACATCGACGCACCACCCATGGCTTTCCCTCTCTCAATGGCCACCCTCTTTATTCTCCTCCTGGTCAACCCCATCAAGGTCTTCTGCTACCGCGCTCGCATGTGGCTACTGCGCATTTTGGTAAGCTCTGCCATCCAGTTGCAAGGGTATAATTGCATGCCAAATATAGATTCAGCCCCCGATGCTTGAATCTGTAACTGTTGAGGTCGTATCCATGCAAGCCTGTTCCGCTCACAAACAAGGCAGACTCATCGTTATATAGTTTTTATCCAGTTTTATTCAGCAAAAGATGCCATCAGCATCGACAACAGCTTTCAAAACTAAATCCCTCAATGTGTGGTCAAAAGCCTTATTTATACCATGTACATTGTAGAAAAACTAGATATTTGAAAATTATGTAATCAATGGCCAATCAAAACAAAGATCAACACAGGAAACACCCATTGAGTCATAGAATTGTTTTTAAAAGTTCACAGATTTGATCACTTGCTGCGAGTTAGATCTAGAATCTTCCTTCAGTGGTCAACAAACAATTGTAGAAACATCACGATATCTCTATAACAATACCAACCGAAGGAAACAAATGAACATTACACAAAGCTTTCCCAGCATCAACATAGAACCAAATCAAAGGTTAATAAATAATATCATTGCATGCTTCTTGCGTAAAACAAAATGTTCATAAAATATTTAGCCTATGCTGCTCAATCGTAACAGTTATATGCCGCCACAAGTATATCAACTAACAAGTTAGTATCTCGTATTGTCCCCAGTCGACATGCGGTGGTCCCCGTTGCCCTTGGTTTTAGCCACAAGCTGAGACGGGATTATCCCAAACCTAAAAATTGATTAGAGAATTCTGGGAAGTCTGTTCAAGGGAAGTAACTGATAACTAGCTATGGTTGCAGTCATGGTCGCCATTTCTCGCGAAGATGTGCTGGCTGAAGTTAAACGAAAGTTGTGAGAGGAACTGCATATTTCTGGTAGTGAACAAAGGCTTTGCTCAATTATCGAAGGAGAACACGATGGATTTATAGAAACATGCACACATGTATGTGAGCTCAGTGCAGGCGATTGTGAGTCTCAGTGAATGACTGTTCGCCATTGTCATTGATTCAGTTGCTCAGATCATTCGATGTGATGGTTCATTTATCGCTTGAATCACACTGTATAATGCACATGCAAGTTCTGTCAAAGATATGATGATTTGAGCATATGTTCGATTCCGTACCGATTGGAAGGTGGGGTGGAAAAATTCAATCATGGTGATGATCAATCCTATTTTGCAATGGTGGTTAGGCCTACTTTATTGTGTATGGTCACGGGTACTTACCTTTTGTAGTTTGTGTGCTTTTTGTTCTGTCGGCCTTGAGTGTTTGCGTCGCCTTGGCTCGTTGTACTTTGTTTTGGTCTCGCTCTCTTTTGATTTTTGAAAGCAAATTCAAATTGCATTATCTAGCAGCATGCGAGGTCAAATTAGACGAATTCAGATCTAACCAATCTTCTTGTGACGCCATTTTGCGTGTGTCTCGTGTGCCATGCACCAATCACGAAGAGTCCTGCCGACGTCATTTCAGAAAAGGATTTCCCTACCCATAATTCCCCTGGTTTTTGAAGTTTCTAAAAAAATTATTTTAGGCCGTCGACGCTCTGTGGAGCGCAGAGCATGTAAAGGGAAGCAACCGGTTGTACGCGCACGTCGACAGAGACATAGAAGGGAGATACTAACTTGTTAGTTGATATACTTGTGATACCGCCCAGTGGTTTTCTCTCCTACCTGCCTTAGCCACTGTAAGTGTAATCGTACTTGTCAAAGCTGTCAAGACCTGCATGTTATACTCGCTCACTACACCAGGTGTAGTACTATAGTTTTGCTGACCAAGTTTTAACAAGGGAGACAAGAAAGTTTGTGTAAAATAAGTTGTCTGACCTAAAGAGATGAAGCTTGGAGTTACTGCTAAAGCCTAGGTCTGACGACGAACGTATTGATTGCAATCATAAGGAAAATCATGACTTCAGTCACTGATTTCATGAGACTATCACCCATTCATCTCAGTCAAATCAGTTCGCAGCGTGATTTGCGATGATTTTCCATGTTTAGAACATGTTCTAATTCCGACGAACTGATTGCGAGTCATTTAGCATGGGAACCAATGAAACTCGCTACTTTGATCACGTGCTCTTGCGGAAAATGACAAGGCCACTAGGAACGTTGAGTGTGAAAAATGCCTGTGAAGTAATATAGATGATACAGTCACATCAATGTTTATGGGATATTGTCTTTTTCGCTAAACTTAGCAAACAAATTGCTAGCGTTAATGTAAAAAGTCTTCGTCGCTGCTTTTCACACATTTGACTTTGGGCGCAGCAAGGGTAACAACTCTTGTGCTTTTGTTTATGCGCAGTGACTGTGCACATGTTTACCAAAATCAAATATTTTAGTGTGGCTACTGACGACTCGCAGCGTCAATCCTCCCATTCAAATCATGACTCGCAAACATGTACTGTCATTTTGATTGCAGTCAAAACGTTCGTCGTCAGACCTAGGCTTAACTCATCAGCTGTCACTTTCTTCACACACACACACACGCACAAACTTTTATTAAAATCTACCAAAGCTGCGATCCAACTGTGTTTAAACTTTTTGGGCTGTTAATTCTCTTTTAAAAAAAATCAACGTTAGATTCCAGCCAATTCCCTTCCCAGCCTGCCAAATTTTTGGTTTGCATCTTATGAGGATTATGTCCTAGGTGTTATCAGCTCCAGTTTCTACTGTGTTCTGCATAAACCTTTGTGTGTCCCTTGTTAAAACTGTCCAGCAGTCACTTTTTTCCACAACATTTATAGACCGTGAGCTAAGCTTTAACATTATTGAAGGATATAGTTGGTCTACCAAATACACTTTTCTTCTCCGTACACAATTTTGAATGGATGAACATTGAAGTTTAACATCTACACCCACCATTGGCGACTTGGCAGTCAGGAATAACCATCCCAGGGAAGAGATGGAGTAGAAACCTCAGTCAACACTAAACCACCGGAGCAATGATGTTGCTGAGATCAACAATGTACAATGGGCTCTTTCATCTGTTCTGAGATGGGATTCAAACCATTACATTACATTACATAATTGTTGCTTTAGGTCCAGCGGACTCTTCCGAGCCAAATCAGTACCGGACAACCCCCAATCCGCATAAAAGATCTGCTGAAACAACCCTAGTGGTAAAACCGAAAGCTCTCCACCAGCCAGTCACTTTACAATAAAGACATCCCACGCAGGGGACGGCTGAGGCTTCACCCCAACTTATCGAACCCCCGTTTACAAAAACAAAATAGAATACAAACATCATTATAAATTATCAACAAAACACATACATATAAAATGCCTACATTGCTAAATAATAACATCATAGGAAGCCCTAGTGACCACCTGGCAGAAAGCGTCCAATATTCCCAAGCTGATCCAACAGACCTCATACACAAATAAGGAGTCTTGTCCCGGAAGAGTTTTCAAGAAAAAAGGTAGGAGACTGGTCTAGCGAAGAAGACGATAGTATAGCAGATTGATAGAACAGAGCAGAAATGAGAAAGAGCAAATGAGAAAGACAGCGACAGTGGGAATTTAAAGCACTAAATTTCCAGAAAGTGGGGATACTATTTATACTTAAACCCCCGGTACCCCAACGGGGGTGGGATTCAAACCTGCAGGCCTGGGTTGTTGTTGAAAAATGGCCACTTTTATCAATATGGCAGATCAGGATAATCACCCCAGGGAAGAGGGAGTAGAGATCTAAATCAACACTGAACCATCAGAGCAATGACGTTCCTAATATGGACAGTGACAAGGGGCTTCTTTCATCTTGCCCACCAAGGGATTCAAACCTGGGATGTTGGTGTGCCAGGCCAACTCTCTACCACTGGGGAACAATTTGGAGTTTTGTGTCTTTAACTGTTGCAGTTCCGTATTGTGACGGCGCCGTTCCACCATGTAGGGTTCGCAGATTTCTGGCTGGCCGATCAGCTCAACAGCCTGGTCACCGTGCTGCTTGACCTGGAGTACCTCGTCTGCTACTACGCCTTTGAAGTGGAGTGGCTTGGGGTGGACAGTAAGTTTATTTAATATCCACATAAAATGTGCACATTTTCATTGGATTATGCCACCATCTTCCTTACGTTTTACAATGATTTTAATGACGTAACATTTGACCTGGGCAAGCCTTTGTAAATAAAGGCAAACATTTTGACGCTACTTTGGACTTTTAAATTCTGTTCATCACCCATGCGGACCAAATTCAGGCTGCCTTCTCAATGAAAGCGCGGCAGCCACAAGAGCAGCACCACACAGGACAGGAGGGAAAAGAACTTATAGTGCATTATGCTTGGGTGCCACCAAGAAATTTTCCAAAATCTGAAGGCAGGGGTCCGGGGCCGCCCAGGCCCCAATGGGGTCCCGGCGTAACGCCCTGGTAGGAGGTTAAAGCCAATTTAGAGGCCTCTCGTGAAAGCTGAAGAATGATTTACCACTAATTTGATACATACAAAACACTCACATAGAACAAGAAAAAAAATACATAAAAAGCCCAGGGCCTAACATTGGCAAAAGTGACTAAGTCCCCAGACTTAGTCAATGCAAATGGGAAACACATATGAACAATCAGAAGCATAGTTAAGATTGTTTAAACATTTTGTGAATGTGTATAAGAGGTGAGAGAAAGAAAAGCAAACACACAAATATACACAACAGGGGCGGATCTTTCCATTGTTGAGGGGGTGTGCACAATGCACTAATGCGAAGTGGCGTAGCCACAAGCGCGAGCCTGCGAAGCAGGCGAGTGTACTAGGGTGGTCCGGGGGCATGCCCCCCCCGGAAAAATTTGAAAATAATGGTTAAAATCTGTGCAATCTGGTGCATTTTGGGCATTATTTTAAGGACTGAAAATAGTATTGTTTTGTGCTAAAAGTCCTCTTTAAGTTTAGTTCCCCCCCCCCACACACACACACACACAAACACCCCTCTGCAAACTCTGATGATAAAATTTACAATAGCAGAACATCTTGCATAAAGGCTTATACAAAGACAAAGTTACTGCAAATAAAACAAGAAATAGCCACTCACATCAGTTTTATTCAAAACTGACCTGATGCATGTACAAGTTTGGTCACACAAAAAAAAAAAAAACGAAAAAAAAAAAAAAACTAATTTGGAGGTACATGAAACTGTGTGGTGAGTGATAATTAATAATTGTTTTCTCTTCTTTCTTCTCCTTTTCTTTTTTTTTTTGACCGCCAGGGGGGTGTGCATGTCGCGTTATATATATATTTTATATTAATATATATATTGATGTTAAAGGGTGAATGAATATATTAAAAGAATTTTATATGAATAGAATCAATTTCCTCTTTTTACTATGCCTAAAATCGATAAGAAACAAGAAAATAATGTTGAGAAATAGAAAATAAAGAATAAAAGAAATTACTGGCTATTCATTCGTCCTGTTTGCTTTTTTACAACTAAAAAAGAATACCACTGGTTGATGGTTGATGATATTTATTTCATATGATGTGATACAAAAACCCGTGAAATCATGGTTCTAAAGAATTTCACTGTTGATTAAAATTGTCACTTATCTGACGTGGATTCCCTGATGGAGAAGAAGAATTGTCTCTTTTGTTTAACTTAATTCTGTCCTCACGTTTGACCAAAAGGATTATCGTCCAGCTGGCTTCACATGGACGTCAGGGATATGACGAGCTCCATGTCATCAGAAGAATAAGCGTTGAGGGTGGAAGTAGGTTAAACGATCATATCAGGAATCCGACAGTCGAAAATATTATGAAGAAGGAAGCAAAAACAAAAATCCTTTCCCTGCGCACAGACAAATTAACAGGGACTAAATACATAATCTGTATCCTGTTGAATGACCAGCGAGGAACGCCGTTGACGTTGTCTGAATAAGAACCCTGCATATTCACGGGTTATTGTATCTTATTCTCAAAACATAATAATGTTCTTTCCTCGCTGTTCATCCACACTGTTCCAATGTTTAAGAATGCACCAACATTCTTTATGAACTAAGCTAAACATGTTAAATTAACTATCACCATATAAACTTCACGCGCTGAAGAATTTATATGAAATGAGAACAACATGTTAAAATAACTATTATCATACAATTTGCATACATTGAAGAATAATAACGAATCACCTTGATGAAGGACGATGAATGATTCGCATGGCGCAATGGACACAAGCACAAGACTACCCATTTCCCAGCTTCACACATCGAATCGTAACTTACCAGCTCAGGATTCGTTTGTGGTGTCTACGACACGTGTTGTTTAGGGTGAGACGAGCTTTTTGAACCAACTTTATGACCTCAGTCATCCGAAATAGTGGTCTGGCGTAAACATATGTTCCTTGCCCTCCAAGATGGTCGCTCGAATGGTTTTTCTTAACGATATTTCCCACATCCAGCCAATCGAAAGGATAGTACACAAATTGTCTATGGTAACAATAATCTAAAATTGAACTACACTAAATAAAAACAATGTCGCATACTGCGTCATTCCGAAAACAATATTATTATCGTCACTGTCTATGACGTACTGTCTATGACGCATTGTCTGGCCTATAGCAGAATATCGAGGATGCGTCGAGTAGGCGCTTGTATCGCGACAATATCCCCCCGCTTAAGTGAAAAATCAAGAATGCAATTTTTCCTTACACTTACATCGAGCGGCTGAGATAATCTGCCCCGATATTGTCTTTGCCTGGAATGACACGTACAGAGAAGTTGTACTGTTGGAGTTGTATGGCCCATCTCATCAGCCGTCCGTTTTCTGTCCTTGCTTTTTGCAGATATTGTAGAGGCTGGTGATCTGTTTCGATAACAAACTTTGTTCCAAACAGGTATTGTTCAAACTTCCGTATTCCCCATACTATTGCCATGCATTCCTTCTCAATCGTGGCATACCGGCCTTCAGTTTCACTCAGCTTCTTGCTGGCGTATGCGATTGGTTGTAAACCATCACCATGGTCTTGCATCAGGATAGCGCCAATACCTCTGTCTGATGCGTCCGTCCTCAGGACGTACTGTTTCTCTGGATCAGGGAGACAGATGACTGGCTTCTTGCACAACTCTCGCTTGAGTGACGTGAATGCTTCTTCGCATTTATCGTCCCACTGAACTCGTTCAGGATGCCCTTTCTTCGTCTTTTCAGTCAGCGGCAGTGCGAGCGTAGCGAAGTTCGGCACGAACTTCCGATAATATCCTGCTAGACCCAAGAAAGCGCGCAAGTCTTTCTTCGTCTTCGGTGGTTGCGCGTTTCTGATCTTTTCAACCTTGTCCTCTTCTGGTTGAATTGTACCTTGACCAACTATGTGTCCTAGAAATGACAGGCTCTCAAATCCAAAATAACACTTGGAAGGTTTTGCTGTCAGATTGCACTCATGTAATCTATCCAACGTTGCTTTGAGGACTTGCACGTGCTCCTCCCACGTTTCAGTTGCTACCATGACGTCATCAATGAAATTGCTCATTGTGTCTTGCTTTTCCGTCAGTTTGTCCAATGAATGAATATCTGCTGGTCCTTTGGCATTTTCCATCTGAATCACGGGTATGCTATCTTTTGTCTCAGTAGTACCTTTCTGTTCATGTTCGTCGATCATCACAACGGCGACGATATGAGTTTTCACTTGCTTTTCTCTTTCAACGTACAGTTTCAGTGCATTAGCATGGTAGATCTTCTCATTGTCTCCTACTGCAATCTTGTAGTCACATTCATTGATGCGGTCAGTGACAACATACGGACCTTTCCATAGCATCTGCAGTTTGTTGGCTTTATCAGAAACAAGCATGAGAACTTTATCTCCAACGTTGAATTTTCGTGCTTTTGCTTTCATGTTGAAATGTTTTGCGTGTTTAGCGCTTGCTTTTCCAAGATTTTCTCTGGCGATTTTACAGGTTTCTTCAATTCTGTTCCGGAGGTCGATCACATACTGAAATGTGGTCCTAGTTTCTTCCGTCTGTTCTTCCTGTGTCCAGAGCTCTTTCAGAATCTGTAACGGTCCTCGTACAGTTCGTCCATAAAGAAGCTCAAAGGGAGAGAATTGTAGTGATTCTTGCGGTACTTCTCTGATAGCAAACAGAAGTGCAGGAATAAACCTGTCCCATTCTTTTGGTTGTTCTTGACAAAGATGTTTCAGCATACTTTTGATGGTACCATTGAAACGTTCCACCAACCCGTTGCATTGTGCGTGTCTTGGTGTGGTCCTCAGGCCTTTCACACTCAATAGCCTGTTCACTTCGTCAGCTAGGGATCCTACAAATTGAGATCCGTTGTCTGTCAGAATCTCTCTCGGAATACCTAAGCGAGTCCACATTTCCCACAATGATTCGGCCACATCTTCGGCTTTGATGGATTTTAATGGTTTGGCTTCGACGTAGCGTGTAGCATAGTCCACCATGGTGATTATATAGCGGTGCCCCCTGTCGGACGCTGGTAAGATAGGTCCGATGATATCCACCGCCACACGATCAAAAGGTGTGTGGATTATTGGCATCTTGCCCAAAGGCAGTTTCCGAACTTGACCCTTCGGTGACGTCCTCTGGCATATGTCACATGACGCGCAATAGCGTCTGATGTCTCCGCAGATTCCGGGCCATACGAAATCGTTCCAGATTCTCTTCCTGGTTTTGGTTACACCCAGGTGTCCTGACATCGGCGTGTCATGGGCCAATCGTAACACTTCGTTGCGATATTTCTTTGGGACAACAATTTGTTTGGTCTCTTTACCGTTTTGGAGAAAAGTACGGTACAAAATTCCCTTTCTCCAGCTGTAGGTGGTTTTAGAAGTTGATTTGCGCCCTCCTTTCCCATGCTTGGTCTCACTGTCAGCTAGCTTTCTTGCTTTCTCCAGGGTTGGATCCTCCTTCTGAGCTTGTCCCAACTCCACTGGAGTGACATCCCCGAGCAGAGAATTGGATGTTTTCAATGTTCTATCTGTTTTCCCCACAGAAGCTCTAGTTTGCATTGCTGCGCATACTTCTCGAATTGCGTAAACTGGAACAGGCGTCAGGTTCCCATCCTCAGACTTACGGTAGTTCCCTACAAGAACTTGCTCTACCGGCTGCTTCATAACGGCCACAACAGTCTTCCCTTCAAAGAATGGTGTGTTCATGTGTACCGTCGCAATTGGTAGTGATAACTTCGCAGGCGACGAGGCCATTACTATCTCAATGGTCTCTCCTGACAAACATCGCTCGGGTACGAGACTGGAATCGACGATGGTGATCGACGCTCCAGTGTCGCGCAATGCCGTCGCTTGCTTTCCTTCTACTTCTACTTGGCACTCCGGCGAGAACGGTATCGCCGTACATAATGAACAGAGCTTGCCGTGACTCTGTACATCCTCCGGCCTCATACTTCCAGCTATTGCGGCGGCTGCTTTATTTTCTTTCCCTCCTTTTGGGCATTGTCTCGCCACATGACCTTGCTGGTTACAAGTATAGCAGGTTACTTCAGGCCTCCTTGTCCTGACGTTGTGGAGCTGCTTCTGCGTTACCTCCACCTTCTTTTTATCTCCTTCCTCATCTTCTTTCCTTCTACTATGCTTGAGTCTATCTCCGAATCTATTCCTGGGTCTTTCATGATCAGACATAGTGGCTTGCTTTGCTGATTCGTAGGTTAAAGCAAATCTTATTGCATCGCCCATCGTTTCCGGCTCCTTTTCTCTGACAAAACGCGCTTGATCAAACGGTATCCCACTAAGAAACTTTTCTTGCAGTATCAAATCACGCAGATCGTCATATGTGTTGTCTTTCCCTGCAAGTTCCTGCCATCTGGATAACCAGAGATCTAACTTGGTAGCGTACTCTTGTGTTGATTCTCCTTGCTGTCTTCTGGCCTCTCGAAATTTTTTCCGATATTCTTCAGCCGTCAGCTGGAATCGGAACAATAATGATCGCCGCAATGTTCCGTAGTCGCCGGCATCAGCATCACTCAACATAGAGTAGACTTCCCTCGCTTTCCCTTTTAGCAAGGTGCCTAGGCGAGGAGCCCATTGATTAATTGGCCATTCTTGAATCTTAGCCGTTCTCTCAAATGTGCGTAGATAATCTTCCAGATCATCTTTGTCTTCCAGAAAAGGTAGTTTTATCTTCAGTTTTTCCTGATAAAACTGCGATGAACGAGAATCCGACGGATCGGCAGCATTGTCGTTGGTGTTGTCACTGTTCACGTGACGAATTCGTTCGAGTTCTAATTCATATTCCAATGTTGCTTTATGTTTCCTTTCATCGATTTCAGCTTGACGCTTCCTTTCTTCAGCCTCAGCTTGTCGCTTCCTTTCTTCAGCTTCAACTTCAGCTTGTCGCTTTCTTTCTTCAGCTTCAGCTTGACGCTTTCTTTCTTCAGCTTCAACTTCAGCTTGTCGCTTTCTTTCTTCAGCTTCAGCTTGACGCTTTCTTTCTTCAGCTTCAGCTTGAGCTAAACGCGTTTTCTCTTCCTTGACGTAATTGACAAGATCTGGACCCGACAACCCCAACGCTTCTCCTTCGGCCTTAAACTTTAGGAAAGGATCGTTGGCTTCCATTGCTTTCGCTTGAGCACGAGTCGTCATTTACGAATTCCAAAAATGTAATACGACAGGAAAGAATAAATTAGCGTTTGAAAAGTTCCGATTTCGTCACGCCGATTACGTCACGTCAATGACGTTATTTTCCCGAGGAGGAAAAAAAATACAAAATGGCAACTCTTTGAAATATCTTCGAACAACCCCAATGGATTCGTTATAACTATACGCTTTTACTGCAAATTCTGTTATTTGCTATTCGCGTATTAACAGCATAAAACCAAGAACTTGAAAAGAAGAGTTTTGTGTATCCGGCAATGGCACCCTCTTGTTAACACCAGTTCTACTTCGAACTCAAAGATTCTAATTCATTCTTGTAATGTAATTAGAATTGTGATAACGTGTCACTGTCTAGGCTCGAATCCAGTAGCTAAACTTATCAAATTCACAAAAGTTATCCCGCTACCTTTACCTTGATTCGCCTAATAAGATCAACTGTACGTGGCCTTATTTGATTGCCACACAGATACAATCCACCCTGGATGATACACCTGTGTCTCAGGGATTTACTGTGTGTATATTTATAAATTAAAAAATACACTCTAGTATAACTCGCGGTCCGTTCCTTTGTGGCGGATGAGTTTACTAGACCCTTCTGCTAATACTCTCTCACTACGAGTATTCTTCTAATTTTCTATGTCGCTCTTACTTCGGCGAACAGAAATGTTAGGCTACAAAAAACTGACTTAATGATCCTATGTGATTATTCCGTTTATCACTGATCTATTAAGCGCGACGCTACTGTCTGTCTACTGTTCGGTCCGTTGAACATAGAACATTTACCTTACCTTCAAAGGTGACTAGTAGGTCAACAAGTTATTTAGTCTTTATACTAAATTATAACTTGTTATCTCTCTCTCTAATATTGACACAGGTCCTCGTGTCTCCGGATTCGCTATAACAACAAATGCTATAGGATTCCAATATTAGCTTCAAACACTCAATCGGTTAAGACTGAGATAATAAAATAGACCGCCGTTCTGCCTATTCTTTTACAGCATGTAATACCCGAAATTACTGCTGAACATTTGATTGACAACACGTACTGGGAGTCGTTTGCATAAGGTTATAAATATGCAACCTAATTATATCTGTAAATATAACTGGTAAATTATGATCGACGTGGGAAGCTGATATTACATTGGTTGGTAGGGTAGTCCATAAGTCCGCCCATTTGTAAGAGCGGCTCCCTCCAACCTCCCGCGTTGAACAAATGAATGATACAATGATAATTTACATGTACAATGTAGTAAATATCATCACCACCAGTGGTAACACGACTTAAAAAGTGATTGTGACTCCAACTATCCCGGACGAGCCCCCATTGTCGCGTTATATATATATTTTATATTAATATATATATTGATGTTAAAGGGTGAATGAATATATTAAAAGAATTTTATATGAATAGAATCAATTTCCTCTTTTTACTATGCCTAAAATCGATAAGAAACAAGAAAATAATGTTGAGAAATAGAAAATAAAGAATAAAAGAAATTACTGGCTATTCATTCGTCCTGTTTGCTTTTTTACAACTAAAAAAGAATACCACTGGTTGATGGTTGATGATATTTATTTCATATGATGTGATACAAAAACCCGTGAAATCATGGTTCTAAAGAATTTCACTGTTGATTAAAATTGTCACTTATCTGACGTGGATTCCCTGATGGAGAAGAAGAATTGTCTCTTTTGTTTAACTTAATTCTGTCCTCACGTTTGACCAAAAGGATTATCGTCCAGCTGGCTTCACATGGACGTCAGGGATATGACGAGCTCCATGTCATCAGAAGAATAAGCGTTGAGGGTGGAAGTAGGTTAAACGATCATATCAGGAATCCGACAGTCGAAAATATTATGAAGAAGGAAGCAAAAACAAAAATCCTTTCCCTGCGCACAGACAAATTAACAGGGACTAAATACACAATCTGTATCCTGTTGAATGACCAGCGAGGAACGCCGTTGACGTTGTCTGAATAAGAACCCTGCATATTCACGGGTTATTGTATCTTATTCTCAAAACATAATAATGTTCTTTCCTCGCTGTTCATCCACACTGTTCCAATGTTTAAGAATGCACCAACATTCTTTATGAACTAAGCTAAACATGTTAAATTAACTATCACCATATAAACTTCACGCGCTGAAGAATTTATATGAAATGAGAACAACATGTTAAAATAACTATTATCATACAATTTGCATACATTGAAGAATAATAACGAATCACCTTGATGAAGGACGATGAATGATTCGCATGGCGCAATGGACACAAGCACAAGACTACCCATTTCCCAGCTTCACACATCGAATCGTAACTTACCAGCTCAGGATTCGTTTGTGGTGTCTACGACACGTGTTGTTTAGGGTGAGACGAGCTTTTTGAACCAACTTTATGACCTCAGTCATCCGAAATAGTGGTCTGGCGTAAACATATGTTCCTTGCCCTCCAAGATGGTCGCTCGAATGGTTTTTCTTAACGATATTTCCCACATCCAGCCAATCGAAAGGATAGTACACAAATTGTCTATGGTAACAATAATCTAAAATTGAACTACACTAAATAAAAACAATGTCGCATACTGCGTCATTCCGAAAACAATATTATTATCGTCACTGTCTATGACGTACTGTCTATGACGCATTGTCTGGCCTATAGCAGAATATCGAGGATGCGTCGAGTAGGCGCTTGTATCGCGACAGTGCACGTGCACAAGTGGCACAAGAACAAGATCCGCCCCTGCACAAGAACAAAAAGCATTGTTTTGGTTTTTTTCAAACCAGGCTGATCCAATTTTCTCAGCCACAACCGGCATTCATTGCCATCAGGATCAAACTTATCTGACATCCATTCCCACCTCCACTTATTCTTCATTCCCTTATCTATCTCTCACGCTTTTTTCTTTCCAGTATCGGTATTTTCCTCTAAAAACGGCATGATTGGAAGACAAAGTCACAATTAATATCCATGCTTCAGACCGGCCGGAAGTCATCAACCGGATACGCGGGTTATGCCCCTTTCAGCTGTGCATCTTTACACAAATCTGATAAAAATCTTGTTTCGTTTACTTTTATATAATTTTTTTAAAACGATTTTTTTTTCGAAAAATCGGATTTCCGATTGTAGGCTTCAGCAAAAATCTGATTTTCCGACTGTAGGCGGAAAGGTGGCACCCATGCATTATGTTGGCTGCTGAGGGTTGTGTGGCTAAAGGGATTACTGTGGGGTGGCGACGATGTTTCTTTTAGAAAAGGGGATTACTGTGGGGTGGTGACGATGTTTCTGTTAGAAAGGGGGATTACTGTGGGGTGGTGACGATGTTTCTGTTAGAAAGGAGGATTACTGTGGGGTGGCGATGATGTTTCTGTTAGAAAGGGGGATTACTGTGGGGTGGCGACGATGTTTCTGTTAGAAAAGAGGATTACTGTGGGGTGGTGATGATATTTCTGTTAGAAAGAGGGATTACTGTGGGGTGGCGACGATGTTTCTGTTAGAAAGGGGGATTACTGTGGGGTGGGGACGATGTTTCTGTTAGAAAGGGGGATTACTGTTGGGGGGTGACGATGTTTCTGTTAGAAAGGGGGATAACTGTGGGGTGGTGACGATGTTTCTGTTAGAAAAGGGGATTACTGTGGGGTTGTGATGATGTTTCTGTTAGAAAAGGGGATTACTGTGGGGTGGTGATGATGTTTCTGTTAGAAAAGGGGATTACTGTGGGGTGGCGACGATGTTTCTGTTATAAAACTTAAAATCCTATGGCTGTGATGTGCGGACTTTTTATCAAACATTTAGAAAAGTCCACTTTTTACAAATAATAATGGCATATTATATATGTTTGTTTAATTTTATTCTAATATAGTTCATAAACATGATGTTCCTGAATGGTTGAGAGGTGAGTACAGGTTGCAGCAAGGAGATAAAAAAAGAGAAAAAAAAGCAACTACAACCAAAAAAAAAAAAAAGAGAAGCATGGGCCTCTTTTATTTGTTAACTGATTTGATTTGTTTGAAATATTTTTTTCTCTTGTGTTTGGATTATTAACTTATTAATGCTTTAGTTGTGTTAGCTTTAGTTTGGTTTTTGACATTATAGTTTGACTTGTTTTTAAAGATAATCAAAAGGTCTTGAAATTGCTAAAACAGTAATGTGATAAAAGTGTTTCATGGGGTATGTATAAGGTGACTAACCCCTCCCCCCCAAAAAAAAAATAAAAAGGATAAACCAAGATGGCAAGCCATTCAAATGTATTTCCAGACACTAAAACACATAGAGGGAAAATATGCATTTTAAAAAGTGTTAATTTTCGAGGCAGTTTGGTGACTCAACTTTGTCTTAAAGAAGCAAAAGAAAAACATGGTATGCTGGGCCTTTATCTGAACTATCTGCAAGCAAATTATTGAATGGCAACGGACTGTCACTGCCTGATTGGTCAGGAGTTGAAATATCTGTATACCTAAAATCAACCAAATCAGTTCAGCCGAGTTGGAAACATTGAGCCTAACGTGTTTAACAACTAAGCAACACCAGCGACCATAAAACCTTTGTGATAGACTACATGAGGCTAGCTACCTACCTAGGTAATGTTCCTATGCAGTTTGATCAAAATCTGTTCAGTGGTTTTTAAGATATGGCGCGTGACCTGTGTTACGATTGAGATGCGCACAATGGTTCGAACATTTTGTTTTGCAAAGCATGCAATAATAGCATGCATTTACCTTTGATTTGATTCTGCGCTGTTGCTAGAAAAGCTTTGTATAATATTGATAATTTTCATCAGTCGATATTGTTGTAGTAGCATTGAGAATTTTCTGGAATTACTTGTTTATTATCAGTCAAATATTCCAGATCTTTCTGCTGATAGCTAGTCAAATCATGTAAATTCGTAAACATTCTGTGACAAAAGACTGTGTGTAGTTCTGATGATGAGTTTTAGTTTGAGTGGGTGTTATTGGGTCAATCTGGAATGTTAGAGGTTTCTCTGGATTGATGAGAAACTATATAAGTAATGCACTGACTGCTTGCGAGCAATGATTTTTGGAGTGATTTTCAGAAAGTGATGTTGTATGTAGTTGTTAGTGTTTGCTGAATAAAGTTGGAATACTTTATATGAAGTCGTTTGCCTTGTTGCTGAGTGAACAGACTGCATACATAAACGAATTTGAATTAAACATATCAAGATTCAAGCGTCGGGGCTGAATCAACCATTGATAATATGTGTAACAGCGTGCAATGTACTAACAGACTGACCGACATTTGGTTCCTGGCAATTGCAAACTATTAATACAAAAAGAAGCATGATTACCACTGTATTATGATAACACATGCTCAGTATTTCCGCTGGAGGCTTGTTCATCGTTAAAACTAAGGTGACTGCCGTTCAGTGGCAAAATAAAGAAACCTTACCACAGTCTTTTGAATTAATTATGATGAGTATGATTCTAATAATAATAATTATTATTATTATTTTATTATCATCACCATTATTATTGTTGTTACTATTATTATGATTATTATTATGATCAGCATCACCATTAATATTATTATTATTGTTATTGCATATTGTTTTGGTTTTGTTTCAGGAGAGCAAGTGTGTATGAAAAACATCTATGGCGTCCGTGCCATCGTTGCGTGCCTTCCAGCTTGGTTCCGTTTCGCGCAGTGCCTTCGCCGTTACCGCGACACCAAGCTAGTCTTCCCTCATGTCGTAAACGCAGGAAAATACTCCACCACGTTCTTTGTGCAGCTCTTTGCTGTTCTGTATAGAGTCCAGATTGGTGGGTGGATTTTCCTAGTTTTAGTTTTTGTTCAGGTTTGATTGATAATCATTATGTATCTTGGTATCCAGATGTTTGCAGATCTGTGCGAGATGAGTCCTAAATAGTCCCCCCCAAAAAAAGGACATCTAAAAATAAAAAAAAAGGTGTCTGTCGTCTGTGCAAAACTTACAAGTGGATTAATATCTCAGAACCTTTTTCAGCTATTAAAAAATAAAAAAGAGAAAGAGATTTCTCTTATATAGCGCACTTACAAGCTCAGAGAGCTTCTCAGAGCACTGGCCCGTAATATCCAGCAATCACACAATAGTTTGCTGAAGTCAGGATTCGAACCCACGTCCCCCAAGACGCACTCACACAAATCGTGCGCTCTGACCACTGAGCTATCCCTGCCACCAACCAAACTGGAGACGCTGTAAATGATCAGTGAATTAATGACTTAACTTCAAGGTCAGGGTCACAAGGTCAAACAAATATTAGTAAAAGCATTGCCATTTTTCACAAAATACGCCTTTTTTTCTAAGTTATAAATATTGACCTTATGATTCTTTGATGCATGATAAATATCAATGAGACACGCATACTTTGAAAATTTGGTCCACTCCAAGGTCAAGGTCACTGGATTTGTCCAAAGTAAGTTATTATAGGTACTTTAAAGTGACCTCGACCCTAAACTACGAGAGATATAAAGTCCAAACTTGTTGTATTTAGAGGTGACGGATTGATCTTTCTTAATATTCCACTTTTGCGTTGATTTTGAAGGTCATTGACAAGGTCAGTTTAGGCCTTGCAAAAACATACAATAAAATAGGTCATCGCACATTGGAATGGCTGTTTATTTAACACATAGAATGCCTCAACATTATGTTATTTTATCAAACATGAGCATGAAAGGTCACGTGAAGGTCAGTCATCCCAAGGTCACTGTTTTTTTGGCATAATACAACTTTTGCTTTAGTTTATTTGATATTACCTGAGTGTATTTGGAGGTGGAGGTCAAGGTCATCTCAAGGTCAAGAGCATAGAAAGATCAAAGTCGTATTACTTTGCATTGTAATGCCACTGTTTAATTTTGTTGTTGTTGTTTTTTTTGTTAAATATTGCAAGTTTCAAAAGGAGTATGTGAGTCATATGGACTTTGCCCTTCTAGTTTACCTTGGGGTGTACATATTACAACACTTACATCACTGTTTTTACTAAACCTTCAACAGTCATCTTTTTTACTTATTGATGTTGGTCTTTCTGCTTCTCTCTTTGCCTTTGTTTTGTCTCTTTAATCTCGGGCATCACAGGCATTCTCTCTCTCTCTCTCTCTCTCTCTCTCTCTCTCTCTCTCTCTCTCTCTCTCTCTCTCTCTTTCTCTCTCTCTCTCTCTCTCTCTCTCTCTCTCTCTCTTTCTCTCTCTCTCTCTCTCTCTCTCTCTCTCTCTCTCTCTCTCTCTCTCTCTCTCTCTCTCTCTCTCTCTCTCTCTCTCTCTCTCTCTCTCTCTCTCTTTTCAAACAGATACAGTTGCTGGTTACTGTTTGGTTTTTAAAATTTGTGTTTCAGAATTGCATGGGGAAGGTTATCGTCAGAACAGCGTCTTCTTTTGGCTGTACATCGTGGCTTATATTGCCAGCTCCTGTTACACATACACCTGGGATATCAAAATGGATTGGGGCCTCCTGGATAAAAACGCTGGTGAAAACAGATTCCTTCGTGAAGAGATAGTCTACGCCTTTAAGGTATTGCAGACTTCTATCCTATCCTATCCTATCCTATCCCGTAACTCGGAGGTCGTAGGAGCACCACAGATGATCGTTTAACCAGCGTACTCCATCTTTCTTTGTCCTCAGCAACCCTGATGGTTTCGCTCTGTGTCAAACCAGTCCATTCTTGAATGTTGTCCTCCCACCTCTTTTTTGGTCTCCTCTTCTTCTACATCCTTGCACTGTGCCTTGCAGGATGGTCTTTGCAAGGCCAGATGATCTGGTGACCTGGCCATACCATCTGAGTTTCAGTTTTTTCACCACTGGTGTTTTGTATTACAGACTTATTGAGTTATTTTTTTTAAATCGGTATTTGTACTTTATTTACTGTAATGATGGAAAGAATAGATCTATATATATAGATGGTATGCTTTCAAAATATTTGTAGTGATGGTTTTGTGGGTGCGTGTGTAACGGATAGAAAGGGTAAGCTTAGGATTGATGTAAACAGAGATTGTCCATACGTTCAAGGTATTGGCAGGCTTTTTTTTTTTTTTTTACTTAATTGCTAGGTTTGGGCCCGGCCCTGTGTGTTTCAACCAAGTGAACAAATACCTCAAGATCAACCCAACATTGGTCAAAGATAACTATCACAAATCACAATTTCAGTTTTCTGAGAGGAAATGCTGTATGTATGTATGTATGTAGATTATAGTCACACGACACTTTCGCATATAGGTGACTACTGGACCAATTTATACTGACACCAGCGGGCCAGTTGTTGGTAAAGGGGAAAATAATATGATCACACGTTGACCAATCCGGGATTCGAACCAGCGACCTTTCGGTTACTAGCAAGACGCTCTTACCAACTGAGCTAATGAAAAGGAAATGCTGTTCACAGTATTACTGCTTTTATTCTGGGTTTGTAACGATAATTCCCCACCCCACCACCCCAGTCCTCCCCAGCTGTGTTCACTTGACAGACCTACTTTGGTCTTTTGTTGGTTTGAGATTTGTGTATTATAGTTTGAAGCCATACCATTCTCATATAGTTTAGAGCCATACCATTCTCATATAGTTTAGAGCCATACCATTCTCATATAGTTTAGAGCCATACCATTCTCATATAGTTTAGAGCCATACCATTCTCGTATAGCACTATTCCAGCTCAAGAGCTGCCTAAGGCCATGCATGGTGCAGGATTGAACTCAGGCCACCCACTGTGCCTGCTGCTGCCATAGACATCTGAGCATAATCCTGGGTGACCGGTGCTTGCTGGCTGTATTTTTAGAGCTGGCACTCATCCATCTAGGACTTGAGCATCAGGATTTTTATTAAGGTCTGTGTGATGGAGTGCACAGACTAGACCTTGGTTCCCATCAGAAGGAATTCCTTTTCACAGCATTACTGCTTTTGTTCTGCTGTGGTAACTAAAACCTATTATTTCCTCCTTTGATTGTTTTTCCTAAACAGGCCTACTACTACTTTGTGATGGTTCAAGACTTTGTGCTTCGCTTCATCTGGTCGTTGAGGATTGCGTTGGTGGAAGGATTGTTGGTTCATGCCGAGCTGCTCGGCACCATTTTAGCTGTCTTAGAGGTTTATAGGTCAGTTTTCAACTGTCCTTTTCTTCTTCTTCTTCTTCTTCTTCTTCTTCTTCTTCTTCTTCTTCTTCTTCTTCTTCTTCTTCTTTTTCTTCTCCTTCTTCTTCTTCTTCTTCTTCTTTTTCTTTTTGTCAATTATATAGTCACCAAGATTAAAGATGATTTATTGTCCTGTTTACACAAGTACAATTTCCAAACCTAAAAATACCCAGTTAAATCGAATGATATCATTATTTTTATTCGCATCAATGTGTCCTTCTCCTGCCATTTATTTTATTTTTTATTTTTTGGTGCTTTTTGTAAACTGAAAGTAATTCAAGAAATGGCCAAATAGGTTGGAATGAAAACTATGAAATAACGACAATAAAATTCTGTTTGTAATGAATATCTGTATGAAACTTGAGCTGTGAAACTAATCTTCGTTGTTGTTGGAAGTGGTGGTGGATTACAGTTGTTGTTGTTTTTTAAATCAAAGAAAAAGCAACAGATTTTGTAAGCTAATATATTACGATACAGCTGCCAAATGTAAAAATCAGAGCAATTATAATCATTAATAAAATATGTATCGAGTTGAAGTTTTCATGGACCTAATTTTTGTTTCCATTAATTAATTGATTAATCAAAGATTTATTTATTACATTTCTTCATGTTCAGTTTATTTAAATTTGTGCCTTGAGTCAATCTGTGAGAGATGTGGGCATTATAAATCAATTTATTATTATTATTCTAATTTATTTTTGTATCTTAGGCGATTTGTCTGGAACTTTTTCCGTCTGGAGAACGAGCATTTGAACAACTGCGGTCAGTTCCGAGCAGTGCGTGATATCTCCATCGGCCCTATAGACTCCAACTTTGAGCAGCAGCTAATAGACATCATGGATGATGATGATGGTGTGCAATCGAGACTATCTGATCGACGCCTGCCTGTCAAGTATGCTTTCACTTTTGGGGATTCTATACCCAGATTTGTGTTGTTGCTTTCACTTGTATTATAACTGTGTTTGTATTGTAGAATATTGTCTTTAAATTTGAACAACAGCAGCTTGTAAATATCTTGAACGATGAGGGCATGGTTGTGGGTTTGTCCGATCAACGACTGTGTGTTAGTTAAGAGGGCTTTTTAATTTTATTTGAAGTTTGAATTTTTATCACAGTGTTGTGGGTTTGTTATTGACTTGGAGTGAAAACTGTTATTGAAAATGGTGCGTTATATACCTCTACCAAAGAAAATATTTTCCATCACACATTTGCACAACTACATACATAGAGAGAGACACATGCATAACACCATGCTCACTTTCATACATACACACACACTTTCTCTCTCTAGTTCACAGGATGGTTCCTTGCACATCCTTACCAAAGAGGGCACAAAATAAATATATTCCATCGTACATTTGCACACACACATACATTGAGACACATGCATAGCGGCTATGCTGACTTTCAGACGCACACTCGCACTCTTTGCCAAATCTTACCATTAGCTGTTATCCATGATGTAAACTCTAGAGAAAGGGCCATAATCTTATGATGTAAACTTTAGAGAAAGGGCCATAATCATAAAGAGTGTTAGGCAAAAATGGTCTTGCCTAAAAAAATGGGAAGTGGAGTACAATGACAGGACCTTGGATATACTCCTTATTAGAAACTAAAAATATAAAATAAGGGTTATATATATTTAGGATGCTGTCATTTTACTCCAGCAGTCCCACTTCTGTAGGCCAGACAATGACTTCTTTCAACATTTGGTCCTTCCAGAGAAAGCCTCCTTATCAATCCTGGTCTGTGGGTTATAAAGCCCGCTCCATGTAATGGCCAATGAATAACACTGACGTCGTAAAGGTACTATGTTGCAGGCCCAAGAAGGACTCCCGGCTCTTTGTGGATGAAGATGACGAAAAAATCCCACTAGTCAACGGCGACAAACGCAACAAGCGCGTCTGATAATGGGTTTACGGTAAATCGTCTGACAATGGTTCAGGATAGATCGACCAACCTTGTCTAGGCTACACCTTTCTTTATGAAGGAAATGTCAAGGTCTGTGCAAGCTCTTTTGAAGTAAGGGCCTTTTAACCGACAAGTTGGTATTGAATGTTTTTTTTGCTGAGGATGAGACAACCCCACCTATACCTTCATTTGAGCTCAGTGAACAAGGTTTTGTTGGACAATGGAGTTTAAACGTTCTTTTAGGTAGAGGCTTGTGGTAATCACCATAATCCTCCTCCTTTTTTCTTCTCATTCAGAGCATTTTTGACCGTCATGATCATCATCAGCATCCTCTTCATCATCATCACATTAAATTGATGCCATCCTGGGCATGTTTCATGGGATCATAATAATAATTAATTTCAGATAGCTGCTATAGCAGATTTTTTTCTTTCTTTCCTCCTCTTCGTTTTCTTTTGTTTTCATTCTCTTTCTCGTCCTGTGGGTTCTTAGCAGTTAGTTATTCATTGCTTACAGGGTCCCGCGTACTGCAAAGAGTTGAATCAGGACCACAAAATCAAGACAACTTGGTTGAAAGATGACTCATTCCTGATCAAAAGATTCCAGTACAAAAGATCTGCTGAAACAACGCTAGTGGTAACACTGAAGGCACTCCACCAGCCGGTCACTTTACAATAAAGGCATCCCACGCAGGGGATGCTGAGGCTATACTCGAATTTATCGAACCCCCATTTATAAAAACAAAATAGAATATAAACATCATATTAATAAACCACATACATATAAAATGCATACATTGCTAAATAATAACATCTTAGGAAGACCTAGTTACCATTTGGCAGAGAGTGTCCAATATTCCCAAGCTGACCCAACAGACCCCATAGAGTTTTAGAAGAGTTTTCAAGAGAAATGGTAGGTGACTGGTCCAGTGAAGAAGATAGTATAGTAGATTGATAGAACAGAGTAGGAATGAGAAATGAGAAAGACAACGACAGTGGGAATTTAAAGCACTATATTTGCAGAAAGTGGGGGGCGGCTCTTTGCAGTCCATTGAACCCTATAAACAATGACTATAACTATCTATCTTCCTCTTCCAGTTTGTCAACTTCAGTTGTTCACTCTCTTCCTCTATCTCTTTAGCTATCCTTTTCAATCCTTGACATCATTATCATCATCATCATCATCATCATCATCCTCTTCATCATCATCATCATCATCATCATCATTGTTAAATGAAGTTAAAAGCTTGCCTTTTAGGATAACATAGCCAGTCATTGTAAGGTGCAGGGTGGAGAATTTTCCTTGGATCCGCGGATTTCCGCGGAAGGCATTTGCATTTCCGAGAAGAACAAAAAATTGAGTTCCGAGATTTTTATTTTTCGTCCGATATATTTTTTGCAAAACACCTCCGTGCCGCATCCAAGTTATTTTGTCGGTCATTCAATGCATTCAGAGAGAGCGCCCGCCCGAAACAAAATCGGGCGACCACGACTGGGAACAGTAGCCTATAAAACGCGCTCATCCTCCTTCCTTTGTGTTACGCTTCAGCGATTCTTTTCAATGTCTTAGCAGTCTTTTGAAATCAGATGACAAACTAAGAATTGATGTCAGATATGTGGTTTTAAAATTATAACTTTCCTGTAATTGTGAGAAGCTGAGGTGCTGCTTAAGTGACAAAAACTGAAGAAGCCTATTGCATTGGAAATGTGGAGTTTGTGTGTAACAGTGGTGGACCTCAAACTTTGTTAGGCCTACAAATCAAGATTCTTAACTTTTTTGAAAGGCATGTGCATAAAACGTTCTTTTTTTTTTTTTTTTTTTTTTTGTTTCTATTCATGTTTACTTTGTGCTTTTTTGCTTTCAGGGGAGGCCCTAAATTACTTTCAAAATTGCATAAATTCATTTTCTTCCAGGAGGCTTCACCCTCCTGAACCTCCTACAGGGACTTGGCCCCTGGACCCCACCGGAGCCTAAGGCGGCCCCTGGGCCCCGGCCGGATTTAAGAGATTTCTTGATTCAATTGTTCTTCACCCTGAAGGTGATAAAATGCCATGCCACCCTTTGATGTCCATATCTTTGGTTTATACTATACAAAAGTATTCATTTTATTTTAAGCTCTTTTTGACGGAACCATGAAATTGTGAGCAGATAAAGTACTGGTTCTTTTATAGCAAGTGCACTTACCAGTTCGGAGAATTACTTTGTGATAGTAAATGGGCAGTTGGACATACAGTGCCAAATTACCCTGACCAGTATTTGCACAAAGAAAAAAAAGGGGACTTGTTGTCTGCTCTTATCGTTTGACCTCATACCAACCACTTGCAACTGTATCTTGCAATGTCAGCTTTTTACTTCATTTACACGATCCCAAATTATCTTCATTGTGTGTGGGGGGGGGGGGGGGATAAAGATTTTTATTCTGAGATCCTCTCATCACCGACCAGCCTTCGAATCATTGTTATTATCATAGTCATTCCACTAGCATATCCTGGTGCACACTCACTATGTAATTGGACATGGGATTGTATTGGATGAGATTATCAGTGCTATTGTTATCATTCCCTGAGCATATCCTCACCGCAGGGAGTTGTGCACTACACAAATTGTGGTTTTATTTGTCAGTTCTCTTAGTTTATACGACAGTTGTTTTATTTGCTAGTTCTGTTCTTAGTTTCCATGACAATTGTTTTCTTCATTTTCTGCCTCGGTGATGTCTGTTGTGTTTGCGTCAAAACCGAGTGATGATGTAAATAGTAAAACTGACGCAGTGTAATATATAGATTTTAAAAACTAAATTATCCCATGTAAAATAGATACTCATATCTATAAGTGAACTGACAGAGTTAGCACCGATATATCTGCTTAAATACTTTACATATATAATGTTAAAACAAACACCTGAAATGTTGACGAACCAAGGAGGAAGAGAGCATCACAGAGAGAGAGAGAGCTTGAGAGAGATTAAAGCGATAGAGCATGAGAAAGAGAGAGAATGAGAGAGATTAAAGCGATAGAGCATGAGAAAGAGAGAGAGTATGAGAGATTAAAGCGAGAAAGAGAGCATGAGAGATTTAAAGTGAGAGAGAGATATTTAAACATGAGAGAGATTAAAGCGAGAGAAAGAGCATGAGAGAGATTAAAGCGAGAGATAGAGAGAGAGAGAGATTATGAGAGGGATTAAAGCAAGAAAGCATGAGAGAGATTGAAGAGAGAGAGAGAGAGCATAAGAAGAGAGAGCATGAGAGATTAAAGTGAGAGAGCATGAGATTAAAGACAGAGAGCATGAGAGAGATGGAAGTGAGAGAGAGCATGAGAGAGATTGAAGAGAGAGCGTGAGATTAAAGAGAGAGCATGAGAGATTAAACTGAGAGAGCATGAGAAATTAAAGCAAGAGAGAGAATGAGAGAGTTTAAAGAGAGAGAGAGAGAGGGAGCATGAGAAAGATTAAACGAGAGAGAGAATGAGAGATTAAAGTAAAAGAGCATGAGAGAGATTAAAGCGAGAGATAGAGTGAGTGAGCATGCAAGAGATTAAAGCAAGAGAGAGAGAGAGAGCTAGAGTATGTTAAGTTGAAAGGGTTATGCATGACTTGTTCTAAGAATGATGGGTGACAGAGCAGGACAACAAAAGTTTAATTACGAATGGATCATTTTAATGAGTAATCTTAATTACGAATGGATCATTCTAATGAGTAATCTTGACACATATTGCCAATGTAAAAAAAAAAAAAAAAAAGTCTTTTCAATGTGCTGCAACATTTTCTTGAAATGTTTATTTAGAAGGGGATAGAATCTCCAAGAAACATAACACAAAATAATTAGTATATGCTGAAAGATAAAAAGAGAGCAGAAGCAGTTGAACATATCCAACGGGTATGAGGGCTTATAGTTTCTACCGTGGTGCATTTATCAAAATAAAACTGTCCTGCTTGAATTTGAATTTTTGTTATTGTGGAGATTGACCTAGCTTCCTATAACTTGTTTGATGTTACTGGAACTTGAAGTTGAATGTGAATCAAGTTTGTTCGAGTGTTTGTGTATTTGTGCGTGTGTGCTTGTGGCTACATTGTAGTCTGCATGGTTTGTGAGGGTGTGAGTAAAAGAGTGATTGTGTGTGAGTGTGTGGGTGTGTTTATGTGTGTGTGTCTGAGGAATGTCTGTGCGTGGGTGTCTTCATAATCTGAAAATATTTCTTCTAAGATCTGCAAATTATATTATGCTTCTCATTACTGATATATAGATAATATAAACCCACACCAAAATTTTTTAAAAACTCAAGAGAATATATAAATATATTTGTTCTTTTCTTGTAAATAAGTTTTAAAGCCTTGACGTGCTGCTTGGGCTATAGTAGCTTGAACCTTTATGGTGCATGTGTCCTGATTTTCCCAAACCAGTTGCTGGCAAAATATGTAGGTGAAATGTTTGGTATTATTTTATTTTCTCGTACTAATTCTCACTTGCATTGTAAGTATATGCCTCAAATTTAATGGTCATTGTTTTACTTTGGGATATGGGTTTACCATTCGAAAGTAGATTTAGGATATACAGTAAACATTATTGAACTTATTTCCTCCCCACCTCCCCCTCCCCTCCCTAAAATGGGCAAGAATGACAGGTACTTCTATTAAATCCAGGGTGGGCCAATAAAATGTTACCACTTTTTAATCGTAAATAAGTGTTTTAAATGAGAACGTTTTCTTGAAAATTTTATTCACAAAAATGTCCAAAATTTCATTTAATACCAAACATAATCATTTCTTTCACTGGATTTCCTTAAACAATTCTTTCCTGGAGATTGTGCGCAGCGCACAGACAACTCAGGGCCTGCCTTCTCCCCTGATCTTTCCCCCCGCAGACTACTTCCTTTGGGGGAACATGAAGGAGAGAGTACTACAACAACCCGCAGACCATTGGGCTCTGAAGACCAACATCTGTCAGGAAATTCGGAGAATCCCACTTGAGATGTGTGTCAATGTCATCACAAACTTCAATGTGCGTGTTGCAACTGTAATCCAGAGAAGAGGAGCGTGAATTGAGCATATCATCAATTATTCAGAGCATGGAATTCTTCTCCGCCAGTGAATCTCTAAACGGGTTGCCGATCTCAAAAAGCGCGATTCACACTGGTGTAGCTGGGTAGCTTTAGTTGTCAAAGATGGCGGAGAGACGAATTGTGAATCGTGGTGAGGTTTTCGTGGATGACACTGCTAGAAATGGGTGGAGGTGGACTTGGTTAGAAGTAAAAGTCGGAGAAGAACTGCTTTCATTTCACATTAGAAAGCTACAGCAATGCAGCCTGGAGAGTGAATGAGGATAGAAAGGAGAAAAACCGGGAGACAAAGAGCAAGAAAGCAGAAGAACTCAACGTTACACTTAAAAGAACTACCATCCAAAAGAAAGGCAACAGAAACTATTGAGTCTGCAAATGAGAGAGCAAGCCAAAAGCATCCGAAATCTCTTGCAGTGTCATCTTCCTGCTTTGCCCCTGAAGAATCAACAAATCTAGAGCTTGAACCATCAACCAGCCAGATCCAATCATCTTTCGTGGAAACAGGTTGTGCTCATGCTGCCAGCCAGTCACCAGTCCCCACAAAAAAGAAGCAGAGTTCATTGCTCAATTTTCAAATAAACTGGAATTCACACACATAAACTGTGTATACAGATATATTGTTAAAATGCTCTTTATTTAATTTATGAATAAATTCATTAAAATGTATTTCCAGTCAAGTGTAATGTAATCAAATTATTTTGAACTCTATACAACCTTTTTTATAATTTGGTGACCAGAGAAAGAAAAATCCTTGTTTTCACCTGTATAATCAGATCTTATTGAAGAAAACGTTAATAAATATTTAAAAATAATTTAAAGGAAAAAAAGGGCAACATTTTTATCGGGTTAAACTGCTAAGTTTCTCTCTAAAATGCACCAGATTACACAGAATTTAATATACAGGGTGTTCCAAAAGTCTTGGGCACATTTTGACATTGAATATTTCCGAAACTATTAAGGATATAAAAAAGCATCTGGTAAATTCAGAAAGCTTGTAATCTCAATTTTTACATGGAATGTTCAAAGATGTTCAATGTGAGCACCATTGGTCACACGACACACATCAAGCCGATAGTCAAATTCTTGCCAAACGTGTACCAGCATTTTCTGGTTGAGTGAACGCCATTAATGGGTCTGAAAAGAAATAAGAAAATCAACAGCTTTACAAAAAACTTAATGTAATTAGCTTTAAAATGGCACAACTTTTATCTTACTACCATTCATAGTAATTGAGATATGGGGACTTCAAATGTGCCCAAGACTTTTGGAACACCCTGTATATTTTAAAAATTTTCCAGGGGAGCATGCCCCCGGACCCCCCTAGAGGGGATGGTATTTCCTCTTTTTTTAACAGGGGTCATTCCATGCTCTGATCATGTGTTTGTAGACTTCAAGAAAGTGTTTGACCCAGTCTGGCATTCAGCTCTGTGGGCAACCATGAGAGTGTACAACATCAGCCCTAAAATTATTGAAGTCGTCAAAAACCTGTATGACAGGACCACCAGTGCAGTCCTCCACAACAGCGCCATCAGGAACTGGTTCAGAACAACAGTCAGTGTTCATCAAGGATGCCTACTTTATCCAATATTCTTCAACATCTTCCTAGAGTGCATCATGTCAGATGCCCTTGCAGATCATGAAGGCACAGTCAGCATAGGGGTAGAGCAATTTCCAACCTCCGTTTTGCGGATGACATTGATGGATTGGCTGGAGAGGAACAAGAACTTGAACAGCTGGTACAGAGGCTTGACACCACCTCCAGGGCCTATGGAATGGAAATTATAAGTGCAGAGAAGATCAAAATGATGATCAACAACGGCATCAACATGGACATCAAAGTCCAAGACTAATCCCTCAACACAGTGGATAGGTTTAAGTATTTAGGAGCAATTGTATCAGACAATGGGTCCCGACAGGAAGTCCTCTCCAGGATAGTACAAACAACTGCTGTCCTGACAAGGTTGAAGCCAATTTGGAAAGACGTGACCATCTTTTCACTCGAAGGTAAGGCTGCTGTGCTTCCTTGTCATCTCCATCATCCTATACGCTTTTGTTTACATGGACCCTCACTGCAGATCTACAACGAAGAATACAAAGCATGGAGATGAGGTATTACAGAAGACTTCTGGGCATTTCCTATACCCAGCAAATCACCAACAACGAAGTCCGAAAGACCATCACACAAGCCATTGGACAACACGATGAAATGCTCACAGTGGTGAAGAAAGGGAAACTCCGATGGTATGGCCACGTCACCTGAGCCTCAGGCCTTGCAAAGACCATCCTGCAAGGCATGGTGCAAAGCGCAGAAGAAGAGGGAGACAGAAAAAGAGGTGGGAGGACAACATTCGAGAATGGACTGGCTTGAAACTGAGGGAAGCCATGAGGGTTGCTGAGGACAGAGAAAGGTTGAGAACGCTGGTTAAACGATCATCTGGTGTGCCCCAACGACCTTCGAGTTATAGGATAGGATAGGATGCAATTTTGCTGGATTTTTTTTTTTAAACCATTTTTAAACACCTCAATTTTGGAACACCCTGTATATTTTAAAAATTTTCCAGGGGAGCATGCCCCCGGACCCCCCTAGAGGGGATCGTATTTCCTCTTTTTTTAACAGGGGTCATTCCATGCTCTGATTATTAAACTGTGTACAGAAGAAGTGAAAAAGTGGGAAACCTTTGGTATCAAATGATAATTTGGTGCTTCCGAGACATTTCTGTGAAGAAAATTTTGGAAACCGTTCTCATTGTAAAAACTAATGGGCCCACCTTGTATATCTTTACTTAATTTTCGGAGTCCAAATATAAAACTTTTTCCACTGTAAACCCCTTTCTTTCTAAAACGTGAACATTTTGTAGTTATGATTGATTTTGTTAAATAAGGTCACAGATATGAACTCTTGCATAGTTGGGTGTATTTATTCAAGAAAAATATAACTCTTCATATATTCCTTTTTATGTACAATTGTTTGAATTATATGATTTCAGCACTTTTGAGTATGTCTCAGACTTAAAATTGTGTACTACCATACACTATAAAATTTAATTGGATTTGTTGGAGTACTTCATTGTTGAAATTTTTAAACTGAATTTTTTTTAAATTGAAATGTGTGTTATATGCCTATGGTATAAGAATTATAATTTTTATTTCTTGTATCTTACATTTTCATGCTTTATTGTGATATAAATTGAGTACATTTGCTAGACTGCTATGCATCGCTTTTTTAATTCCATTATTATTTATATGTATTCAGATTTTGTACAATTCAAATCTCATTCTTATCATGTGTTTTTGATAATTCGCCTCCCAAAATGTCTTACAGTTGTTATTATGAATAATTATTCACATCATATGTGAAATGTTAATGTTAATTTGTTCATAAATCATTCAAATTCTGGTCATTGATTTAAGATTATTTAAAAAAATTGAATGTTGCCTGTGCATGTGAATTTTTTTTTTTGTTGCAAAATTGTTAGAACTGGATGCTTCTTTCTATACATATAATAATGCTGTGATTGAGAATACAGAGAAATGCTAGTGAGATTAAAAAAATGTCAGCTGAAACGTGTCTGTGCTTGTTGGAAGATATCGTGTGTACCAAAGTAGCAACCACTACCACTCTTTCTGTTATTTTCTTTTGTTCTGTCTTGTTCCTATCAATCTGCTTTCTTCTTCACTAGACCAGTCGCCTACCTTTTTGTCTTGAAAACTTTCCCAAAAATCCTGTTTTGTCTGGTGGGTCAGCTTGAGGATATTGGGCGCTTTTTCAGTTTTTGCCAAATGGTCACTAGGGCTTTGTATGGTAATCTTATTTAGCAATGTAGGTATTTTATATGTACAGGGTGGGCCATAAAAAGTGTCCACATTTTATTGTGCAATAACTGAGATAGAAATTAATATTTTACAACATGTTTTATTCCACATAGACAACAATGTTAAAGGTTTTGTTCAAACTAATCTTAGCAAAATCTGTGCATTTTCAGAGTCACAGAATCAATAGTTCATGATACGCTCAATCCATGCTCCGCGTTGTTGAATAACAGCTGCGAGCCGAACGTTGAAGTTGTCCACAACTCTTGTCAGCATATCTGCAGGAATGCTTCTGATTTCTCTCCTGATGCTTGCCTTTAGTTCTTCACTTGTTCTTGGATTGTCTGTATACACTCGTTCTTTCAAATAACCCCGAAGAAAATAATCAGCAGGGTTCAAGTCTGGTGAAAACTTCAACGTTCGGCTCGCAGCTGTTATTAACAATGCGGAGCATGGATTGAGCACATCATGAACTTTTGATTCTGTGACTCTGAAAATGCACAGATTTTGCTAAGATTAGTTTGAACAAAACCTTTAACATTGTTGTCTACGTGGAATAAAACATGTAAAATATTAATTTCTATCTCAGTTATTGCACAATAAAATGTGGACACTTTTTATGGCCCACCTGTATGTATTTTTTTTATATTTTATAATGATGTTTATATTCTATTTTGTTTTTTGTAAACAGGGGTTCGATAAATTAGAGTATAGCCTTCAGTGTCCCCTTTATGGGATGCCTTTATTGTAAAGTGACCGGCTGGTGGAAAGCCTTCATTGTTACCATTAGGGTTGTTTCAGCAGATATTTTTATATGGATCAGGGGCGAGTTCTTTTCATCATACGGTGTGTCTTGGGCAAGGAAGACCTGGTGAGGCTCAATCCTCTCCAGGCTGTTGGCCACAAACGAAATCCACGGGTATAGTGTGGCTCGCCTTGGCTTAGAGTACGTGGTCGTTGAACCCATAGTAACGTGACGTTCCTCTCTCCTGGCCGGTGACTTCTGTGTAAAAGACTTTCGCCCAGTGATGCCATGCTGACATCACCGCTGTTAGTCGCCTCTTATGACACGCTGGGAAACGTTGGGTCTATTCTGTTCAGTACCTGAAACCGCAGAGCGAGGACAGACCATCACACAAGCCATTGGACAACACGATGACACGCTCACAGTGGTGAAGAAACGACAACTCCGGTGGTATGGCCACATCACCAGAGCATCAGGCCTTGCAAAGACCCTCCTGCAGGGTACAGTGCAAGGAGGCAGAAAAAGAAGGAGACAGAAAAAAGAAGTGGGAGGACAACATTTGAGAATGGACTGGCTTGACACTGAGCGAAGCCATGAGGGTTGCTGAGGACAGAAAAAGATGTGGTACGCTGGTTAAACGATCATCTGTGGTGCCCCAACGACCTAGGAATACGGGATAGGATAGGATAGGGGTGAGTCCTCTTTCAACCAAGTTGTGATCCTGATTCGGCTTTTTGCAGTCTGCAAACAATGACTAACTATCTAACTAACCCCTGGCTGCCCAGGATTGTGCTCCATTGTCTGGGCAACAGACTGTGCACCTAAAGCATCAAATGGGCACTTGACTTATATCCTGTATTGGCCAGCGCCTTGAGCAGCTCTTGGCCTGGAAATGTGCTATGTAAAAACTATAAAATAAATACATAAACTATAAAATAAATATATAAACAAAGAGGCGAACCAGTTGGATGGTAAGGGAAAAATAGCATGGTCAAACGTTGACAAATCAAGGATTCGAACCTGGGAAGCCTACCACTGACAAGACCCCGGCTGCTGAGACAAGACGCTGTACAGCAATATACAGCGTGGCTGAGATCAGTTGAGGGTTTTTTTTTTTAATCTAGTTGAGGGTTTTTTTTGCTTCACGATTTCGTCTCAGCTTGAATTCACGCCTGAAAGTGACACCTTCTGACAATAATGTGTGCACTCATATACGTGACTATAGAAGGCTAAAAGACTACAATGCCATCACTATTATACTATCCTATACTATCCTATACTATACTATACTATACTATACTATACTATACTATACTATACTATACTATACTATACTATACTATACAGTACTTAAACGTCTCATGTGTCATCACAGATTGCAGGTTTGTTGAATATTACGTAAACCATCAACGTCGCAATCCCTTCTCGCATAACAACTGCATCTGGGGGTTATGAAAAAACCGCAAACAATAGTCGGTCTATACTATACTGTACTATACTATACTATACTATACTATACTATACTATACTATACTATACTATACTATACTATACTATACTATACTTTACTATACTATACTATACTATACTATACTTTACTATACTGTACTGTACTATATTATACTATACTATACAATACAGTACTTAAACGTCTCCTGAGCGAACCAATCAGGGTTGCTGAGGACAGGGAAAGATGGAGTACGCTGGTTAATCGATCATCTGTGGTGCCCCTACGACCTCCGAGTTATGGTATAGGATAGGATAGGACTTAAACGTCTCAAGTGTCATCACACAATATTGCAGGTTTGTTGAATATTAGGCTACGTAAACTATCAACGTCGCAATCCCTTCTCGCATAACAACTGCATCTGGGGGTTATGAACTATACTATACTATACTATACTATACTATACTATACTATACTATACTATACTATACTATACTATACTATACTATACTATACTATACTATACTATACTATACTATACTATACTATACTATACTATACTATACTATACTATACTATACTTAAACGCCTCAAGTGTCATCACAGATTGCAGGTTTGTTGAATATTACGTAAACCATCAAACTCACAATCCCTTCTCGCATAACAACTGCATCTGAGGGTTATGAAAAGAAAAAACAACGCAAACAATAGTCGGTCGAGCAGCGAACCGAAGCATTAACTTCATATTTTTATAAGTTAAGTAAAAAATATTTAGCAAAAATGCTTTGGTCTGGTTTTTAAGTCGGACGACGTTCAGTTTGGGCGCCTATTAATTCAACCGAGCTGTCCAGCCTAAATATGGTTCCATTTTTAGCACTATTTGTGCTAACAATCCCATCACCCCGTGATTTCCTCTTATACTTTCAACTTTGCTCATGGAAAGAACCGTGTGTGTGTGTGTGTGTGTGTGTGTGTGTGTGTGTGTGTGTGTGTGGGTGTGTAGGTGTGTGAATGTGTGTTGTTTTGGGTTAGGTTGATTGCTAATTAATTGTAATAGTGTTTTTTTTCTTTACATTAAAGTACTAGGCCCACATTTTACTCATCTATTATAGTGTTTAAAAATTCCAATCATTTGGCCGTGACCCAAGGACTACTATATGATAGTATGATATAGTAGTCCTTGCCGTGACCATAGAAGAGTCAGCCTTTGGGATCCTAGTTTTTGGAAGTACAAGACATAAAAACTGTTAGTGCAAAAACTCGATTTAAAGCCTATAACTAAACAGATTTATCTAGGGGAGAGAGAGAGAGAGAGAGAGAGAGAGAGAGAGAGAGAGAGAGAGAGAGAGAGAGAGAGAGAGAGAGAGAGAGAGAGATTTGACATTTGGACATGCCAAAGACATGTCAATTTATTGTTTAGGCCTATGCCCCTAACAATGGGATCCGCTGTATATTCACAATAAATGAAATCATACAAGGTAAAGAAAATATTTCATCATGAAAGGAAAATTTAACGCTGTTTAAACGCGAGAGAGTGAGAGAGAGAGAGAGAGAGAGAGAGAGAGAGAGAGAGAAGTATAGATTGATGAATTTTCTTATTAAAAGTTGATTCAAATATATTTGATATTAGATTTGAAAAAAAAAAAAGACATAAAACTTTTATTCGCTTGAAATATTACAAGAATTTACCTTGTCCGTCGGTGAATAATAGGCTACAACGATAAAAACATTAAAAACAATTTACATCTATTCACTTACATTCCACAAAACAAAATGCACGTGCCGTCACCAACCAAAAGCAAGCACACACACACACACACACACACACGCGCGCGCGGCCACACACACACACACACACCCACTCACACACACCCAACAAGAGGTAGGCCGAATGCAGAGTTTGTGTCCCTTGACAACCGCTAGTCGAGTGGAGTACGTGTCACGACTGTGTTCGAGCGACTTTCGGTTCCGGCGACTGCAATAATCGGGGCTCATAACCCGAGCTATAGCACCTAAAGTTGCTCGTCGCTGGCCTGAAAGTCGCGCTCATAACCCCAGCCCATGTCCATTTATAAGGCGCGTGTCACAGGCATTGTCGAAATGGGGCCGGGTAGCTCAGTTGGTAAGAGCGTCTTGCTAGTAACCGAAAGGTCGCTGGTTCGAATCCCGGATTGGTCAACGTGTGATCATATTATTTTCCCCTTTACCAACAACTGGCCCGCTGGTGTCAGTATAAATCGGTCCAGTAGTCACCTATATGCGAAAGTGTCGTGTGACTATAATCTACAAACAACAACAGCATTGTCGAATGATCAGTGCGCAGGCCGATACACTCAGGATCCCACTCAAGCCGCACCTCATCATCAAAATCAATCCAGCCGTTTTTTTTTTTTGTTTTTTTTTTTTTTTTTTTTTAAAGAAATAGAACACGTTTCATGTTTATTATTATTATTATTATTATTATTATTATTATTATTATTATTATTATTATTATTATTATTATTATTATTGAGGATTTTTATAGCGCACTTATCTCGCCGTACTTGACCAGACTCTAGGCGCTGGCCGATACAGGATCTAACTCAAACGCCTCCAAATGCTCAAACGTTTAGCGTGTTGCAAGGAATTGACCCCAACGACTTTGATCTTTGAGGGAGAGCAAAATTAAGATGGCACTGGCGGCTGGCCGCTAATCTAGGTATAATATGTTCCTACGAAATTTGATGATCAAAATCTGTTCTGTGGTTATTATGATGTGAATACAGGTGCGAATGTGATATAATAATAATAATAATAATAATAATAATAATAATAATAATAATAATAATAATAATAATAATAATAATGGATGCTATACATGTATACGCACCTTTCTCCAAATCAATCAGGCTCAAAGAGCGGCGATCTTTACCAACATACACGCTTACCTGTCTCATCCACCCTCACACACAACAAATACACATCCCTCACTCAAACAGGTGGTGTAAACGTAGGGAGATCGCTATTGGAAGACGGAAAGAAAACCGAAGTTTTAATTTTTGAAATTTTATATTGACTGCGTCCAGTATCGATCATTATTGAAGGGAAGGGGGAAAACCTCGTGCCCGGAGAAAACCCTCGGTGACCTCAATAGTCTCGTACCTAAGTCACATACGTTCGCCCTTTGCGGGAATCGAACCGGCGACCTTCGGCATAGGAAACCGGCGGGCGCGACTAGTTCACTGCGCCACGAGGCTACCCCATATATATAAGGACGTTAAATAAAATAAAATAAAGAAACAAAATATAAAGATATGGCAAGCAATGGACCGACAAAACGACAGACTGACATAGGATCGTTCTGATTCCTGCCTTTATATAAACATATTTCCAGGTTAAGTCTGGAAATGTAGAATGAGGAGAGGAGTGTAAAGATTGAGTGCCGGGGGTTTCAGTATAAATTTAATAGTATCCCCACTTTCTGGAAATTTAGTTTTTAATTTTAAATTCCCACTGTCGCTGTCTTTCTCTTTGTTCTTTCTAATTCCTACTCTGTTCTAGCAATCTACTATACTATCTTTTTCTTCGCCAGACCAGTCACCTAGTTTTTTTCTTGAAAACTCTTCGGGAACAAATTAAACTCCTCATTTGTATGTGAAATCTGTTGGATCAGCTTGGGAATATTGGACGCTTTCTGCCAGATGGTCCCTGGGGCTTCCTATGATGTTATTATTTAGCATTGTAGGCATTTTTTATGTATGTGTTTTGTTGATATTTTATAATGATGTTTGTATTCTATTTTGTTTTTGTAAACGGGGGTTCGAAAAATTAGAGTATATAATTATAGCCTAAAGTCTTAAGTCCCCTATATGCTTATGTGTCTGGGGACGTAAATCTACATGCCTGCCTGCGTGGGATGTCTTTATTGTAAAGTGACCGGCTGGTGGATGTAACAGCAGAAATAGTGACGAAACAATGTAGGAAATTAGCTTAGCGCAAAATAGATACCATCGAATGAAACTGGACGTTAATACAACAGTTATCTAAAACGCAGCCCACACATGGCAAATTAACTTTCTTGAGACAGTCACAATGACAACCGATCAAGATACCATCTAACAGCCGGAGCGACCAAGAATGTTAAATAGCATACTCAAGACAAAAACTGACCATAACGTTGTCTTCGTTAAATAACTTACTCCACGGTGACCATAGTCCATGAGACACTAAGTAGCTCACTCCAGCCAAAAGTTACCGAGATGATGTCACCAGTACTGGGCAGGCACCGCGTAATCGTTATTGCATCGATCCTCCACTCTACGTCTGACACCCCACTTCAAGGATAATTAAACGTGTCCGGTAACTAGGATAGGTGTGAAAAATATTCCAACTGAAACCGTAAAATCCCGTATATGCGAGATTAACGAAAACGAGAGCTAAAAACGATTGGTCAGAAGACTACTAGGAACTTTTGCATATCTTTGGGGACCAAAAATAAGCTGGTCATAAGTCCCCTATACGCTCTATGTGTCCGGGGACATAAATTTAACTAAGAAGAAGAAGCTGGTCAGTCGCAAACAAACTGCCCAGCCGTGAGGGTCGACCAAAGGAACAAACTGCAGTGTCCGTCTATCTCCATCTCATCAAGAGAGTGCTAGAGACGTAAAAGACGATTTCACGAGTCCCAGAGTCTACAAGTAAGATAACACTAGTAGTTTTGATATGTGTATGTTTATTGTATATTGATTGCCATGTATTGATAATATGTTCTTGATATATATATAGTTACAGAAACAGATTATTGTTTCTGAGACAGTATGCATGTGGCTTGATGTATCTTAGCCTTAAGATTCGAATTGAATTGTGCATATGGGAACCCTGCAGGTGTCTGATGCTATAAACACTTTGCAGAGGAGACCGCACACTTATAGCTAACGAGAATACTGTAGCCAGAACTCCGACTTTTACAGGTCGGACCTGGGATCATAAAGGTTTGTGGAGACGAACGCCTGACCGTCGCTCCCGTGGTACCAAAGGAGAACAATCCAGAGTCTACCTGGCCACGTCCGAACCCCACAGCTACAAGGGCGACCCGACTCACCGTAGATAAGTCACCCGCAAATGAACTGAGTCTTACCCTCGAGAAAACTAGAACATTTAATAACCTACTAACAGTGAAAATCGTAACCGCAGTTAGCAAAGGATGAAGGAAACCTGCTAAAGAACTGTCCCAGCACGTTGAACTATATTACTTATTAATTTACCGGTTAATGCAGAAATGTTAAAGTTTGTGTTGAATATATAAAAAGTGAAATTACATACATACGACTGGTGTCATTCTATTTGTATTGTTGTGTAGCTATTAGTTTCCTTCTCTCGAGACATATTAATCTAGTCTTTTGATTAGTCATCACCGGTTCTCAAGGTGAGCCAAAGGATACTAACATTCCCGAGAACAAATATAAATTTTATGTGACCAAAGTGCCGTGATCTGTCTCTCACACAACTTTCGGAATTCTGGTAAAAGAACGATCGATAGTGGTAGCACATCGCCCATCTATCAATAAGTCTTACCCCCTAGTAAGATAAACGTATCTTCCCCAGAATAGCATCACAGTGGAGTGCGTTCAGTGTTACCACTAGGGTTGTTTCGGCAGATCTTTTATGCGGATCAGGGGTGAGTCCTCTTTCAGCGAAGTTGTGGTCTTGGTTTTTTGGTCATGATTTGGCTCGGAAGAGTCCGCTGAACCTAAAGCAATAACCATGTAATGTAATGTTATTGAGACGCGCATATGACAGTTCCGAACGTTTCTGTTGCAAAGCATTATAGCGAGTATTTACCTTTGATTTGATTCTGTGCTGTTGCTAGAAAAAGCTTTGTATAATGTTGATAATTTTCGTTGATGGTATTGTTGTAGTATCATTGAGAACTTTCTGGAATTAATTGTTTATTAATGATATAATTTTCCAGATCTATAGGGCAATAGTAAACTGTGGAATGTTCTATGATGTAAGACGTACAATGCGACGAGTTTTAGTTTGATTGCGTTATTTTAGAATGTTCGAAGTTTCTTTGGATTGCAGGGAGGCTATAGAAGGGATACACTGTCCGCTTGTAAAAACAGTGAATTTTGGAAAGCGATTTTTTGTATGCAGTTCTTGATGTTTGCTGAATAAAGTTGGAAAACTTGAAACGACGATCCTTGCTTTGTTGCTGAGTGAACAGGCTGCGTGGATCAACGAATTCGAGTTACACATCGGGGCTGAATCGATTATTGATAAACACGTGTAACAATGAGGAATTAAGAAGAAGAGGAAAAAGAAAACGAAAGAAAAATACAAAAATGAAAGAAAGAAAAAGGGAAAGAAAAAATGAATTGGCATCACAACAACCTACATACCACATTCAGTGTAGCCGAGACTTGCCAAGTACCTTTCACTAATGGAGTAAGGCAAACGTAAACCTCATTGGCGACTTTCAGCAAAGTTGTGTGCCAGTCTCGATCTGGTGTCGTGTGACTATAATCTTCAATTATAACCTTAACATTTAATTGTCTCTGCATGTGTGAAATATGGGAATTGATGATGATGATGATGATGATGATGATGATGATGATGATGATGATGATGATGATGATGATATATAAACATTAACAGAGTCACTGAACTAAATCAGTGAAACAGAGTTGCTACTGAAGTCAATCGAGAGCCATATAATAGGCCTACGCAACCCAGGTAGTCTGGTATTTGAAACCTACAGAAAATTTTGTCCGCTAAACTAGATCTGGTTGGGATTATTTATAAAGATGTAAAACAAACAAGTTTTTGGAAAAATGCAAAAAAAAGTCATTAATTTGCATTTTACTTTCAGTTTATTATTTGGTCTCAATTTATGTTTTGGAATAACCATTGGTTACATCCTTTCACAGCTCTACATCCTTGACTGCTGCAAACTTCCGGCGAAAGTTTCCCTTTGCTGGTAGAAGCGGAGAGCCGAATTTCACGTTTGTTTACAGACAGAGGTTATACTAAGGAATATCAGGTAGGAAGAAAGGGAAATGCGAAAGATTAAGAAACGAGCAGTAAAATAGTTTTTGCATACTCACTGATGAACTAATTCATAATTATAGAGATTTAATACATCGTCAACTTTCTGCGCAGGTTTATATATTTCCAATAGTTATAATTAGCTTTGTTATAATTCTTGTTTTTGTTTTTATTATAGTTTATATGATGTCGTTTTAATAAGTTTCTGACAAATGCATCCAGCATGATGACAGTATTAACTGCATTACACTGTTGTGTTTATGCGTTTGTTCTCGAAGATAAAAAGACAAAAAAACGCTCTTTACTCTTGAGTCTTATGTGTAGGCTAAAGTAAAAACCAAACCAAGCTATTTCATAAGTTCAGTGGGGTTTGGAAGCTGATGACAAACCTTAACCCCAACAAAGCTACTGGCCCAGACGGAATCAGCCCGCGCCTACTCAGAGAGCTGGCGGCAGAACTGGCTCCAGCGCTGACGGCGATTTTCCGGTCCTCTCTGTCTTCAGGCGAAGTACCATCAGACTGGAGGGCTGCACACGTCACACCGATTTTCAAGAAGGGCGAACAATACAATCCTGCCAACTACAGACCAGTATCCCTGACATGTGTGGCCTGCAAACTTATGGAGCACATAGTCGTCTGCGCCGTCATGCACCACTTCGACACCAACAACACCCTTCACGACAACCAACATGGCTTCCGAAGAGGGCGGTCGTGTGAGACCCAACTCCTGGAGTTTGTCGAGGAGCTTTCGTGCAACATGGAAGGTGGACAGCAGACAGATGTCCTAATCATGGACTTCGCGAAGGCATTTGACCGAGTCAACCACAGTCTGTTGGTCCACAAACTCCGCTGCTACGGCATCCATGACAGGGTGCTCACATGGATCGCCAGCTTCCTTAGCGACAGGCGTCAGGCTGTAGTGGTCAACGGCAGCTGCTCTTCCTTCGTCAGTGTGCGATCTGGGGTCCCCCAAGGTTCTGTGCTGGGGCCATGCTTATTCCTGGCCTACATCAACGATCTACCAGACCGTCTGACTGCACTGACAAGACTGTTCGCAGATGACACAGCTGTATACAGAGTGGTAACTAGCAACCAAGAGCAAGTCCAGCTACAGCAAGACCTCCAGCGCCTTGAGCAATGGGAGAAGAGCTGGGACATGCAGTTCCACCCTGACAAGTGCACAACTCTGCCAGTCACGAGGAGCAGACGTCCCCTACAGTCTAGCTACACCCTACACGGTCACACCCTTGAGTCAGTCTCTGAGGCCAAGTATCTCGGGGTGACCCTCCGCAGCAACCTTACCTGGGACGCACATGTCAGCAGCATCGCCAACAAGGCCAGTAAGACACTAGGCTTCCTGAGAAGGAATCTCAAGGTGAGCTCTACGGCCATCAAGGAGCGAGCTTACATGACCTACGTGAGTCCTATCCTGGAATACGCAGCATCTGTTTGGGACCCTCACACCCAGAAAGGCATCGACAGGCTGGAAGCAGTTCAGAGACGCGCCGCCCGGTTTGCTACTAACCGCTATCACAACACATCGAGTGTTAGGGACATGCTGGAGTCACTGGGGTGGCCGTCCCTGGAGGATCGACGACGCACTGCACGCCTTCAGATGCTGCGCAAGATCACTAGTGGCACTGCGAACTGCCCCATCATCAATGGGAAAGTGGAACAGGCGATATCGCGCCAACGCCGCAGCCACAACAAGCAGTACAAACAAGTCTCGTGCAGGACCCAATATAGAGCCGCCTCTTTTCTGCCACGAACCATAAAGGAATGCCCTCAACAGTGAGGCATTGGAGGCTCTGACTGCTGACACCTTGGTGTCGGGAGTCTCCCAATAAAACCCTCAAGTTCCCCCCCCCCCATCCTCCACACCACCCGCCATCCCCCCAGTCTCCTTACCCAGCATTTCCCCCCTTCACTCACAGCTCCTATGTAGCGACACGATTTAAATGTTATTTACTTATTAGCTCCGTATCCGTACTTGACATGCGTACAAAACCTACCTCTCAAATGCCATAATGATCAACACGATTGATTGTGGGCGTACACGGCAAGACAAGACAGTGTATTTTCTACAAGTATTCCAAATACAAATGTAACTTTTACTATTAGCCCTAGGTAATGTTAGGTTCAAGGAAAAAGCATGAAATAATTTTAATAAAATAAGGAAAAAGGGGGACGTTAGTTGAAATTTTTATAATATAATTATTTATATTTTTCTCCTATCTCCATTTTGCGGATGTCATTGATGGATTGTCAGAGGAACAAGAACTTGAACAGCTGGTACAGAGGCTTGACACCACCTCCAGAGCCTAGAGAATGGAAATAAGTGCAGAGAAGACCAAAATGAATAATGATGACCAACAACGCCAATGCAGGGGTGAGATTTAACCCAGGAGACTAACTAGCCCGCCAGACTAGCTAGAAAGTAAAGTGAGGTAGCCCGCATGATTTTTAGGCAGCCCGACAATTACAATTGTTCACATAATTATAAAACACAAATTTTGACAATACACGTAATTTGTAGCGGGTGTCTTTTTCACAAACAAAGCAGACAGCGCGCTTGGCGCGAAAGGGAAGTAGGCAAAGGGAAATAACGCTCGCGTATGCTTCATACTCATAGCAGACGAACAGTGACCTAAAAACGCCCGAGCTTCGAACCGAGCTTCTAAAACTGTACTAAAAGTCTGCAAGTATTATCATTTTTTTTAGGTCGCCAGGCGGGCTGGCTCAATTATAAAGTGAGGTCGCCCGAGCCAGTTTTATGTCGCCTCGGGCGACCGGGTGACCGCTAAATCTCACTCCTGCCAATGGCATCAACACGGACATCAAAGTCCAAGGCCAATCCCTGAACACGGTGCATAACTAACTTAAAATATTTAGGAGCCATTGTATCAGACAATGGGTCTCGACAGGAAATCCTCTCCAGGATCGCACAAACAACTGCTGCCCTGGCAAGGTTGAAACCCAATTGGAAAGACAGGATAGGATATTATATTATTTTGAAAATGTGGATTCATCGTCTACAAACCAATGCTAAAATTACACATACCAATTTCTTCAAATGTGAGTTGAGCACCTAACCTAATCTATCCTTTCCTATCAAGTAACTTGAAAATTTTCCATCGACAGTGGTCCAGCTCATGGGGCAGTTCTTCTAATTTTCTTTCCGCAATAACTTGAATAAGGGAATGGAGTGAGCAGTTATTTTCATGATATGTTGTGTCTTGGGCAAGAAAGACCTGGCGAGGCCCAGTCCTCTCCAGGCTCATGGCTGGTGACTTCTGAACAGAAGACGTTCGCCCAGTGATGCCGTGTTGACATCACCCCTGTTAGTCGCCTCTTACAACATGCCGGGAAACGTTGGATCTATTTTATTCAGTGCCCGAACCCACAGGATATGAAGTAAAAATAAAATTAAAAAAAATTAAGAATCAGAGGTCGTTAGTTAAGTTTTTATAATATAATTATTTATATTTTTCTCCAACCTTCGTTTTGCGGATGACATTGATGAGTTGACTGAAGAGGAACAAGAACTTGAACAGCTGGTACAGAGGCTTGACACCACCTCCAGAGCCTTTGGAATGAAAATAAATGCAGAGAAGATCAAAGTGATGACCAACAACACCAATGGCATCAACACAGTCCAAGGCCAATCCCTCCACACAGTGCATAGCTTCAAATATTTAGGAGCCATTGTATCAGACAATGGGTCCCGACAGGAAGTCCTCTCCAGGATCGCACAAACAACTGCTGCCCTGACAAGGTTGAAGCCCATTTAGAAAGACAGGACCATCAGTCTACATTCCAAAGTAAGACTGCTGCGCTCCCTTGTCATCTCCATCTTCCTATATGCTTGCGAAGCATGGACCCTCACAGCAGAACTACAACGAAGAATACAAAGCATGAAGATGAGGTGCTACAGAAGACTTCTGGGCATTTCCTATACCCAGCTCATCACCAATGACGAAATCCGACAGGCCATCACACAAGCCATTGGACAACACATTGACATGCTCACATTGGTAAAGAAACAGAAACTCCGATGGTATGGCCACGTCAACAGAGCATCAGGCCTTGCAAAGACCATCCTGCAAGGCACGGTTCTAAGAGGCAGAAGAAGAGGGAGACAGAAAAAGATGTGGGAGAACAACATTCAAGAATGGATGGCTTGACACTGAGCAGAGCCATGAGGGTTGCTGAGGACAGAGAAAGATGGAGTATGCTGGTTAAACGATCATCTTTGGTGCTCCTACGGCCTTCGAGTTACGGGATAGGATAGGATATTTATATTTTATAGAAAATGTGGATTCATCATCTACAGATCAGTGCTAAAATCACACATCCCAATTTTTTTCAAGTGAGTTATATCCTATCCTATCCGTTCCTATCAAGTAACTTAAAATTTCCCATCAACAGTGGTCCAGCTCGTGGGGCTGTTCTTCTAATTTTCTCTCCACAATTAGGGAATGGAGTGAGCGGTTATTTTCATGATATGGTGTGTCTTGGCACAGTCAGTATAGGGGGTAGAGCAATCTTCAATCTTCGTTTTGCGGAGGACATTGATAGGTTGGCTGGAGAGGAACAAGAACTTGAACAGCTGGTACAGAGGCTTGAAACCACATCCAGAGCTTATGGAATGGAAATAAGTGCAGAGAAGACCAAAAATGATGACCAACAACACCAATGGCATCAACATGTACATCAAAGTCCAAGGCCAATCCCTCAACACAGTGCATAGCTTCAAATATTTAGGAGCCATTGTATCAGACAATGCGTCCCGACAGGAAGTCCTCTCCATGATCACACAAACAACTGCTGCCCTGACAAGGTTGAAGCCCATTTGGAAAGACAGGACCATCAGTCTACATTCCAAAGTAAGACTGCTGCGCTCCCTTGTCACCTCCATCTTCCTAAGATAAGATAAGATAAGAGATAAGATATTACTTTATTAATCCAAAAGCATGGAAATTACATTGTCTGTCAATTAAACATGTCCATTCATTCTTCTTTTACACACACATAAATATTTATACATTATTAATGATCTTCAAACACTTGGACATATTTTCATAATGCAGATATTTCAATTAAGCAGTTTTAAAAATAAATAAATAAATAAAGAAAAAATAAAAAAAATAAACTAACTAAGCTGCTTGAGAGTTGTAGAGTATGTTTAGTAAGACCTACCGACTTGTTTGTTATGTGCTTGAATGGCAAGTGGTATGAATGAGTTCCTGTACCTATTTGATGTTCCCGCTGGTGCCCTAAAACGTCCACTCCTGTCTATCCGTCGAGAGTCAAATTCCAAGAAAAGTGGATGGTTACTGTCAGCCAAAATTGCAGTCAGCTTTTTTGTCACTTGTCTGCTATGTATCGTCGCCATGTCATCCTGTTCCCTCCCAATCACCCCACTAGCCCTTTTTATCTGTTTGTCCAATCTTCGTTTTTCTGTTTGTGATACGTTTCCTCCCCAACATGAGATTCCAAAAGAAATGATGCTTCCTATTACAGCTGTATAAAACATTTGTAAAATTTCCTGTTTTACATTAAAGGATCTCAGTTTTCTTAAACAAAACATTCTACTTTGCAGTCGCTTGTAAATGTATTTTGTGTTATCTTTCCAAGTGAATCTATCATCGATAACCACACCTAAATACTTATATGCATGCACTCTCTCTACTTCTTCTCCTTTGATAAAGATAGGAATAAAATCAAACTTGTTTCCCTTCCTAAAATCAATTATCATTTCTTTTGTTTTGCTTACATTTAGATCTAGAAAATTCGAATCACACCAGTTGACAAAGCTATCTATTTCATCTCTGTACATGTTGTCCATGTTGTTGGTAATAAGACCAGAGAGTGCCGTGTCGTCTGCAAATTTTATCAAGGGACAGGATTCGTGCTTTTGTCTATGGTCTGCGGTGTACAAAGAAAACAAAAAAAGGTGCTAGAACAGTTCCTTGAGGGGCTCCTGTATTATTCAACACAATATTAGAATTGTATACAATAGAATTGGAATTGTTTTGAACTCTGACAAACTGAGGTCTATTTGTAAGATAGTCAAAAATCCATAGAATAGTTCTAATATCAACATTCATGCCTGCTAGTTTTTGAACAAGTGAATGGCATTGCATAGTATTAAAAGCACTACTAAAATCAAAGAACATAAGCCTGACACAAGAATTTGCATTTTCTAAATGTGAGTACATTTTGTTGAGAACAAAAAGAACAGCGTCTTCAACATTTCTCTTACTTCTATAGGCAAACTGCAGTGGGTCAATAAAATCTGATACTAAAACATATAACTTATTAAGAACAAATTTTTCAAAAACTTTCATCGTGACAGAGGTTAAAGCAACAGGGCGAAGATCATTAAAAACTTTGACTGGATTCTTTTTAGGAACAGGTACTATGCATGACATCTTCCAAAGATTAGGTACAACAGACTGAGTAAAAGACATGTTAAAAAGAACAGTAAAAATACCAGCAAGTTGTTTAGCACATGTTTTTAGTAACTTAGGTGTAACTTTGTCAGGACCAGCAGCCTTTCGAGTGTTTAACTTAGTAAATGCTAAGCTTACATCCTCCTCACTAACTAATTGACTTTCAACCTCTCCTTCCTCCCCTTTCCTCACCATTAATCCTTCCCTTAACTGCTCTCTCTGACTAGAAAAATCTTGACAGTCAAAACGACAGTAGAACTTATTGAGGTCATTTACATATTCTTGAGTACATTCCCCAAGTTGTGCACTCCCCCCTTTCTTACCTTTGAACCCAGACATTAATCCCATTCCCTCCCACACTCTTTGTATATTATTTTCTGTAAAATGTTCCTCAATTTTTTCCTTGTATTTTTCTTTTCCTTTTCGAATGTCCTTGTTTATTTCTTTCTGTATCTGTTTCTTAGTTTCTTTATCTAAATTGTTCTTGTAAGCCTGTTTCTTTTTGTTCAAAGTTAATTTAGTTTCCTTGGTGATGTAGGGTTTGTTGTTGGCATATATCTTCACAGTCTTTTTAGGTATTATAGTTTCTTCACAGTATCGGATATAGTCTGTAACGCTTTCCACTGCTTCATTTATGTTTTTAGCACTGTCGATAAACACACTCCAGTCTGTTGTCTCAAAACACGTTTGTAGTTCTTCCACACTTTCCATGTTGTATTTGTAAACTGTCCGTTTCATTGGTCGCACCCGGTGCACGAGTGGGCGGTATGATGGTCGAAGGTAAACAAGGTCATGGTCGGAGCGCCCAAGAGGTGGCATAGGCACACATCTATATGCATCTTTTATATTAGTGTAGAAAAGATCTAGTATGGCATTTTCACGTGTAGGACAGGTCACATATTGTTGATATTTAGGCAAAGTTTTCTTTAGAGAACACTGGTTGAAATCACCTGTAATAATCTTCACTGCATCAGGAGCCTTGGTCTCTAGATCTAAGATATGTGATGCTATTTCTTCACTAGCAGCTGTAGCGTTAGTTTTATCTGGCCTTACATACACAACAGTTACTAGCACATGAGAAAATTCTCTTGGAAGATATATGCTTGCGAAGCATGGACCCTCACAGCAGAACTACAACAAAGAATACAAAGCATGGAGATGAGGTGCTACAGAAGACTTCTGGGCATTTCCTATACCCAACACATCACCAACGACGAAGTCCGACAGACCATCACAGATTCACACAAGCCAATGGACAACACGATGACATGCTCACAGTTGTGAAGAAACGGTAACTCCGATGGTATGGTCACGTCACCAGACCATCAGGCCTTGCAAAGACCATTCTGCAAGGCAACGTGCAAGGAGGTAGAAGAAGAGGGAGACCGAAAAAGAGGTGGGAGGACAACATCCGAGAATAGACTGGTTTGACACTGAGCGAAGCCATCAGGGTTGCTGAAGACAGAGAGAGATGGAGTATGCTGGTTAAATGATCATCTGTGGTACCCCTACGACCTCCGAGTTACGGGACAGGATAGGTTAGGATAGGATAGGTGTGTCTTGGGCAAGAAAGACCTGGCGAGGCCAAGTCCTCTCCCGGCTGTTTGTCACAGCCCAAATCCACAAGTACAGTGTGGCTCGTCTTTGCCCCAAGCTGTGGTCATTGAACCTGTAGTAACGAGAGGTTCATTCACCATGGCTGTTGACTGCTGTATTGAAGACTTTCGCTTAGGTGTGCCATGCTGACATCGTTCCTGTTAGTGTTAGTCGCCTCTTACGACTCGCCAAGAAACGTTAGATCTATTCTATTCAGTGCCTGAACCCACAGGACTTGAAATAAAAATAAAATTTAAAAAAATTAAGAATCAGGGGTCATTATTTAAGTTTTTATAATATTATTCCCATTTTACCCTATCCCGTAACTTGAAGGTCTTTGGGGCACCACAGATGATCATTTAACCATCTTTCTCTGTCCTCAGCAACCCTCATGGCTTAGCTCAGTGTCAGGCCAGTCCATTCTTGAATGTTGTCCTTCCACCTCTTTTTCTAACTTCTTCTTTTAATATAATCATTTATATTTTATTGAAAATGTGGACTCTCTACAGATCAATGCTAAAATCACACATTCCAGTTTGTTAAAATGTGAAGTTGAGCACTACAACACAGTTATCAGTCAAAAGTGTTTTTAATAACATTCGATGAGGACTGGCTGTCTTAGGTCTGACACACTAATTCAACAATCCTAACCCAAGGCAAATGAACTCATTGATTATTTAATGTTTATTGTCAAATTATCACATGGATTCAAAATTATTTATATCTGCGATGATATTTTGATATTTTGCGTCCATTGATATGTTTCAGATAATTATGTGCTGACCAGAGCGCTCCACTGCAGTCTTCAGTATTCTGCTTGTGGCAGCTTTTAATGTGACGAATTAACATTTATCATGGCCCGTTTAGAAAAGTCCAGCTCATCGTCGCTGAAGGCCAGCTTATGGCCTGAAAACACACCTGACAGGTTGGAAGATCTGTGTCTACAACTTATGGCCAAAGACTTGAGCATTATTGCTCATGCCAAACGCTTACGGCGAAATCCTGTGATGGAAAATGTCAGCACTTCTGTGGACAGTGGCGAGAAGGAAGGGGAAATAAATGGAGATCCTGTGGACTTTGACTTCTCTGGAGTTGACCCTAGGTCTGAATGTTACAGCTTACGACCTGGCATCTATTTCTCTAGTCATATTTGTGATATTTTGTTCGCCCTCATAGCTGAGGAGCCCAACGAAATGAAAGAACAGCAAAAGTTTCAGAAACTGTCGATATTCTCTGACAGACAGACGGCTATTCTAAATCGAGCAAATCTCTGTGGTGTCCCTGGTCAGTCCCTGGTCAACGTCCTGACGATGCTGGCGTCACAGCCTCTGATGGAGCTAACGATGCCCATGGTGTGGCGCTGCCTCCCTGTCATCAAGAAAATGCACACCCTCAGGTCTCTGCGCTTGGAGAAGGAGCCAGAGGCCAGCCAGACGGATGCGTTCATTCAGACCATGGGGTCCTCGGTGGACAGCACACCAGTCTTCAGTGAGGACCAGCCTTATTACCAGTTGACCTGCCCCAATCTACGGCGGCTGATCCTGTCCAACCTGGTGTTCCAGCTGACTAGGAACGACCAGTCCCAGCACAATTTGCAGTTGAACACTAGGGTGGTGAAGACTCTGGTCAGTCCGCTGAACAAGCTGACCCACCTCAGCCTGAACAACTGCCAGATCATCCTGGAAGACCTGGATTTCCTCAGTCGTATGACCTCCCTGGTGTGGCTGAACCTGTCCAACATCAAGGTGATCGACTTTGACGTACTTATTGCCCTGCTGACACCCCTTCAAAATCTGCAGTAAGTAGCATCAAAGAACAAACATCTTCAGTAACTAGTAGAAGTGCAAATCATATGATATGACTCACATGCTGGTTATGGAACTTGCAATATTTAACTTAAAAATGAGTGCCGAAAATGAGTGTCCAGAAAATATAAAAAATAAAACAATGGCATTAAAATACAAAGTATTACCGATGTTGATCTTTCAATGCTCTTGACCTTGAGATGACCTTGACCTCTGGCTCCAAATACACTCCTGTATAATCAAATAAGCTTCTGCAAAAAGTTGTGTTATGCCCCAAAACGGTGACCTTAGGATGACCTTGATCTTCATGTGACCTCTGATGCTCATGTATAATCAAATAACACAATGTTGTTGCATACTATGGGTTAAATATAAAAACAGTGACATTTTTATTGCAAGCACCAAAGCAATTATTTATTTAACTAATATTATTCTTTTTAACTGATACAGTAAATTTGTTATATGTATTTCAGTGATATGTATTTTAATGAGAAACACGTATTTTAAAAAATGTTGCGTGGCAGGCGGAAATTTCCATAAATCATCTGAAAACTTTGGTAAATCTATAAGAAAAAATAAACAGTAAAACACCATCTGAATAATAATAATAATAATAATAACAAACAAACAAAACAAATAAATAAATTAAAGATTTAACTAAATAACTATACTACTATACTACTACTACTACTACTACTACTACTACTACTACTGCTACTACTACTACTACTACTACTACTACTACTACTACTACTACTACTAGCGAAGTTGTGGTCTTGATTTTGTGGTCCTGATTCGGCTCTTTGCAGTCCGCTGGACCCTGTAAGCAATGAATAACTAATTAGCTATTAATTTAACTCTGATCTCGAGTTGTCTTGATTTTGTGGTCCTGATTCGGCTCTTTGCAGTCCGCTGGACCCTGTAAGCAATGAATAACTAACTAACTATTAATTTAACTCTGATCTCGAGTTATATATATACATATAAAAAATTCGCTTAGCCTACTTGTCCTTCTCCGGAAATTTAAAGATTCAAATATTATAAAGTATAGGCCTAAATATTATTTATTAGAATAGATATAGTTTATACATTTATTTACGTATAAAACAAACAATACAGGTCTAATAATTATATTCAGCTAGTGAGCTTTTTCGCTGCACGGAGACTGACTTATATAATGTAGATTAAGCCTATGTATACTGTATAGCAGTGTCTTCTTGGTTCTAGGCAGGAAATGGGGAATTCTGATATTAGCCTACTGCTGAGAACTAACAAAATGCAAATCAAGGAACGCAACTATTAAATATGGTCGATTATAACAAAGTATACCGTTGCGAAATGCTAATCTGTGTAAATCGAACAGAATTAGAAGCAACAGCGATCATTTTTAATGTCAACTAGTCGTAGTCATGAAAGCATCATTTCGTAACACATCGGAGAGCTTCGTTCGACTTCGGTGATTGCCTTTTTGGGCGACTGGAACTAGGTTGGAAAAAACAAGTTTGCGGTCCGGCTGCTTGCTCATGACTGGTGCTGAATGCGCGCGAATTCTCATATATCTCTCTGCCGACCAATCAGCAGAGGGAGCAATAATTAACCCATAGTATGCAACAACATTGGGTTATTTGATCAGACATTCATAAGAGATCACATGAAGGCCAAGGTCATCCCAAGATCACCATATTTTTGGCATAATATAACGTTTGCTGTACATTCTTTGATAGTACATGAGTGCATTTGAAACTGGGGGTCAGTGTCATCTCAAGGTCAAAAGCATAGAAAGATGAAAGCCGGTATTACTTTGTATTTTAATGCCACCATTTCTTTCTTTTTTTTTTCTTTTTTTTTATCTGGGCACACATTTTTGAGTTCCATAAGGAACATGTGAGGCATATGGACTTTGCTCTACTAATTTTCAATATATATTATTCATTTGTACCTTAAAATTGGTCAGTTTTTTAATAACAACTTGCCTGACCATGTATTATGCGTTGACACCTGATTTTCAATACATCATTGTGAGTTTCTACTACTGTACATACACCCACATTGATTTTTGATGTGCTTTGTGCAATCCTGGTTTATATTGAGAAATGGTTGATTGTTGAATGATTGATAGATCTATATATAGTTGTAGATACAGTGTTCACTCTTTGATGGTAATAACAACTCCTCAACAATTTGTCAACAGACATCTAGATTTGTCCCAAGGCAATGAGGATGGCAACCCCGTGATATACCGCAATGCTGATAATGTGTTGAAGAGACTGATGGACACATTCCCCCAGCTCATCTCCCTTGATGTCTCAGGAACTAACCTAGCTGGCTTTGAACGGCCTGAAACTATTAGTCATCGCCTAGGGCCAGGGAGAAAAGGGTGAGTTGCAGCACAGATAAAATGGCTTTTGAATTATCTGCCAAAGAGAAGATGTATAGATGAAGACGTGAACTTCAGTTCAGGAATCGTAAGACTTTCCAGATGGCATATCTGTGAGTGTCTCGTCTGTCATTCTGGTGGTGCTTGAAGTTTAGGATCCTAAATATGCTAGAGGGACGTATCTTTATATTTTGTATAGTCCCATGGATTTTCACACACAGGTGTAAAGCTTACTACAGAATATGCTTGTTTCCCCCCTCCTACCCCTCCCCTGTCTCTCACATGCCCTAGCTCCAACCCCCCAAACCCCTGCCCACAGGCACCCCATGAGGGCTTTGCACCTAAAGATATAGAAAAGCAATTACGATATCCCAGAGAAATTATATCATGGTGCTAATGTGGATTACAATAAAATGTCATAAAAAATACAAAATACCTTTGATTTACGCAAAATCTAAACTGCACCATGGCCTCGGCTCAGATCCCTCACCGTTCTTGTCAACCTCGGCAATTCCACGCTTTTTTGTTGAGAGATCTCTCCCCATCATTTGAAGGAAGCAAAGGGAAAGAGGGTGGCGGTAATGGAAACTGGCCTGTGCCACAGCTGTCTTTACCACGCCTTTCTTTACACGCTCTCTCTCAGCTTAACCACATCCGGTGCAGATTCATCTTTTTGTGCTCACCTTTTGCCGTCAGTGCACAATTGCTATTTCTGATTGTGGCAGGGAGATGGAGGTGGAGGATCCCTATTGCCCTATACCAGGGCTAGAGGGAAGACAACTGGAGTTTCTGGGTTTGTACAACTGTGCCTATAATCCTTGTCTACGCAAAGACCTCCCAGCCAAAAGGGTTAGTATGCATTAAATTGGACAGAATTTCATATTTTTGCAGTCTTTAGTTTATATATTATGGAAACGGTTTTCAATAATATTTTTTAGTTTTGAACTGAAGCTAAGTCATTTGTTGCGAGTTGGTATAGACACTGGGTTCAAGTCTGAGGCTGACTAAGGTCAATAAGTACATCGTAAATAAATAGTGGGTAGAATAGTAGATCAAATAAAATAAGTTAATTTATTAATAAATAAGAGTAAATATTTTCAAAAGTATAAAAGATATTGGTAGCTGGTGGATGGGTTATGTCCCTTTGCTGTAAGAACTTTCAGATTTACATTGGCTTACTCACACAGTTGCTAGAGTTTTTAATTTAAAATAAAAAGCTTTTATCTTTTAATCTCAGTGACAGAGACTTACATGAGAGAATATGTCTCTTTTGATGGATCAAAGCAGAATGGATTTCTGTGGTTAAATGTGTACTTATGTATATGAACTTTCTGTGAATACTGTTATGAAGCGGATGCATAGGATTTTATAATATTGTTATTTACTTTTGCTCAGCTCCACATTGTATTTCTCTATCCTAACTCCTTTCTTCGTGCATGAATAAAGTTACTTATAATACAGAAAAAGAGGCAATATAAATGTGTGAATGTATGGAAGCAAATAAAGGAATTAATGAAAGTTCAGTTGACATTCGCTCACACATATATACTAAACAAACAAAGTTATTAAAGTTTCAAAGGATGGTACACTATTTAAACATAGAAAACCATTTGTTTGATGTGCCTATTTATAGGCTTTTTAGAATATCGAAACCAGGCCTGGCTGAGTCTAAAACCATAGGTATTAAACTAAGTAGGGTATTGGAATTCTTAAGTCAGAACAATAAAATAGGCGATTTTGTACCCCGTTCCTGCTGACGATCTACAGGGTTCGTACAGAGTCATGGAAGTCTGGAAAAGCTATGGAAAATAGAGAAAGTGATTTCCAGGGCTGGAAAAGCCATGGAAAATATTTATTTGTCTAGATAGGTATGGAAAAGTCATGGGAAAAAAACAACAGAAGGCAATCTTTCAGTTTGACATGCATTTTTCTTCAAAAGAAAGAAAAATGAAACTACTGTTTATTTGAGATGTTCTCCCGGCGATGTTGCGATTGAAACCGAAAGTAGCAAATTAATTTTTCTTTTAGCGCGGTTATTTCCCTTGCTTACTCTTGCGGGTTAAAGACACAATAAACCTACTGTTTTCTTTCTCATCCGGCCGATGCAGAACAGAAGAAAGAAGATGTGGACAGAATCAATTTGCAGTACACAGACTTCTTATCAGAGTGTGCTTCTGCTGATAACTTTCAGTCTTTTGACAGGGATAAAGACAGATTAGACACTCTTCTTCTCTGCACTGGCCAAGCGAAAGGAGTTGAGTGGCCTTGGCTTTAGAGTGTTGTGAGAGAAGTGCTGTTTTTTTCTCATGGCCAGGCCAGTGTGGAGAGGGGATTCTCTGTTAATAAAGAAGTAATGACTGACAACATGTCACAGAAAACCCTAACAGTACAGAGAATTATAGCAGACCATTTGGCTAAGGCAGGTGGAACCAGTCAGGTGCCAATTACAAAAGCACTCCTCTTCAATGCAGCTAGTGCAAGATCCAGATATGAAGTTTACCTTGAAGAAGAGAAGAAAAAAAAAGAAAGTTAGTGTTAGATGAAATTGAAGAGCTGAAGTCAAAGAAGAAACGATTGGAACTGTGTGCAAAAGACCTGCTTAAATCTGCAGATAGGGCAGAGCAGAGTGAGAGCCTATCACTTCTGTCCAAGGCCAATGCTTTCCGCAGGTCAGCGACAAAAAAAGAGGCAGAAGCCATTACTCTAGAGTGCCAAATTGACCAGAAGCTCAAAGAAATAAAACAGTAATTGTGAATTGTGTGTTCATTCTCAGGAAAGTTGAACTTAAACACATAACACATGAAAAAATGCAGGGCATATTTGTTTATTAAAATCATATGGACTGTCAGTATCACAGATCATAGGCTGTCTTGTATTTTGTAAGTAAACGTCTCACAATTCCTTTTTTTTATGCTGGTGTTTTTATGTGATAAGTATTCTATGTAGAATTGTTCGTTTCTTGTGTGTGTTTAAGATGGTCTTGAAAATGTTTAGGAAGCCATGGAAAAAGTCTGGAAAAAGTATGGAATTTTGTTTTCCCAAACTTGTGGGAACCCTGGATCTAGTATGAGCTCACAATCCTTATTAATGAGGTGTACCATCCATCTTGACGAAGGTGATGTCACACCCTCTGTCAACGACCTTGTCGTTGGTGTCACTAAGAGAAGCTCCCGCCAGTAAACACTCTTCTTCCAGGTCCTTCTCACTCCTTCCTACCAGCAACCTCTTGGCAGATGCACTGTTTTTATGTACAAAGGTGTCCATGAGTTTTAAATAAACATTGAGGCATACGGCAAGCACTCATTGTCTATCTCAAGAACACAAGGAGGTCCCCTTTACTAGTTATTCCTAATTCATAGGAATCTATTATTTAGAAAACAATACCCAATAATACCTAATTAAAAATGTCTAATATTAATAGTTAAATCTGATATTGGCTTATTGCTAATATTATCAATATCATGCACTCAACACCACAAACCAAACAACATGATACAAAATATGCACTAACGTGGAATAATACTGGAGTAAATATAAAAGAAATATTTACCTCGGTCAGAAAGTGCATATCAAATCCCCCCTGAAAAATGAACCTCGGTTCGTCCTGTAGCCTATTACAAACTTCGTAATTTTTTTAATGCAATTCTGCACAGGCTAGGCTACAAATAACTGAGAAATGGTAGACATTCTGTTTTATTTCTATCAGCAATTAAACCTGCTTTGGTGGTGTGGTAGCATCTGGCTAAACCAACTCGCCTTCTAAAAAATATTGCATGTAAGGGAGAACTAATGGTAATGCTGCATAAATTATCGTGCGATGTTGTAAAAACATTACGTGGTGACAAATGGCAGCTAAAGGTTATGGTCTGTTTCTTTGTACAGGGAACTTAAAACCCTAACAATAATTGAATAAAACAAATAGGTAAACTATAGTCTGCTTCGCAATTTACTGTTAAAACAAATGTGTTTCAGTGTCTCTGGAGATGTGTGTGTGTGTATGTGTGTGTTGTCTTAATTTCTAACAGTCCTTTTTTGGCATTGCTAAGCATGTGGTAATCATGACTGTGATCCTATCCTATCCTATCCTATCCTGACCCAACGCGAAGGTAGTTGGGGCACCACAGATGATTGTTTAACCAGCCTACTCCATCTTTCTCTGTCCTCAGCAACCCTCATGACTTCACTCAGTGTCAAACCAGTTCATTCCCGAATGTTGTCCTCCCACATCTTTTTCCATCTCTCTCTTCTTCTGCATCCTTGAACCGTGCCTTACAGGATGGCCTTTGCAAGGCCTGATGCTCTGATGACGTGGCCATACCATCGGAGTTTCCGTTTCTTCACCACTGTGAGCATGTTATCGTGTTGTTCAAAGGCTTGTGTGATGGTCTGTCAAACTTCGTCATTGGTGATGAGCTGGGTATAGGAAATGCCCAGAAGTCTTCTGTAGCACCTCATCTCCATGCTTTGTATTATTTGTTGTAGATCTGCTATGTGGGTCTATGTTTCGCAAGCCGATAGGAAGATGGAGATGACAAGGGAGCGCAGCAGCCTTACTTTGGAATGTAGACTGATGGTACTGAATTCCAATATGGGTTTCAACCTTGTCAGGGCAGCAGTTGTTTGTGTGATCTTGGAGAGGACTTCCTGTCGGGACCCATTGTCTGATGCAGTGGTTCCTAAATATTTAAAGCTATACACTGTGTTAAAGGATTGGCCTTGGACTTTGATGTCTTGTTATGCCATTGGTTTGTTGGTCATCATTTTGGTCTTCTCTGCACTTATTTCCATTCCATAGATTCTGGAGGTGGTGTCAAATCCATTAATGTCATCCGCTAAACGGAGGTTGGAGATTGCTCTACCCCCTTTGCTGACTGTGCCTTGGTGATCTTTAAGGGCATCTGACACAAAGCGCTCTAGGAAGATGTTGCACACTGATTGTTGTTCTGAACCAGTTTTCGATGGCGCTGTTGTGGAGGACTGCACTGGTAGCCTTGGTCATACAGACTTTTAATGACTTTAATAATTTTAGGGCTGATGTTGTACACTCTCATGGTTGCCCACAGAGCTGCATGCCAGACTCGGTCAAACACTTTCTTGAAGCCTACAAACTCATGATAAAGATGCTGTTGGCGCTGTAGGTATTTCACGCAGATTATTCTGAGGTTGAAAATGTGTTCAGTGGTACTTCATCCTGCCCTGAATCCTATCCTGCTTGTTCTTCAACTATGATTTGTTCAGCTTGGGGTTTCAACCTGTTGAGGATTATTGCCAGGAGGACCTTGCTGGGATGGCTGATGAGGCTGATGTGTGGTAATTTTCACACTCCTGAAGGTTACCATTTTTGGGAAGAGTGATGACAAGCAGCTGAATCCATTGTGTAGGCCACTCCCCACTCTGCCAGATCTTGTTACAGATAATGGTGTGGTCAGGCATCGTTTCCCCTCCTGCTTGAGGCAATTCTGCGGTTATGTTGTCCACTCCCGCTGACTTCCCCTTCTTCAGCGATTGCACTGCTGCCTCAATTTCTTATCAGATAATTGGGAGGATTTCTTCTTCGTCTCTGTTCTGGGGACATGCTAAAACTGACTGGTCTCCGTTTGTTGTGTGGTTGTAAAGGTCCGAAAAGTACTCTGTCCATCTATCCAAGACTTCTTGTTCTTCTGTAAGGCATATGCCAGACTTGCTTTGGATCATGGAGACCCTGGGCTGTTTAACACTTGTCAGCCGCTTCACAGTCGTGTAGACCTTCTTGCTGTTGTTCTTGTTCAGACTGTTCTCTATTTCCTGGCATTGATCTTCTATCCAGTTCTCCTTTGCTGTGCGCATGCCTTCTCTGATGAGGTGTTCTTTTTCTTTTTCATTTCTCTTCGTTTATTGCATAGGTCCAAAAGTTCAGGTGTGATCCACGGTTTCTTCTTTGGGCGGTATTTGCCAAGGATCCCAGTGTTGGCATCTATCATACCTGAGTTGAAGGTGGTGGTCATGGTGTTGACATCTACTTCACCAGCTTCCAAAATGAGAACTGGGCGAAAGTCTTCTAACAGAAGTCATCGTCCAGGATGGAGGAACCTCACATTACTACAGGTTCAATGACCAAGTGCTCGTGGCCAAAGCAAGCCACACTGTATTTGTGGATTTCGGCTGTGGCCAAAAGCCTGGAGAGGATTGGGCCCTGCTAGGTCTTTCTTGCCTAAAACACACCATATGATGAAAAGAACCACTTACTCCATACCGGATCGGTCGTCACCCAAATCACTATGGACCGCCCCTTCCGTTGGCCACGTTGGAGGTGATAAGTGTGCTACTGATGGACAATTTAGCAAGATCCGCACAAGAGACAACACCCACATAGGAACCTGGAATGTCAGGACCCTAACTGCGGAGGGAAAATTAGAAGAACTGGCCCACGAGCTTGACCACTATCGATGGAACATTTTATGTATCAGCGAACTGTGCTGGAAAGGCCTAGGTGAAACAACGACTGACAAAAACCACAAGCTTTATTTCAGCGGGATAGATGACAGGCACGAACACTGCATTGGATTCTTGGTCCACAAAGACATTCTATAACTGTATTGGGTTGCCGCCCAGTCTCCAGTAGACTCATTACCATTTGTCTGAGGGCAGCCCCAACATCCCCATCATCCAGGCATATGCCCCAACATCAGACTATAACGACAGCAAAGTCGAGGATTTTTATGAACATCTACAGGCTGTCCTTGACCAAGTGCCGAAGAACGACATAGTCATAGTGCAATTCGACAGGAATGCCAAGGTTGGACAAGATGCGCACCACAACTGAGGAGACACGTGTGGAACCCACTGCAACAGCGAGACAAATGACGGGCGTCTGAGACTCTTGGAGTTTGCCAGATACAGCAATCTGATACTGGCAAACACACTTGGTCTCCACAAAAAATCCAGACGATGGACCTAGCACAGTCCCAGCGGGGATTATCACAACCAGATTGACTACATCATGGTTAAGACACGCTTCAGATCAAGCATCAACATTGGCAGGATACGCACTTTTCCAGGAGCAGACATCGGCAGTGACCACGATCTCGTGATGATGTCCTTCCGGCTCCACTTGAAGAGAGTAAACACAGCAAAGTGCACCAGACTGATGTTCGACCTGGACAAACTGCAAGACCCGGAGATGGCAGAAATATTCCAAGCCACAATTGGAGGGAAATGACTGTTATAATACTATGTTAGTACGTATGTTGCATGGGTTGTGTGTGTTGTATTGTTGTGGTTGGTGTCTGTAAGGTATGGGTTTGGTTGTGGGGTTGCATGCAGGAGTGTACGGCATGCCTTTGGATGGTGTTATATTATGTTAATGTGTCACACCATTTGATTGTATTTCTTGTTTGTAATGTTTGTCATTCTTTAAACATATTCTACATTTTCCATTTACTATGCTTTTTGCTGCCGAAAGGCGAATTTCTGTGTACTCATAAGTGAACAATTATAGCGTTATTTACAGTATCAGTCTTTTGTTGGTGACAGGACATTATATTGTTACAAACCAATTTATAAAACAAAATAAAATAATTTCTTTTGTCTTTGGTAGGTGACTGGGGATGCAGATTCCAATCAGGTGGTGCTGGCAGTACAGGTGTATGTGGACAACCAGTCGTTGCTGATCAAAGCCCTCAATGACCTTTTTAATCTTTTCCGCTTCTCCACCGTCGCCAACCACCGACAGGCGCTAGAGGTCAGGGTCTAATTGTTCTTTATCCATCAAAAACTGAGAATTCGCCAACGCTGGCCATCGACCTTTATTAATATGAGAGGATTGGACATTTTGCCTGACACTCCCCACAAACCTTGCTAGAGGCACACAGACACATGTGCATTTCAGTTTAAATGTTTGGCTACTAAAATATTCATACTTTGATCAATTTACTCTTGACCAGATGCAGTGTGTGCTAGAATGTGTAAATCTTGATTGATGAGTATACATGTATACATTATTATGAAGAAGATTGCATTAATAATTATATTAATATATATAATTATATTAATATATGATGCGTATTACATTGTTGTTAATGTTGGTCAGGGAGTGTTGGCAGCTATGAAGGCTTACCCCAACGACAGCAGCATACAGATTGCAGGAAGGTAATGATTGATTGATTTGTACTGATTGGTTGACTCACTTGCCATAAACATTAATGGTGTTTATTGTGTGACTGAGAAATGCATATTTGTTGTGTAGACTTGAAAGCTCAGTGACCTGTGACAACATACGTGCTCATGTGTTGAACACACAGTAACACGTGAGCTTGTATGTTAGTTCCAGATCACCAAGCTTTGAGTCTGATTTAGAAGAAAAGCGAGTATATTATAGCATCCAGTATTATCATTTATACCTGCTCATGGAGCATACACATTACTCTGATTTGTGGATGGGGTTCTTTGAATTTTAAATTTGTGTCGTTACCTGAATGCCATTTGTTTTGTTAAAAATTGTTTAGCTTATTTCTCGGTATTTGGCCTGGTAGGATTAGCATTAGAGCAAGATTGCTGTTTCGGTTTATTTAGATTTTATTTGGAAATAAAGCTTTTAGAGAGAATTGAATACATTTGGGTAATAAAGTAGTTTGACTTGAAAGAAGGCAGGCTGGAACAATGACCAGGAGGACCTGTTTGTATTAGTATGTGTATGTCAATTACATTTTGTTCTCCGCAAGCTCTCTGAACTGGAAATGCACCCAGCAAACCAGCCCGATCGGGGCCCCACTAGGGCCGCATAGGGCATCCCGACTTTTGTCGGGTTTTAGTAGGGACCCACATAGCCCTACAAAAACCCGATGCGTAGCGGAGTCGAGAAATGTGGATGCGTAACGATTCGCTCTCCCGTGTGCCGCCCGATTCTGCCCCACCACAAAGCCACGCGGCGCACACGCTAACATAGGCCTACTCTCGCTTCTAATTGGCTAAACTGTCTGGAATGTTTCGTCTGCTTCACATATGCTGCGGCGTATGTATGTGAAAAATATTTATACAAAATCAATTCAGCAAGATATAATTATTTAATTGTGCTTATAATTCTTAATTTTTATCATACAATATGTAAAATATTGTTACAGTGTTTCTTTTCCTATCCTATCCTGTCCCATAACCCGAAGGTCGTAGGGGCACCACAGATGATCGCTTAACCAGCTTACTCCATCCCTCTCTGTCCTCAGCAGCCCTCATGGCTTCGCTCAGTGTCAAACCAGTCCATTCTCGAATGTTGTCCTCCCACCTCTTTTTCGGTCTCCCCCTTCTTCTACCTCCTTGCACTGTGCCTTGCAGAATGGTCTTTGCCAGGCCTGATGATCTGGTGACGTGGCCATACCATCGGAGTTTCCGTTTCTTCACCACTGTGAGCAGGTCATCGTGTTGTCCAATGGCTTGTGTGATGGTCTGTCGGACTTCGTCGTTGGTGATGTGTTGGGTATAGGAAATGCACAGAAGTCTTCTGTAGCACCTCATCTCCATGCTTTGTATTCTTCGTTGGAGATCTGCTGTGAGGGTCCATGCTTCGCAAGCATATAGGAAGATGGAGATGACCAGAGAGCGCAGCAGTCTTACTTTGGAATGTAGACTGATGGTTCTGTCTTTCCAAATGGGCTTCAACCTTGTCAGGGCAGCAGTTGTTTGTGCGATCCTGGAGAGGACTTCCTGTCGAGACCCATTGTCTGACACAATGGCTCCTAAATATTTGAAGCTGTGCACTGTGTTGAGGGATTGGCCTTGTACTTTGATGTCCGTGTTGATGCCATTGGTGTTGTTGGTCATCATTTTGGTCTTCTCTGCACTTATTTCCATTCCATAAGCTCTGGAGGTGGTGTCAAGCCTCTGTACAAGCTGTTCAAGTTCTTGTTCCTCTCCAGCCAATCCATCAATATCATCCGCAAAACGAAGATTGGAGATTGCTCTGCCCCCTATGCTGACTGTGCCTTCGTGATCTGCAAGAGCATCTGACATGATGCGCTCTAGGAAGATGTTGAAGAGTGTTGGAGAGAGTAGGCATCCTTGACGCACACCGATTGTTGTTCTGAACCAGTTCCCGATGACGCTGTTATGGAGGACTGCACTGGTAGCCTTGTCATACAGGCTTTTGATGACTTCTATAATTTTAGGGCTGATGTTGTACACTTTCATGGTTGCCCATAGAGCTGCATGCCAGACTCGGTCAAATGCCTTCTTGAAGTCTATGAACACATGATATAGATGTTGTTGGTGCTGTAGGTATTTCTCACAGATTATTCTGAGGTTGAAAATCTGTTCAGTGGTACTTCGCCCTGCCATGAATCCTGCTTGTTCTTCAGCTATGATTTGTTCAGCTTGTGGTTTCAACCTGTTGAGTATTATTTTCAGGAGGACCTTGCTGGGATGGCTGATGAGGCTGATGGTGCGGTAATTTTCACACTCCTGAAGGTTACCTTTTTTGGGAAGAGTGATGACAAGCGACTGGGTCCACGGTGTAGGCCATTCCCCACTCTGCCAGATCTTGTTACAGATAATGGTGAGAGCATCAATCATCGCTTCTCCTCCTGCTTGTAGCAGTTCCGCTGGTATGTTGTCCACTCCCGCTGACTTCCCTTTCTTCAGCGATTGCACTGCTGCCTCAACTTCTTCCCGGAGAATTGGGAGGATTTCTTCTTCTTCTCTGCTCTCGGGACATGCTAGAACTGATGGGTCTCCATTTGGTGTATGGTTGTAAAGGTCAGAGCAGTACTCTGTCCATCTGTCCAAGACTTCTTGTTCTTCTGTAAGGCAAATGCCAGACTTGCTTTGGATAGTGGAGACTTTGGGCTGTTTAACACTTGTCAGCCGCTTCACAGTCTGGTAGGCCTTCTTGCTGTTGTTCTTGTTCAGATTGTTCTCTATTTCCTGGCATTGATCTTCTATCCAGTTCTCCTTTGCTGTGCGCATGCCTTTTCGGATGTCATTGTTGATTTTTCGGTAGACATCAGCTCCCTGTGAGGTGTTCTTTTTCTCTTTTAACTCTCTTCGTTTATCACACAGATCCAAAAGTTCAGGTGTGATCCACGGCTTCTTCTTTGGTCGGTGCTTGCCAAGGATCTCAGTGGCGGCATCTGTTACAGCTGAGTTGAAGGTATTGGTCATGGTGTTGACATCTACTTCGCCTGCCCCCAAAATAAGCAGTGGTGCAAATTTCCCTCCAATTGTGGCCTGAAATATTTTTGCCACCTCCGGGTCTTGCAGTTTGTCCAGGTCGAACTTCAGCCTAGTGCACTTTGCTGTATTTACTCTCTTCAAATGGAGCCGGAAAGACATCATCACGAGATCGTGGTCACTTCCAATGTCTGCTCCTGGAAAAGTGCGTGTCCTGCCAATGTTGATGCTTGATCTGAAGCGTTTCTTGACCATTATGTAGTCGATCTGGTTGTGATGTTCCCCGCCGGGACTGTGCCATGTCCATCGTCTGGATTTTTTGTGGAGACCAAGCGTGTTTGCCAGTACCAGATTGTTGTATCTGGCAAACTCCAATAGCCTCAGACCCCTGTCATTTGTCTCGTTGTTGCAGTGGGGTCCGCATGTGTCTCCCCAGTTGTGGTGCGCATCTTGGCCAACCTTGGCATTCCAGTCGCCTTGCACTATGACTATGTCCTTCTTCGGCACTTGGTCAAGGACCGCCTGTATATTTTCATAAAAATCCTCCACTTCGCTGTCTTCATAGTCTGTTGTTGGGGCATAGGCCTGGATGATGGTAATGTTGAAAGGGGTTGCTCTCAGACGGATGGTAATGAGTCTGCTGGAGACTGGGCGGCAACCCATGACAGTGGCTAGAATGTTCTTGTGGACCAAGAATCCAACGCCGTGTTCGTGCCTGTCATCTCTACCGCTGAAATAGAGCTTGTGGCCTTTGTCAGTCGTTGTTTCACCTAGGCCTTTCCAGCGCAGTTCGCTGATACCTAGAACGTTCCATCGATAGTGGTCCAGCTCGTGGGCCAGTTCTTCTAATTTTCCTTCCGCAGTTAGGGTCCTGACATTCCAGGTTCCTATGACGATGTTGTTTCTCGTGCGGATCTTGCTAATTTGTCCATCAGTAGCATACTTTTCACCTCCGTCCTGGTGGCCAACGGAAGGCGCGGTCCTTGTGTAGCCGGGCGACGACCGATCCGGCATGGAATTAGTGGATAGCCTCATCATGTGTTGTGTCTTGGGCAAAAAAGACCTGGCAGGGCCCAATCCTCTCCAGGCTGTTGGCCACAGCCGAAATCCACGAATACAGTGTGGCTCGCCTTGGCCCTGAGCACGTGGTCGTTGATCCTGTAGTAACGTGAGGTTCCTCCGCCCTGGCCGGTGACTTCTGTGTAGAAGACTTTCGCCCAGTGATGCCGTGCTAACATCACCCCTGTTAGTCGCCTCTTACGACACGCCGGGAAACGTTGGGTCTATTCTATTTGCCCGAACCCACAGAGCATGTGTTTCTTTTAACTATTGTATTTATTTATACATTATAAGTCAAGGGTAAATTCTCCGTGCCCATTACTGCTGGTCTTTTCCGGTTGTACTTAGGCGCCAATTTTCTACAGTTTTCTTCTAAGTTCTACAGTTGCATGTGCTCGGATATTGTGTTTGCCTGCGAAAACCTATTTCTATTTTCACTGTGGTTGTTTTTTGGGTGCTTTGCCTTTCGTTTATGTATTTACACACGATTTCGATAGCGACGAAGATCACGTTAATATAGGCTATATCGTTATCGAAATGGTGTGTAAATACTTAAGTGGGGCCACACCAAGGATTTCCGAAAACAAAAACGCCTGTGCCGACAGTCCCTATTAACACCAGACATCTCAATTCTTTCTTCATGCAATCACATATCATAAACAATATGTGGGATATGATTTTAGGGTAAATCAGCATTGGCCAGGGATGGGGCATTATCGGGGTTGTTTTTGGTTTAAGTTGGGTTACAATAGGGTTGGTGTTGGGTATCCTGACGTATGCCCGATCTTTGCCGGAATCGGGTTACCGTTCGGCAAAGGTTGGGTTACGGTCGGGTAAGTTTTGGGTACCCCGACGATCGCCCAATCTTTATCGAAAGTCGGGCTACTGTTTGGCGAACGTGGGGTTACGATCGGGTAAGTTTCAGGTAGCCCGACGATCGCCCGATCTTTGCCCGAATCGGGCCCGAGTCGGTTCCAATTTCCATTTGCCCGATCGGTAGCCCGATCCGGGCCCCATCGGGCTACCCGATGCGGGCCCCATCGGGCCCCGAAATTGTGGTTAGCTGGGCAGTTCATTGTAATTAATGTTGAACATTTTGTTACAGTGCCTCCCTGTTCTACATTGTCAAAGGGGACTGCAAAGAATTCATCACATACCAGCACAAAAAGTAAGTCCGCACTAGCTAAAAACTAATTAATGTTGTATTGACCGTGCCTCTAGTGAAGTTAATCAGGTTTTCAGCCAGTTATAAATATCTTCGCTTGGCCTACCAGGATGGGGAAGAAAACGTTGAACCACCGTTGACCCAGCCACAGCATCAAGAGAACTTTTATAGCAGTAATTAAGCAGCCTTCTCAAGCAAATCACAAAGGCACAGTCAGCATGGTGGGGTAGAGCAATCTCCAACCTCCGTTTTGCGGATGAAATTGATGGATTGGCTGGAGAGGAACAAGAACTTTAACAGCCTGCCACTGTACATTGACAGTAATGGTCTTGTTGATAACATCCCTTAATATCAGGTGCATGAACAACAGCTGTGAGAAGAAGACTAGTTTAATTGGCTTTTTGGAAGAAAGGGAAAAGGAAGAAAAACAAAACAGTTTTGAAAAGAAGAATGATATAAAGTTTATGCTTGTATTAAAATATGTTTTACAAAATATATTTTACAGAAACACAATATTATAATGTAAGTACCTGTTTTTAGCAAAGAATGGAAAACATGACTATAGAAAATATACATATATACAGCTATGTACAACACACACAGTTTTCATACAGAAAGAAAAACAAGCACGTGCATGATACAAGGCACGCTTGAACATGATGTGGCGCAATGGGAGGCGACTGTTCACTCTTGGGAGAGATTGTCTACCTTCCATTTGTTGCTGGTTAGTCTAGCCTTGGGTGGCTCCTGCTGTGCAGAACCCTTTGGTGTGGTTATTGGGTTATGCAGGACAAGGCGAAACAGCATATGTTCTCCTTGCCTGACCATTGGTCTTGTGCTTTTGGTGGTGAGCAGGTAAAGCATTTTATGCAGCTTAGTGGCAGTGACCTGCAGAAAGTCCTGAGCACTAGTAGCCGGCAATCCGGTTTACTTACCTGCTTATAGGAGGCATTCAGACCCTAGCTGCTGCTGCCATGAGATTCCAGGGGTTACCGTTGCTTTGGTGATGGGGGACTTGTTGTTTGCTTCGGTGACCTGGAAGTCCTTGCTGCTCCAGCGGACTGGGGAGATCCCGAAACGATACTCCACATCACCTTTCAAGCTCTATTTTCTCACCTGCGGGCTCTATTGACTGGGCACTGGCAGCTGATCGACTAAAGGTACCGTGCCATTTGGCTGCCGGTCGTTCTACTTCATGGCTGCTTGCCAACTTTCTGTACTACTAGGTGGCTGGCGTTTGCCTTCACTATGCAACACCTTCGTTTCTCTTCTGGTTCATCGCCATGCCTCCTCACAAGTCTTGGAAGAGACGACCCACCTACTCCACCTTGCGTGCTTGCATACATAAGCCATTGCCGTTCAGCCCAGCATCATGACTTCATCATCCACCTTGAATTGTTAAACATTACAATGTTGTATCTCTGTCCCTTGTAGGCTAACGTGTCCAGGGACCTTTAAACCAATGAACAAATGAACTATCAACGTGCTTCACCACCTTGTAAGGCAACAATTTGTATGTCTCTCTTAGGAGGGATAAATGAAATTAGCAGTCCGGGTCAAGTCGTGTTCTTAAGGTGGTCGCCGAGAGGCAAGAGTCAAATCTCCGCTTGGCTACAGTGATAAACACATAACAAAGTTACAAGTAGAAGAAATTAGTGCGAAAAATTGATAAGTTACAATTGCAGAATTCACACACATACAAAGACTGCAGGGTGCAGTAAAGAAATAATTATTATTCAAAACAAAATAAAACAAACACAAAGTTTATAATTATTTAACAATCTGTGCATGATAAAGACCAATAATAAGCAAAATCGTGCATTTGCATTTTATGTGTATGTGAGATAGATCAGCCCTGAAAATGAAAAAAAGGTCCCACTAGCCTTTGGCTAGTAACTTAAAAATTTTACTAGCCAAACTAAAAATTTTACTAGCCAAACTAAAAAAAAGTTCATTTTAGCGCACTTGCATTTGGCGACTAACGTTTTTTTTTTAGTCGCCAATTTTTTTTTTCACTAGCCATGGCGACTAAATTAGTCGCCATTTTCAGGCCTGTAGATACGGACAAACAGTGTGTATGAGAAGGTGTTTTGTTTCATTTTTGTTTGTGTGAATAAATAAATAGTGTTCACTGATGATGGTGATGATGATGATGACGTAGTCTTGTATAGCGAAGGTATCCATGGAAAAAGTTCATGCTCGAGGCATGGAAATAATCCGCCTAAGGGCAAATTTCCGCCTAAATCAAATTGCTTTTCCATCTAGAAAAGAAATTGTCCACCTAAAAGAAAGTTTGTGGTGTCAAAAAATTGTAGCATGGGTTTTCTTTTAACTGATTGGTGTCGGGCACCCTCTTCCGCTCTCTCCGAAGCCTACGTACTATTTGTAGCTGTTCTCCGCCTGCTTCAGTTACGCGATACCGAAGTGAAAAGTTGCACCACATGGTCACAACAAATTAACTATTACTTTTGCGGGCAGCAAAAAGGCTGACCATGGCCGCTTTTTCTGACAGACATCACAGAAAAGAGCTTCAACTTGCTACAGGTGTATTGGCGATTTTAATTGAGGCTTGAAAACAATTGTAATGGCAGTAGTTGCACTAGTTCAGCGTGGACAACCGTTCGACGATAGTTTCTGTGACAATTCATGGCTGACTGTCACAGTGGGCAAACAGCGGATGGGCATCTACTTTTGGAAGTTTGACATACCGAGTGTAGCATGGTGATGTAAATACAATAGTGTGCTGCTACTGATTTTCTTGAGATTTGCATAAATTAATGTTTGTACAGATTATATTGGACTCCACTTACAGTGAAATCTGTTTTCAGCCCATTACTCTGTGGACAGATTGGTGTTTCCCACTAGCTCATAATTTCAGTTTTATTTTTTTTAAATTAATTTTTATAGTGCTGGTTATTTTGAAAAAAAAAAAATCGGCTTTGTGAATAATGTTGCTTCTTTTAGACAGAATTCACTGTAAGAGGATTCCAATGTAAACTTGTGCTGTGTATGGTAATAGTGTATAAGCGAAGTACTCACACATTCATTCTAAACATTCGGCTTCATACAAAATAAAATCAGACACTTGCTAACGAATAAGAGATGAGGGAGGAAGGGATGAGGGGAGAGCTAAGGATGGGTGATGGGGTGGGTGAAGCGGTGGTCTGAATCAAAACAAAACAAAACAAATGGAGCAAGGACGACGATGATGGTGGGAGGCAAGATCAGAAACATTTAAGGAAGAGATGAGTTTTCAAGTTGGATTTGAAAGTAGCTATATTTGGAGAGCTGCGAAGAGAGAGGGGAAGAGAATTCCAAATTGAAGGGCCAAGCACTGAGAAAGATCGACAGCCAGCAGAGGAGAGTTTGTAGCGGTGTATGTGAAACATGAGGGTGTCAGAGGAAGAATGAAGATTTCTAGAAGGCTTATAGAATTGAATGTTCTGGGTGAGGTAGGAAGGGGCTAAGCCATGGACGCACTTGTAACAGAAAATAGCGATTTTGTAGATAGTTCTATGAGACACTGGAAGCCAGTGGAGTGAATGTAGAAGGGGAGTGATATGATTAGATTTTTCTTTTTGAGAACCAGACGTGCAGCTGAGTTCTGAATACATTGGAGCAGATAAATAAAAGAAGAAGAAAGTCCAGCCAGGAGAGAGTTACAGTAGTCTAAGCGTGACGAAACAAGAGAGGAAATGAATTTGACAGTAGCATCTGTGGTCAGATGCTTGCGGACAAGGCCTATTCTACGGAGATGAAAGTTGCATGTTTGATATGTTTTGCGGATGAATTCTGACATGGAGAGGGTGTTGTCAAGAACGACACCAAGGTTTTTGACAGAGGATGACATATGAAGAGTGGTCTGGCCAAGAGTGACAGTGTCTACAGTGTTTGGTTCCTGTGAGCATAACTTCAGTTTTGTTTCCTTTTGAGTTGGAGCTTTATTTTATTGTGATGGCTGGGGCATTATATGTGTGTCTCAGGAGCATGACCCTGTAACATGCGAGTTCTGAGCCTATAAGTCATCATCATCATCATCATCATCATCATCATCATCATCATCATCATCATCATCATCATCATCATCATCATCATCATCATCATCACCATCATCATTATTATCATCATCATCATCACCACCACCATAAAGTCATTTCTTGCCCTTGTTTTGTTTTATGTGCATTTATTATGTTTTTTCATGTGCAGGGAACTGGTACACTTATTACTGACGGCTATGCATAAGCACTCCGGTGATCAGACGGTGAGATATTTGACCGTTACAATTGTACACACTATTTTATTTCATGGTTTAATAAGATTTCAACACTGGGATTGTCATGACATTCAGTTTTTGTGTTCCCTGTACATAAGTATACGGGAACAGGTGTATACATTTAAAAAAACAACGTTTAATTAAGTTTTTATTTTATTATTTTTATAAATTTTGGGTTCCGTCTTGCTTGTTTGATTTGAAATTAATTGGTGAGATATGAAACTTTTCAATCTAGTTTTGCGTTTCAGATGATGCGTAATGCCTGCCTTACTCTGTGCCACCTGAACCTGCCTGCAGATGCCGTAAGTTTGTGTTCAAACCTCGCATGCACATGGTGCAGAGATAACAAGGTGCCCTGCAAGACTGAATGCATGCTGGATATGTTAACAGTAGCTATACGTTGGGAAGTGTGCAGAAGACTAGCATGGTAGTTGCTTTTAAGAGAGATGTCTTGAGCTACATACAGGCCCAACAATCGTTATAGAAAGTTGGTTCGTCTTGAGAAAAATCTGCACGTCATAAGATTCCAAGTCCGTTGACACATGAAAAGCGTGACACCTTAGAACCAACTCCAGGCCTCGCGAGCTACTAACATTACAGTATTTCTTCCGGGTGCTTAGACATTCCAAGGTAAGGCTGCTGCTCTCCATTGTCATCTCCATCTTCCTATACGCTTGCGAAACAGGGACCCTCATGGCAGATTTACAACGAAGAATACAAAGCATGGAGATGAGGTGCTACAGACAACTTCTGGGCATTTCCTATACCGAGCACATCACCAACAACGAAGTCTGACAGACCATCACACAAGCCATTGGACAACATGATGACATGCTCACAGTGGTGAAGAAACAGAAACTCTGATGGTGTGGCCACATACCAGATCATCAGGCCTTGCAAAAACCATCCTGCAAGGAGACAAAAAGAGGTGGGAGGACAACATTCGAGAATGGACTGGTTTGACACTGAACGAAGCCATGAGGGTTGCTGAGAATAGAGAAAAATGGAGTACGCTGGTGAAACGATCATATGCCGATGACCTTTTGAGTTATGGATAGGATTGGATAGGCATGTTTTGCATGCTATGGTGTGCTATTTGAATCACTCAGTCCCGCAAACTTGGACGAGCGTGGAATAGTTTTTTTTCCTGAAGTTGACATACAGACTGAAAATAATACTAGCAAATATATCTTATTTAGTTATTTATTTATTCATTTATTTATTCTTTCATTTATATGTAGCTTTTGTTTGTTTATTTATTTTTTGATCTAGCACGGATTAGTCTTTTTCCTCAAATAAGTAGTAGTCTACAGTGACTGAAAATAATGTTAGCAAATATTTGTTATTTGCTTTTATTAATTTATTTATAGCATTTATTGATTTAATCTATTCATTGTTGTTGACAGATGTCCAACTACAAGCGATTGGTGAAACAATTGTTGGAGATGCTGGAATATGACTACAGCGACGTGTTCATTCATCGTCTGGGCATCTTCCTCGTCAACTGTCTGGCCTGCCAAGTTGACGGTCGAGAGAAGGAGCTTGTTGGCCGCCTAGGAGGCGTGGAGGTGAGGTTTTCTTCTTCTGTTGAAGCAGCCAGTAAGCTGCAGGGCTGCTTGTTGAGGCTGAATGATATATTTATTGAAGCGTAGTCTGACACTTTTATTTACTCAGTTAAACCAATTTTTTTAAGTTTTTGATTTTATCATTTTGGTGCAATATTGGTGATAATGAATGGAATAGAAAAAGAACTTCTGAAATCAGAAGGAAGATGAAGAGGTGGTTAATGATGATAATGGTGATGATGATGGGCATGATGAAGAAGATGATGATGGGAAAGATAATGGGGATGAAGTTGATAGGATAAGATACCAATTTTATTTTGCAATTTTATTTCGGAAGGGTAAAATAGTAAGTACTGGGTGCACTTTTAGTTTTTGCATCTTGCCGTTGGGGCTTGTAAGGTGATGATGAAGATTAGGGGGATGATGATAAATAAGATGTTGATGGGATGATGATGCAGGTGTAGATGAACTTCATTTATCCATGATGCCGCTAGTTCTGTACTGTGCTAATGAGAACTTGGGAAGAGCTATAGCTGGCTGGGAGAACGCTCTTGTTGCTGACGTCAGTATGCGTTAGGGTAAAATTAATCACACATTTATGGGGCTGAATCTCATGTGGTGTGATTTTGTTGTGTGGCAGATTATGCTGACCATCATCACGCGCAAGATGCGTCAGAGCGAGTGCGACGATGTTTTGGAGGTGGCATGGAGTACTCTATGGAATGTCACTGGTACGAACTATTTCAAAGTCCTGAAAGCCTATGAACATTAATAAAATGTATCACCATCGAACTATTTCAGTGAAATCTAGTGAAATATTTTATTCACTTAGTGATGTCTCTAAGAGTTCAACATTTGAGGACTTTGCTAGAATTGCCTATGGGGAGCACAAATTGATGTTTAGTGTATCTTATATGGTCATAAACAAATGTGTGCCTTGAGGAGCTCTTTACATTAAAAAAAAACGTTTTTTTGCCTTTACAGAACCATTTTTTATGAAACCATACCTTTGTTTTCCAAGATATTGATATGAGCTAGAGGTGTAGGTTTTTCGTCACCCATTTCTGGATTCAACAGTTTTAGGGGAGGGAGAAAGGGGTTGTTGAGTTTTATTTATTTTATGAATGCCAACTTTTTTGGGAGGGATTAACATTTTGTGTCCCATAGGGACTGTGGATACAGCTTAATGTCTTGATGATTTCAGATGAGACTCCTATTAACTGCGAAAAGTTTCTCAACAAAGGAGGACTACAGCTGTTTGTAGGATGTTTGAAGGTTTGCAGATCCTTATTTCTCATCTTTTTTGTTTTCTTCGAAGAGCTGCTTCTTCTTTGTTATTCAGCTTGTAGTGTTTACGTAATTCCTTCTCGTCTTCCTTGTTTTCTCTCCCTTTTTCTGTTTCTTCTTCGAATACTACTTTTCTTCTTCTTCTTCTTCTTCTTCTTCTTCTTCTTCTTCTTCTTCTTCTTCTTCTTCTTCTTCTTCTTCTTCTTCTTCTTCTTCTTCTTCTTCTTCTGCTCCTCCTCCTTATCCTCCTCCTTCTCATCATCCTCTAAATTTCAAATTTCTCTTTCAGAAATTGAAGGAAGGTGAAGGCCAAAATATTTCTTATAGACTGGTGTTTGTTTTGTTAGATGCTGACCTCAATCAGCTTTGTAAAGTATACTGAATCTGCTAGCATCCGTCACCTGACATAGGCACAACAATGGGTGCAGTCAGCAAAGGATGCTGACGGCTCTTGTCAGCATTAGGAGCCGATCTGAAGCTCTCCAGAGATGTTAAGATTATGATAGAATCCTCCCAAAGGTTGCAAGTGAGCGCCTCCAGTGGCGATCCTGTATCGGCCAGTGCCTTGAGCAGTCTTGTATGTTAGAACGATTAGATAGTAATAATCCTGTAGGCTATGGTTGTGCGGGGAAAGCGTGATGTTCTGTGTTGCGTTGGGGACAGAATAAAGCACTTGCTGTTGTTCTTTAGGATAAGATAAGATAAAAATTTTATTTAACAAGGGTAAAAGATTAAGCACTGGGTGTGCTTTTTTACATCCTGCCCTTAGGGCTTGTAACAATAACAATTAGTATAACAAAATAACTTCATAACAATAACATCATAATGTAACAATGTAATCAAGATATGCGCACGTGCCCCTGCCTCCCACCCCCTCACACACACAAACACGTACACAACTTGTGTAAAACAATCTAATTAAAGTTATGAACGTAGACTCTTGCTAAGTAGCTAACTAATTAATTTTAATGTGCTGTAAGAGATAGTTTCTAAAGGATGTGTATTTAGTGACTGCATTGTGGAGAACTTCTGGAAAGTTATTCCAGAAAGTGGAACCTGAATATGACAGACTGGTTTTAAACAGATCAATTCTTGGAAATGGGATATTTAGTTTGGTAGAAAATCTGGCAATTTTGTAGTGATCAACTAGGTTTTGTGTACCTTTTTTGACTAGCATGCATAGCATTATGAGTCTTGTCTACTCACCCAGAAAAAAAAAATCCAGATTTGTGCAAATCTGCAAGATGAGACCTAAATAGTCCAAAACTGATTATGAAAAAATGTCCTTCCATTCTTCCGTCTGTTTGCTGTCCGCCGTTGGCCTGTGCAAAAACTTTAAAGTGACTAAGTGCTCAGAATCTGTCACAACGAAACTTGGTAAGATGGTGTATACCCATGAGACCTCGTAAATGATCTGTGAATGAATGACTTCTCTTCAAGGTCAAAGTCAAGGTCTCAAAGTCATTAAATGTTAGTCAAAATTTTTTTTTTCTAGGTTATTAATATTGAACTTATGAGTCTTTGATGCATAATAGATATTAATGAGGCACACATACTGTGTACATTTGATCAACCTCACTCCAAGGTCAAGGTCACTGGAACTGTCCAAATTCGGTTAGTATAGGTATTTTGAATTGACCCTAAACTATGAGAGATATAAAGTCCAAACTTGTTGTATTTAGAGATGATAGATTGATCTTTCATGTATGTTCCAATTTTGCGTTGATCTTGAAGGTCAAGGTCATTTTTGGCCTTGCATAAACATAAACAAATAGGTCATCGTACAGTGGAATGGCGGTTTATTTAACCCATAGGCATAGTATGCAACAACATTGGGATATTTGATCAGAAATGCACGAGAGATGACGTGAGTGTCAAGATCATCTCAAGGTCAGGGTCACTGAAGATCAAGTTCATCCCAAGGTCACCATTTGATTTTGGCATAATACAGCTTTTGCTGTACTTAAATAGATAGTATATTTCGAGCCAGAGGTCAGTGTCCTCTCAAGAGCATAGAAAGATCAAAGTCTGTATTATTTTGCATTTTAATGCCGCCATTTCATTTTGTTTTTTTCTGGGCACTCATTTTTATGTTAAATTTTGGGAGTTCCATAAGAAGCATGCGAGTCATACGGGCTTTTCCCGTCTAGTTTTAACTTATGTTGTGTGTGTGTGAGATCCAGTCTTATGCAGCTGTCAAATAAACTTCTACGCTTGTTTCAGAAGTTTGTCAATAAAGCTGAACTTCTGAGAAACATGATGGGGCTTATGGTAAGTTTGATGTTTTTTAATCATGCCATTTCTGAACATTATTCAAATCCTAAATCTCCCTAGGCTAAGAGTCCTAACATATTTCTAAGTGTTTGATGTTCCATTTGGTTTTCCATGTGTTCGTAGACTTCAAGAAGGCGTTTGACCGAGTCTGGCATGCAGCTCTGTGGGCAACCATGAGAGTGTACAATATCAGCCCTAAAATTATTGAAGTCATCAAAAGCCTGTATGACAGGGCTACCAGTGCAGTCCTCCATAACAGTGCCATCGGAAACTGGTTCAGAACTACAATCGATTTGCGTCAAGGATGCCTACTCTCTCCAACACTCTTCAACATCTTCTTAGAGCGCATCATGTCAGATGCCATTGCAGATCATGAAGGCACAGTCAGCATAGGGGGTAGAGCAATATCCAATCTTCGTTTTGCGGATGACATTGATGGATTGGCTGGAGAGGAACAAGAACTTGAACAGCTGGTACAGAGGCTTGACACCACCTCCAGAGCCTATGGAATGGAAATAAGTGCAGAGAAGACCAAAATGGTGACCAATAACACCAATGACATCAACACAGGCATCAAAGTCCAAGGCCAATCCCTCAACACAGTGCGTAGCTTCAAATATTTAAGAGCCATTGTATCAGACAATGGGTCCCGACAGGAAGTCCTCTCCAGGATCGCACAAACAACTGCTGCCCTGCCAAGGTTGAAGCCCATTTGGAAAGACAGGACCATCAGTCTACATTCCAAAGTAAGACTGCTGAGCTCTCTTGTCATCTCCATCTTCCTATATGCTTGCGAAGCATGGACCCTCACAGCAGATCTGCAACGAAGAATACAAAGCATGGAGATGAGGTGCTACAGAAGACTTCTGGGCATTTCCTATACCCAGCACATCACCAACGATGAAGTCCGACATACCATCACACAAGCCATTGGATAACATGATGACACAGTGGTGAAGAAATGAAAACTCAGATGGTATGGCCACGTCACCAGATCATCAGGCCTTGCAAAGACCATCCTGCAAGGCACAGTGCAAGGAGGTAGAAGAAGAGGAGACCGAAAAAGATGTGGGAGGATAACATTCGAGAATGGACTGGTTTGACACTGAACGAAGCCATGAGAAAGAGAAAGATGGAGTACGCTGGTTAAATGATCATCTTTGGTGCCCCTACGATCTGCGAGTTAAGGAATAGGATAGGATAGGATTGGTTGTTGGTCCCACCTTTCCCTCAGTGCCTTTTCCGCAAGATTTTCAGGGTGGCCTGGAGGCCATGGTTAGGTGCCACTTTCCTATGCTGAAGGTCGTGGTTTCCATTCCTGCGGGAGTCAAACTTCAGTGCCTTGGGTATTTGACTTTTCAGGTCAAAGAGGGTTTCCTTCTTCCATTGCAAAGATGCAGTCAACCCAAATTTTCCAAATAAAATTTGATTTCCTTTCTGTCTTCTAGTAGTGATTTTTCCCTGCCTGCCTTTGCTTCACACTTTTGATAGATGCATGTTTATTGTGAGAGTGGGTGTAACATGCCAATGTGTACGTTGGTACAGATTGCCATGCTTTGTGTATATTGCATCCATTATTATTATTATTATTATTATTATTATTATTATTATTATTATTATTATTATTATAATTATTATTATTATTGTTATTGTTATTGTTATTATTGTTATTATTATTATTATTATTTTTTTTTTTTTTTTTTTTTTTTATTTTGAGAAGAAACTGGCAGATTGAACACTTTGTTATTTGAGCTTGATTGGTGATTTAGGGGAGGAAAGCTGTGTATATTGCATCCATTATTATTATTATTATTATTATTATTATTATTATTATTATTATTATTATTTTTATTATTATTATTATTATTATTATTATTATTATTATTATTATTATTATTATTATTATTATTATTATTATTATTTTGTGAAGAAACTGGCAGACTGATGTTATTTGAGCTTGATTGGTGATTTTGGGGGAAAAGCTGTGTATATTGCATTATTATTATTATTATTATTATTATTATTATTATTATTATTATTATTATTATTTTGTGAAGAAACTGGCACACTGAACACTTTGTTATTTGGGCTTGATTGGTGTTTTGGGGGTAAAAGTTTCGTATATCGAATACATTATGATTATTATAATAATAATAATTATTATTATTACTATTTGCAGTTTTATTATTATTTGCGGTTTCATTATTATTGTTGTTGTTGTTATTATTATTATTATTTTTATTATTATTATTATTATTATTATTATTATTATTATTATTTGCAGGTGGTGTTAGTAACTTGATTGATGATCTCCTTCCTCCTCTACTGTGTAAAGGGTTGAATGAAATATTCATGTTTACGAGTTTTGTGTTTCTTTTCAGGGTAACATAGCAGAAGTGGATGCCTTGCGTTCTCATTTGATGACGGAAGAATACGTCAAGATTTTCAGGTAATGTTTTATCAAAGTCCATGGTTTTACTTGAAAAAGATTGTAATAAATCGATAGTTCATAGCTCATAACACAGGTGCTTGTTATTTTTTTATGTCTTTGTTTTATTGAAGTATGTGGAATCAATGAATCATCCCTATTGTCTTAGGTGCTGTGACGTCTTTTATTGAAGTATGTGGAATCAATGAATTATCCCTATTGTCTTAGGTGCTGTGACGTCTTTTATTGAAGTATGTGGAATCAATGAATTATCCCTATTGTCTTAGGTGCTGTTACGTCTTTTATTGAAGTATGTGGAATCAATGAATTATTCCTATTGTCTTAGGTGCTGTGACGTCTTTTATTGAAGTATGTGGAATCAATGAATTATCCCTATTGTCTTAGGTGCTGTGACGTCTTTTATTGAAGTATGTGGAATCAATGAATTATTCCTATTGTCTTAGGTGCTGTGACGTCTTTTATTGAAGTATGTGGAATCAATGAATTATTCCTATTGTCTTAGGTGCTGTGACGTCACTTGTGTGTTCTGAAGTTCCATGATGGTACTTGCTAGGTTTTGTTGTTTTTTACGTCTACTCGATGATTCTTGTCAGTTTGGGGGAGTCTCTTGCTGCCAGGATGTTAGGGTAGAGTATAGACAAACACAGCGCAGATACAGTCTATTTGAACCCATTTGGGGCTCTGTGTTGGTCCAAAGGTCATTAGTTCCATGACGCCATTTGACTCTAGAGTATGGACAAACAGAGGGCAGACACAATCTATTTGAACTGATTTGGTGCTCTTGTGTTGCTGCAATGGTAAATAATTCCGTGCCGGCATTTGACAAATCGGTGTAGGAAATAATTAGAGAGTTTAGAGTGATGATGATAATGATAGTGATGATGGTGATGATGTCCATGTGTAAAGTTCAGCTTATAAATGCTGCAGGCTGCAGAACTCTCCGCGGATCCGCGATTTTCCGAGTAAGAATAAAAATATTTCCGAGAGAAAAAAAAATTCAGAGAGAAAAAAAGTGTAAGTAAAAGAAATGAAATTTGTTATAACTTCTGTGGATGTGAAGTATTCTTTTGATGTGAAGTTTTTTGTCCTCTATCTTTAATGTTTTGATTCAGAAAATACAGGAAAATGACCTTTAAAAGTGCCTTTTTTTTCTATTAAGTGTAAAACAATTAAATTAAATTTACTTTTTTCACCTGTGCTTAAAAATAAACTTTTTTTTTCGAAAACATAAATTTTTCAGATTTTTTAATTCAAAAGTCACAAGTGCCAATTTTTTTATAACTTATTTTGATGTGAGGTATTTCAGAAGAAATCTAATGGTGTCAATAAATGATTTTTTTTAAAAATTGTAAGGCAATATGCACTTTTTTTTTTACCTGTTCATACTAAAAAAAAACTTTTTTCCTTAAAACATAGCTTTACATTTTCCAGTATTTCCATCCAGGAAATACAACAAAATGGCCTTAAAAAGTGCCATTTTTATTTTCATTCACCTTCCACCAGGGTTTTGCCCCTGGACCCCACAGGGGCCTAGGCGGCCCCTAGACCCCAGCTAAACTTCATAGATTTTTTTTCAAAGTTGTTCTGCTGCCTGATGCTGGCAGCATGCTCAGGGAAACGTAGAGTTAGGGGGTAAGGATTGATGGGGCAAAGGAAAAAGATGGGGGTAGGTGGAGGGTGGGTGGGTTGGGTTGGTTCAAAGCAAAGGGAGAAAGAAAAAGGGGTGAAGAGCAGCAACTATTCAACCAAGTGCGCCTTCTGATGTTAGAGTTGACTGTAGGAGATTAATCATACAGGGTGTCATCACCAGTACCAAGGTTTTGAGCCAATGAGAGAACAAGACATGTTTTAAAACAAAAAAAAAATTTAGTATCTGTATGCACTGTGCAAACCCTGTCACATTTGTACCTGCATGAAAGTTAATGAACGTCACAGGTTTCTGTCTCATCCACAGCGATCTTCTAGGGTCCACCAGCGATGGCATTGAGGTGAGCTACAACGCTTGCGGAGTATTGTCTCACCTGTGTTTTGACGGTGAGGATGCCTGGAGCATCCCCGCTCCCAGTCGCCAAAGTGTGATGGAGAGGATGAAGAAAGCCATCAAACGCTGGCCTATTCAGTCCAAACGCAACATTAACTATAGGTGAAAGCAACCAACCATTTTGAGTTACTGACTTTTTACTTGGAAAATAAATTAAAGAATGTATCATTTGGGGGTGGCGTGCAGTATACATTATAATTTGGGGGTGGCGTGCAGTCTACATTATAATTGGGGGTGGCGTGGCAGTGTAAATTATTTTTGGGGGGTGGGGTGCAATGTAAATTATAATTTGGGGGTGGCGTGCAGTGTAAATTATAATTTGGGGGTAGCGTGCAGTGTAAATTATAATTTGGGGTTGGCGTGGCAGTGTAAATTATAATTTGGGGGTGGCGTGCAGTATAAATTATAATTTGGGGGTGGCGTGCAGACCTCCCAATTTTAAAATTGAAAGGTGGCGTGGCAGTGTAAATTATAATTTGGGGGTGGCGTGGCAGTGTAAATTATAATTTGGGGCTGGCGTGGCAGTGTAAATTATAATTTGGGGCTGGCGTGGCACTGTAAATTATAATTTGGGGGTGGCGTGGCAGTGTAGTAGTAAAACAGTTGCACCAACAAGCATCTCTTTTGTCCAGCTGTGAACAATGTGCCTGGCTCTCTATAGATCTGGAGAAGGGAAAGGAGAAGGTGGGCACATCCCTCTTGAAGTTGGTCTTGAGAAAAAGGGAGATTTAGAACACCAAACGCCTCCCTCTATGGCCTGACATGTTGCAATTACAGTAATACATACATTTATTTTTGATTGACCAAGAAAGACTGGGCCAAGCTCTCTTGAAGTCAGCTCAGCCCTGAGAAACGATGATTGAAGAGTTATGGGGAAAAGCTCTGTTGCATGAAGAAGTTGTTTTTTTTTTGGTTTTTTTCCCACTCGTGAACATAGAAGATAATTTTTGTTAATCTTCATGATAACATCAGAGATACCTCATAGGCAATGGAATGTCTGCACTCTCTCTAAGGACACAGGGCTGTAGTTTGCAGATTTGTGTCACTGTCAATTATTATGCAGATTAATTATCTAATTAATATTGATATAAATTAAAAATAACTTCATTTTAATTTTTTTATTTTGGGGGGGTGGGGGTGGGGGGGTTATTTCATAATATTTTTTACACATGAAACGTGAGCACAGGCATACAAACAAGCAATACATAATAAATACACAAGCAAAACACATTAAAAAATTATTTAAGTAAATATATATATTATGTATATATATTATATGGCTGTGACAATAATGTACAAACTGATATAATATTTGACCAAATTTTGCTACTTGCAAAGTCATATATTTATGCATGTAAAATTAAGAAAGAAATCCCCTCCCTTGATGCAAAATTTTGGTCAAATATTATATCAGTTTGTACATTATTGTCACAGCCATATAATATAAGGTGTTCGTTAAATGACAAGTTTTTGACGTGTACACAAGTATTTAATTTCCTCTGCACAAATAACCAAAAGTTATTGACAATCTCACAATTCTAGAAAATATGCTGAATATTTTCTTTTGTTTCTAACAAAAAGTATATTTACTGTCGAGACCTAGATCCATTTTCTGACATATTACATTTGTACCCAAAATTCTATGTATTATTAGAGTTTGTAACCATTTTAGTTTAATATCATTTATTTTTGCAACTCTTTGGAAAATATATATATCATAAAACAGTTTTGCTCCTACTACAGAACACAAAATGTGCTGGGCCTTGCCATTCTCGTAAACAACAGAGGAATGCACAGTGAATTTAATATTTATTTTGACGTAAATATGTTTTAATAGCTTGAAGGCATCCATTATAAGGAACAAAATCAACATCAATTCTATATATGTTCTTAAATGTTTCAGCACATATATAATTGTCCATTTACAGCCACAAGATTTCTTATTTGGTAATCTCCATATGTTCTTAAATTTTTCAACAGATTAAAACTGTCAATTTACAGCCACAAGATTTCTTATTTTGTAATCTCCATATGTTCTTAAATGTTTCAACAGATAAAAACTGTCCATTTACAGCCACAAGATTTTTTTATTTGGTACACTTCATTTCCAATCCAACTTTTACAAAAAAAATGGTCCATTGGCAATCAACAATTTTTCATTGCACCTAAAAGGTTCATACATTTCCTGTGTGTGTTATACAATAATTAGCTTTATTCTCAGAAGATTCCTACAAACTTGATATTAGTTTGTAAACCGCTTTTAATGTTCCAATTTCACATATACACATATTTATTAAAAGGTCTTTCTTATACAAATACACAAGTTGAGACAAAGAGATAAACTTGAAACACTGAAAACATAAAATACACAACAATTGGAACACATCACTGATATATGTTTTGCTAATTTTTTGGTTCTCTTCTTTCTCACTCAAAGTAGTAGAATAATAAGTAAAATGGAATTCAAAAAACTATAAGTCCTAAAGTAAAAAAATAATAAATAACTGAACGATAATATGATTTTATTTCTCTCTCTCTCTCTCTCTCTCTCTCTCTCTCTCTCTCTCTCTCTCTCTCTCTGAAGCAATCCCGTTCCCGGTCTGACAGACAATTACATTTATAAATTCATGAAAATATATTTATTTACAAATTAGTTTTAATATTATATTTCCAGCAAGCAAACCATAAAATATAAATACTCAAATTACTGTGTCTATGATGAACAGAATCCAGAATCACCACAGTGAAAAATAGAAATAGCCTACACAGTAACACAATATTTTCAAGTCACACAACATAAGGATTCACCCTTTTTTCACAGTCTGTTTCATTCCATTCATTCCTATCGTAGTCCTATTTTATCCAATCACAGACACTCTCAGATGCATACGAGAACAGCCTTCTGTTCTCCAAACAGTCTTTATATAGGCGAGTCTCATCACCAAAACATTATTATCCACATGTGGGAGTGCCTGGGGTTTCAGTATAAATAGTATTCCCACTTTCTGGAAATTTAGTGCTTTAAATTCCCACTGTCACTATCTTTTTTCTTTGTTCTTTCTCATTCCTATTCTGTTCTATTAATCTACTATACTATCTTCTTCGCTAGACCAGTCACCTACTTTTTTTCTCAAGATCCACGAACATATATATATATATATATATTAGTCCTAGTGCACTTAGGATCTAATCGTCACTCAAAACTGGACGTTTGCAACGTCACAGGATAAATTTATTGCCAGAAAATTAATCGTAAAGAAATCAAATCGTCAAAGTACAGTAAAACAAACGAAAACAAAATTCAAAATTAATCATAGTATATAATATATATATGATTAATTTTGAAATTTGTTTTCGTTTGTTTTACTCTATTTCTTTACGATAAATTTTCTGGCAATAAATGTATCCTGTGACGTTGCAAACGTCCAGTTTTGAGTGACGATTAGATGTATGTGTGTGTGGGGGTGTGTGGGTGTGTGTGTATCAGAAATCAGATTATGACTACATCTCACAAAATCAAAACATCTGAAATATCAATATATATATATATATATAAGAAAAATTGCATTGTAGAATTCGGTACTGTTCTTTAGAATTCACAAATTTACAAGTAACTGATTGTACAATGTCTCTACAGCACCGAGCGGGACAGGACATCAGCCTCGTGGTTCACCGACCCCTGAATAGGTACCGCTATAAATGAAAATTCCTGCAGGGATAATTCCCATCTCAAGAGACGGCTGTTAGTATGCCTTTGCTTTCTGAGAAAAGTGAGAGGGCGATGATCTGTCTCCACAACAAAGTGGCGTCCAAATAGAAACCTGTTAAATTTATCAACTGCCCAGACAAATGCTAAACATTGATGCTCAATTGTAGAGTAGCGTGTTTCATGTTCAAGCAATTTTCTTGATGCATAGTACAATACAGGATGAAGATTTTGTTTTTGACACGTTAGCACTTTCAGCTTGCAAAGGCTGTTGATTTTTTTAAATTTTCTGTGCTTTTAAAGCTAACTCTTCATGCTTTTATTTAACCTCTTCTCTTTTAGCATCGGCTTCTGCCTTCTTTGCTTCCATTTTTGTTTCCTGAATTGCTAACTCTCTTTCCTTTGGATCTTTCTGAACAGCTAACTCTCTTTCCTTAAGAGCTTTCTCTTCAGCCCAACGAGTTTGCTGAATCTTTTCATCTTTCTCAAGCTCTCTGCGATCAGCTCTAGCTTGTCTAAGACTGTCTTGTAAATATTTTTGGAGATCAATACCTGTCAAACCCAACTAATCTCCCTCATGATGAGTTCAGCAAGGAGCTGCCCGGTAGGATCTTCGTGAGTCATGACAGCGAAAAGTCAAATATGATATTTACAGTAATGAAAAGCAAATAAAAAATAAAAAAAAATCTTATCTAGTTCCACTGTGTTTAAACAACCACTGCTGGAATACCTGTAGTCACTATTACCCAAGTGATCCACAAATACTGAACCATAAGCAGTAACTACCAACGACTGCACCAAAGTTACAGCATATTAGCAAATAGCTTAGCACTAAACACTTTCTGTTCGTGATCGTAAAAGCTAAGTGGACAAGAATAAACTTTTAAAGTTCAAAGGGAAATCAACAATTGTTTATACTAAACATAGTTATAAACAACACCATAGGCATAAGTAAACGCTCAAAACAGAGAAACCATATCAACAAATGCGAAGTTAAGTAGATAAAAAGAGCAGTACATTATTTAAATATATTTTAACAAGTTTAACTTGTAAAGTTATTAATTAAATAAGTAATTAACTAAAACATTCATACACTAAGTATTATTTAGAAATTTGTTTCAAGTAACAAGTATATGGGAAAATATTTTTTAGCAATTTTTGTTTCCCAAGTCTCATGTAAATGAATGAAGTTCAAATAATTTTATAATTTATTCATGAAATTTTTCCAAGTGTTATTAACAAGAATTATTTAAAAAAAAAAGATGGAACTGAATATGAATATTGAAACAAAATGTTATCAATTTACAATAAAATAAAAATTTATGAATTCACTCAAAGGTCACTAACCTTGGAGGTAGATCAAGAACAAAAGCACAGACCAAACGTACCGCTATGCAAGGTCAACTCTGTGAACGCTCAACCATGCACAGGTAACGTTGTATAAGTCACGATAATATCCGAAAATAAAACAAATAATTTTTTTTTTTTTTTTTTGGTACACTGCAGAAAAATCAAACATGAAATTGAAACGCTCGCCAAATTGTCATAATAATCAAACATGAAATTGAAACGCAGACTTTCCAAATTGTCATAATAATTAAACATGAAATTGAAACGCAGGCTCACCAAATTGTCAAGCTTCCCATGCATGTTATAAAATAATTAGCTTTATTCTCAGAAGATTCCTACAAACTTGGTGTTAGTTTGGAAACAGTTTTTAATGTTCCCATTTCACGTAAGGTTTTAATCTAATCACAAAAGTCTTTTCCAAAATTATACATTTCAAACATTTTAAATATAAAGTCCCAACTTACAGAATCAAATGCTTTCTCAGTTGAGGCAAAGTAATAAACGAGACATTAGTTTTATTCAAATATTCAATTAAATCATAAATAAAATGTACATTATCACCTAGATATGTTTTTCACTGAGCGAAGCCATCAGGGCTGCTGAGGACAGAGAAAGATGGAGTATGCTGGTTAAACGATCATCTGTGTTGCCCCTACGACCTCCGGGTTATGGGACAGGATAGTATAGGATAGGATCTGTTTTTCATAAAACCTGTTTGATCGCCACTAATTAATAAATTTAATACTCGTTTTTAACCTATTTGCAAGGCATATGCTGATCCTATTTTATAAGTGGTTTTTAGGAAAGAAATTGGACGTACTTTTTTTATTAGATCCCTTATTTTATCCCCCTTAGGTGTACAGACAATAACCCTACAGACAATAACCTTATAGACACTAACCCTGCACACAATAACACTACAGACAATAACCCTACACACAATAACCCTACAAACAATAGCCCTACACACAATAACCCTATAGACAATAACCCTACAGACAATACAAACAATAACCCTACAGACAATAACCATAATAACCCTACAGACAATAACCATACATGTACAATAAGCGTTTAAACGACAACTCAAAACATTTGTTTTCCAGAAACACCTTCTATAGCTCCTTCTCAATAACACGCATGAATTAATCTCGTCATCAGTCTAGTATGCACACATTTCGTGGCGCTCCACGGGCAATGGTGTTCGCTTTCGCTTTTAATGGTGTTCGCTTTTAATAATTCTTATAAGTGTTGGTTGCCTTTTAACATTTTTTTTTTATAATAGTTTTAGTTGCATTTTTATGTTTTTCAAAGTAATATTTTTATTGAGTTTTTTTAACATTATGTTGTACATTTTTAGTGAATTTATTCAGATTTTATATACCTGCTGTTGTTGTGTAGTGTAAATGGTGTATGAATGTGTATTATTATAACACCACAGACAATAACCCTACAGACAATAACCCTACAGACAATACAGACAATAAACCTACAAACAACCCTACAAACAATTACCCTACAGACAATAACCATACAGACAATAACCCTACAGATAATATAGACAATAACCCTATAGACAATACAGACAATAACCCTATAGACAATAACCCTACAGACAATAACCCTATAGACAATAACCCTACAGACAATAATCCTACAGACAATAACCCTATAGACAATACAGACAATAACCCTATAGACAATACAGACAATAACCCTACAGACAATAACCCTACAGACAATAATACAGACAATAACCCTACAGACAATAACAATACAGACAATAATCCTACAGACAATAACCCTACAGACAATAACAATACAGACAATAACAATACAGACAATAACCGTACAGACAATAACCATACAGACAATAATATTACAGACAATAACCCTACAGACAATACTATAACCCTACAGACAATAACAATACAGACAATAACAACAAAGACAATAACAATACAGACAATAACAATACAGACAATAACCCTACAGACAATACAGACAACAACCCTACAGACAACCCTACAGACAATAACCCTACAGACAATACAGACAATAGCCCTACAGACAATAGCCCTACAGACAATACAGACAATAACCCTACAGACAATACAGACAATAACCCTACAGACAATAACCCTACAGACAATACAGACAATAACCCTACAGACAATACAGACAATAACCCTACAGACAATACAGACAATAACCCTACAGACAATAACCCTACAGCACAAGTATATCAACTAACAAGTTAGCATCTCTCTTCTATGTCTTTATCGACGTGCGCGTACAACCGATTGCTTCCCTTTACATGCTTTGAGCTCCATAGAGCGTCATCGGCCTGAAATAACTTTTTAGAAACTTCAAAATCCAGGGGAATTATGGGTAGAGAAATCCTTTTCTGAAATAACGTCGGCTAAATCCTTCTTTAGTTTCTTTGCTCGAGCAAAGGCAACCTCATAGGTATGGAGCACTTCGTCCATTATAACTCCATCGCTGATAATACTGCTGACAAGTTTCTGCCTTTGTTCACTACCAGAAATATGTAGTTCCTCTCCCAACTTTCGTTTCATTTCAGCGAGCACATCTTCGCGAGAACAGATTTCCCAGAATTCTCTATTCTATTTTTAGGTTTGGGATATCCCCGTTTCAGCTTGTGGCTAAACGGGACCACCGCACGTCGACTAAGGGCAATACGAGATACTAACTTGTTAGTTGATATACTTGTGCCCTACAGACAATACAGACAATAACCCTACAGACACTACAGACAATAACCCTACAGACAATAACCCTACAGACAATACAGACAATAACCCTACAGGCAATGCAGACAATAACCCTACAGACAATGCAGACAATAACCCTACAGACAATAACCCCTTCTTTTTGTGTTATTGATAATTCTCGTTTTCTAAATCCCTCATTTAAAGACCTAACAACACATGTACCCAATGATTTCCAAAACACTTTGAAAAATTCAACTGTAAATCCATCACTTCCTTGACTTTTATTGTTTGCCATATTTTATAAAGACAAGCTTGCTTCCTCGAGATGGTTTATTTTTCTTTCCAAAGATTTCTTTTTCATTAAATGTCAATGGTGGAATGTCACTACCTAAAATGTCTGGGTCAAATAGGTCAGCTGGCCTTTTAGAATAAAGGTTTAGAAAACGAATTAACTTCTTGTAATATATCTTTTGGATTTGTCAAGACTTTACCATTTTGTTTCATTATTTTTCTAATTTGTTTTGTTCTAAAATAATTTTGTTTTTCAAGCGCACAAAAATATTTTGTAACTTGTTCTCCCTACGCTGTCCATCTTGCACGGGATCTTAAGAGAATCCCTTCCATCCTCTTTTCTCTTATAAATAATAAATCCTTTTTACAATTTTCTAGTTCAATCCTATCTTGTTCATTTATTTCATGACTTTTTTTTTCAAAATATACTATTTTCTAACTTTTTTTTTTCTAACTCTCTTTTTTCTTCCTGCTAGCAAAGTAAATAGTTTTGGTCAGATACGATTAACCGCAATTTCAATTTGGTACATTTCTTATATTAGCTCGCTCATATGGTAAAGCAGCATATTCTTCAGTAACTTCATTAATCAATTCATTTATCTCCAGTAGATAAGAATGTTCTTTCAATAATGATGCATTCCTATCCTATCCTATCCTATCCCATAACTCGGAGGTCATAGGGGCACCACAGATGATCGTTTAACCAGCATACTCCATCTTTCCCTGTCCTCAGCAACCCTGATTGTTTCGCTCAGTGTCAAACCAGTCCATTCTCCAATGTTGTCCCCCTCTCGGTCTACCTCTCTTTTTTATGATGCATTACATTTCCAAAAAGTAAAATGTTTTTCATCATGTCCAGTATTTAAGGAGAGAGTAATTAAAGAGTGATCTATGCAGTAGCCTGGTGTAGTATCTGCATCAACCACAAGATTGGAGATATTGTCTGCAAGAAGGCATGAAGAAGTGTTTGTGTGCGAGAGAGATTTTCGTTATTGCGTTGCGTTTGAGTTAAAAATGAGACTTTAATTTGTGACCGAGATTGGGGTATATTTGAATTCCTACACTGGTGTAAATTTGCACTAGTATTCATTCATTTTTTGACTCAAGTGTGTAGAAATGAGAGGTTTTATGTATTCACTCCCAAATCCACATTGTACAGAATTTTGCAAAACCTGCGCGAGATGAGTCGTTAAACATTTTTTCATTCATTTTATGTGTTACTGGTCGTTTTTGACTCCCGTGTGTGCAGGAATGTGTCTTATGTTTTCACCCTCAAATAAAAAATTTCCAGATTTTGTGTGTGCCAGATCTGTTTGAGGCGAGTCTTTAAACCCATTTGATTCATAATGCGCGTGTTGCAGGTCGTTTTTGCCGATCTTGCGTTTGGTGGAGAAGGAGGACACAAGCGTTGTTCAGTTGTGGGCGTGCTGGGCTCTCTGTAACCTCACCACTGTCTCACGTAAGTAAAGACCAGTTGTGCTGGGTTTGATTTTGTTTGAGTGCATTGCTATGCTATCCCTTCCCCCCCTCTCCTTGGAGTTTTCTTTTGCAGCATGAAAGTTGTCCGTTTTACAAGTATTATCTCCATCGTGTGTGGAGTCACTTTGTACTGGATGGATCCTATTTGACTATTATGTATCATTATAAGAGTGCATGCTATGCTGTTAACTTAGTGTAGACTTCTCTTTTCACCAGTCAGACAAGCTTGAGAAAAGAGGAGCTGCTACAAATGTCAACTCGGTGAATAATTGTGACCTTAAAGGATCTCGTCATGAACTCATTTAATGAGTTGATAAGACTCTTTCAAGAATGGATAAACACAGAACATGTTCAAGAAATATAGCAAACGTTATTTACAAAATGTGTTTGGATTCTTGGATAATAAAATACGTAAGAGGCATTAGTATTAATTGTAAATACCGGCAACCAGTTTCTATCATTTATTATTTGAGTGTACATCGTTGTCACCATTATACACAACAAAGGATGAATATGAAATTGCTAAATAACGCTGATGATATTACAGATACACTATACAATAAGGTAGTAATAAAAAAAATAGCCAACTTTATCTTGATTAAAAAAAAAATTATATATATCTATATATCTATATATATATATATATATATATATATATATATATATATATAATGTTGGTTATAGAATAGTTTGAGTATTTGTGTGTGTGCAGGTGTGTTCGTGTGTTTGAGGGAATGTCTAAAATCATTATTTAAATGAGTAGAATTTAAATAAAATGACCGAACTGGAACTAAAACAGTGAAGACTTCTTTCAGATCCAATGTTGATTTCAGCATTAGAAAACTGTGTGTTTGAAAACAAGTTCCACACAGATGGATGTAATGGGATAAGCTGCGGCATTATATACTAGTTTCATATTTTCTTTTTGTGTTGACAGCGGAAAAGTACTGTCGACTGCTGGAGAGGGAAGGGGGTCGGCCAGTGCTGGAAAAAGTGGTGGCAGATCCTCAGGTGGATGCAGATATTCGGGACCTGGCCAAGCGGACGCTCAATCGCTTGGACATGCCGTGCGGAGAAGATGAGCAAAATGCTGAGTGCGATATCAACGATGGCAACGACGAAGATAGCAATGACGACGATGATGACGATGAAATCATATTGGAGGCAGAGGATGAGCGGGACGGAGGAGTGGAGCTAGAAGAGGAGGAGGAATTTGTGGAGATGGAGAATGGGGATGTGGATGGATTGATGTTTGATGATGTAGAGGATGCAGTCTGAACCACTGGATGACTGGACAATAACTCCAGTAACTGGATGGTCTGAAGGATAAAGAAAGTGAAAAAGACCTAATAAAAGATTGCGCTTGTGTTAGTGAAGGATGAATGAAAAATATTATGGATAACAGAGAAAGAAAGAAAGGATGAACATTAGAAAGAGAGGAAGGAAAGCGGAAAGGAAGGATGATAGGGATTCATTGAAAGATGGATGAGATGTAACTTTACTTAAAGGATGAAAAAAAACAATGTAGAGTTAATGAAGGAGAAAGACAAAAAAGGATTACAGAGAAAGAAATAGACGATAGTAGTGATTGATTGAAAGATGTAGAAGATGTCTATAGAAGACTTCATTGTGTAAAGGATAAAATTGAAAAACTAGGCGAAGATCGCAAAAGAAAAAATAGAACTAATGAAAGCAGAAAGAAAGTATGGTACTGAGTAAATGAATATCATTAATTTATCGCACCAACGTTCACATTTGACCACCAGTTACGTTACATCCAGCTGGAGTTTGAACTCTTTCATTCCTGATGAACGGTAAATTGTTAAAATGATAAACCTCCTTCATTCTTGCTACCCCGATTTAGCTATTACCCCCTTCACCTCCCCCTCCTCCTTTTCCTCCTCCCTCTACCCACGCCCCATCCCCCCACCTTCCCTTTCCGTCACTCCTTCCAACCGGCTGGTAAACTAGATGGGTCAGTTTCAACAGTACCCTTTACTCTCTCGCAATCTGGCATTGCCACCATTGCTTGTAAACAATTTGCATTAGGCTAGGTGTTGGATGTGGCTATGAATTTGACCAATCTTTTCACACAGGGGAATTTACAGGAAAGCTCTCTCTCTCTCTTTCTCTCTCTTTTAATTGAAGAGAAAGGAGATTTTGGATGCTGATACATTTTCAGATGACGTTTATGCCAATTGAGCAACAATGCCAGTGTTTAAAGGTTTTTTTTTGCATTGAGGAAATCACTCTGTGCATCTATGAAAGCAATGATAATTATATAACTCTTAGGGTACGCTATGATTGGTTGCAACATTTCTTAGCAGAATCATGTACCACAGTTGCAGTGTTTATTCCATGCAGAAACTGTGGAATACGAGATCTGTGTAGTGTCTGCAAGTAGGGGGAAGTAACAAGTGGTAGACCTCAGGAATTCAAAGAGTTACTGCTAGGTGGATTTTTTACCAGTTAATTTTCACGTTTAGTTTTCCACATACATGGTTGGTCATTTTTCCTAATGTGTTATTGTAGAGGTAAGACTGAGCGGTCTGACCTAGTTTCAAAGCGAGCATTTGAAATGCACCATCCGTAATTTTCCCAAATATGGTATTTTAGATCGTGTGGTTATGTTACTACGTTTCTGATCTAATTTCGCAAGTGTGCTTATGTTTTGATTGCGTGTTTCGCAGCTATTGTTTGCTGCTGTGTTTATGTATGTGTGTTTGTGTGTGTGTCTTCACAAGTAGTTTACTATTTCTCATGGATTTTCAGAACAGAAAATTGCCGATATTTAAAACTCCTTTGCTTTTGCTTTTGTTTTTATTTCTGATGTTCATAATTAGAGCTGGTTTTAATGAATTGTCAATTTTCTTTTGTAACATCTTTCGATACATTGTAATGTAATGTTTCATGGAAGTGATGTGTTTTGTTTACAGTGGTGAGATATTTTATTTGTAAAGAACCTGTTTTAGTTCTGTGAGTGACCATGCATCATTGTGTGTGCTGGGTTTGACAGGTTGATGGTACCTCATAAGAAAGTGTTTATATTGGCCAATGCGTGTGTGTGTGGTGCAGTGTGTGTGTGTAAATTAAATTGACATAAAATGTACAATGGACAGTGTGCACAGTGGAAAAAAGATTGGCTGTAAGTAATAATATTACCATAATTCAGTATGTGAATGGATTATTTCAACATTTGAAGAAATAAGTTGTGGCGATGAAACATTTCTGTAGGCTTTTAGGTTTTATTATTTGTCCAATGAACTACGAGATCCTACAATTACGCTGATGTTCTTTTCAAATATATATACTACCAGCTGGAAAAAGGTTGTGGTAAAGATGGTGATATGAATAGAGTAGTACTAAAATGTGGCTTTGTCGGTTAATGGTATTATTTAGTACACCATGAACAGGAACACAGCATCGGCTGGATTTTGCGCTCTGAACATGCTGCCTGGAGTTGTGCACATAACAGGTCAACAAACAAATCGTCCTCATAAGTACGCCAACAGCTAGGCACCGTGCTTACAGAGGCAGAAACACCAAAGACAGTGGCCTATAGTGTATCTTGCTCTCATGGCTTGTTATCACAGTCAAGCCAAGTCAACCACTCTTTATTACCCACAAGAGACAATTCACACAACGCACTCACAGGTCCCTCAGTAGGGGTGCCTGAGGGGGTGGGGGGAGGGGGTTCAATATAAATAGTATCCCCACTTTCTGGAAATTTAGTGCTTTAAATTCCCACTGTTGCTGTCTTTCTTCTTTGTTCTTTCTCATTCCTACTCTGTTCTTTCAATCTACTATACTATCTTCTTCTTCGCTAGACCAGTCAGCTACCTTTTTTCTTCAAAACTCTTCTGGGACAAAACTCCTCATTTGTGTCTGAGGTCTGGATGGTCAGCTTGGGAATATTGGACGCTTTCTGCCAGGTGGTCACTGGGGCTTCCTATGATGTTATTATTTGGAAATGTAGGCATTTTATATGTATGTGTTTTGTTGATATTTTATAATGATGTTTATATTCTGTTTTTGTAAACGGGGGTTCAAAAAATTACAGTATAGCCTCAGCGTCCCCTGCGTGGGATGTCTTTATTGTAAAATGACCAGCTGGTGGAGTGCCTTCAGTGTTACCACTAGGGTTTGTTTCAGCAGATCTTTTATGCGAATCAAGGGCGAGTCCTCTTTCAGCGAAGTTGTGGTCTTGATTTTGTGGTCCTGATTCGGCTCTTTGCATTTCGCTGGACCCTATAAGCAGTGAATAACTAACTGCATCGCAGCAAGAAAGAAAAGAAGAAAATAAACAGTTTTTATAACAAATAGAAATAATACATAAAATCACTATATAACCAGTTCTTACTATACATTTGTCCAACCTTTATAGGTATACCTCCCAGTGTGCGCCTTATCATTTCCATGAAGAAGACATTAATAAAACAACCCATCAATGGTTTATGTTTGTATGTGGAGGTTAAGTTATACACAAATAATTCTTATTTATATGAAATCGTACACATAATAACAATTTTACCACAGTCACTCGCTGGTTGAGGAATCTTGTCAAGAGGGCGCAAACTGGGGTGTGTGGTTCGCTCTGGTCTCCAGAGGTTGGAGGGTTCCCACTTTGTTTTCAATTTTTTATAGATTATTACGTGAGCAATGAATTCAACAAGGCATGTAACAAATTACTAGTAGAATATGACGGCCCACTAGCGCCAAAACCTGATAATTTCAAATATCAAGAGATAATTAGAAATATGGGATAATTATAATTATCAATAGATAATTACAATTATTGAAAACTTTTAAATATCTTCGCGTGATCATGTTTAATTTTCAGTTTGGGCTCTAGCAATCCGCCTGGAAATGTACCAAAACCAAAAATTTTAATTATCACATAATAATTCCAATTTTACTTTATAATTATAATTTTTTAACGTGACCATGCTTAATTCTGACCAAGGTGGCTTACTAGCGCCAAAACGTGCATTTACAGGGATCGGTGATAATAGCAATAAACACGTGTTCTGTGTAATTCACATTATGACGGTCTAGTAGCGCCAAAACCTGACAATTAAAAATATCATGTGATAATTACAAATATCAATGACATATATACAATTAAAACGTAAAAGTTGTAATCATCCAATAAAAATGACAATTTTCGGTTTTGGCCCATTTCCAGATGGATTGCTAGAGCCAATATTAAAAATTAAACATGATCACGTGAAGATATTTGTATTTTGTTTTATGATGATTGTAATTATCCCTTGATAATTGTAATTTCTCTGATATTTGTAATTATCAGGTTTTTGGCGCTAGGAAGGTGTGTCAAATGCTGATAATTAGTTATTAACACTGTGGATTACCAATAGCTCTGTAAATTACACATAACACATGTTAATTTCAATTATCTCGTGATAATGGTAATTCGATTTTGGTGCTAGTAGGCCGTCATAGTAGAATGAAAGCAGCATGTCATTGATTAAACATGTGATAGTATGAAGAAAATATAGGCTATAGATGTGGGACATTTAAAATGAGTAGAATATAAGTGATTGAGATTTTTTTTAAATTAAAAAATAAATTCATGACACTACACATCAATAGATGTAAAATATGTGAGCGGATGATTTTTTTTGAGTATGTTGAAAGCGGTTGTGATAATTCTAGTTCTTTATAGCAGTGATGCTGAAAATTGTTGTCGATATATTTTATTTTGGTGAAGATTGTCTCTATCTTTTCTCTTCATTTGACTTTTCTTTTTTTTGATGTTGTTGCTTTTCTCTTCATAAATCGTCTTTTTTTTTCTATAATTGCGATTTTGATTGGAAAACTTCTTCTTTGTTGGTTGGAAGACTTTTTCTTCTTTCACTAGAAGACTCACAACAATAGAAATATTTTATTAGCAATTAATTTTTATCTTTAAAAGATGAAGTAAGGATGGTGACTAATCATGTAATGATATAAGTTTTCATTTTGTGTGAGATATTCAGCTTTAACATGAAAACGATGTCGAGAGAATTTCATTGGTGTGAGGGTATTTGACAGTGTCATTATTCATGAATGTCATATATCGTAATAATAATTATGTACAAGGCAATTATTAAAGGCATTTGGAATTCGTGTGTGATAACATTTTAATTTTTCTCCCTGTCTCAAAAAGCAGGAGAAATGCATAAACTAAATGAAAAGAAGGGAGGAATGTCTTCATTTTTGGTCTTGAAACGAAGAGTGTCGCTCTCTCTCCTCTCCCAATCTTCAGTCTTTGTCTTGAAACAAAGAGCATCTGTCTGCCTTTCTCTCCTCTCTTATTGTCTTCAGTCTTTGTCTTGAAAACTCGCCCAAAACTCCTCATTTGTGTATGGGGTCTGTTGGGTCAGCTTTCTGCCAAATGGTCACTAGGGCTTTCTATGGTATTATTATTTAGCAATTTAGGCATTTTATATGACTTTTGTATTGTTAATATTTTATAATGTTGTTTATATTCTATTTTGTTTTTGTAAACGGGGGTTGGATAAATATTTAAAGTCTCACTACTCAGTGTCCCCTGTAATGTGTATGGGATGCCTTTATTGTAAAGTGACGGGCTGGTGGAGTGCTGGCTTCAGTGTTACCGTTAGAGTTGTTTCAGCATATCTTTTATATATGGATCAGGGGAAATCCTCTTTCAACCAAGTTATGGTCCTGATTTTGTGGTCTTGATTCGGCTCTTTGCAATCTGCTGGACCCATGAATAATTAACTGAATTTTTCTTGAAACGAAGAGTGTTTGTCCGTCTCTCTCTCTCCCAGCCCAGACAACACAAATTAGCTCTATATTTTACGAGAACGGTTTCTTGAGCAATTTTCTGTTGAAGGCAAATTAGGTTCGTTGCGCACATCCACAGTTTCAAAGCTCTTTTCTGTGGCTGCCTGACAAGTGACATGAACGTCGCATTGAAATTGTATACTTATGATATCGGAAAGCTTTAACTCAATCATGTGGATTAATGAACTCTAGGATTATACCACAGAATTTGGTATTATACTAATTACTATATATCGTGTAAAATTTGTGGAGGAAAGCACACACAAAAGACTCCCAACATTTTCACAATCACCTTAAATAACTTAGTTCATAAGGCTAAATGAATGTTTCCGCTAGAACCCCAGTTATACACTACAGTGCTGCGGTTGCAGTGAAACAAGAACACTACTACAATACTAGAGAGACATTATGGAGCTAAACGTCAAGTGAATTATAAATGTTAAAAATCCCTGGCGAATATACTCAGTGTATTACTTAACTTTGTTCTAAAAAATGCTTCTGCAAGCTTTATGGATCATCTACTACAGTTTTGCATCACAGCTCCCAGAAGACCTCGAGGATGCCATTTCCGTCCGCACCAGAAGCACCTTGGGAACGATCAATGACGTCATAAGGAGACCAGGGAAAGCCGCCATGCCACAATACGGTCTGCTTCATTTCCATCTCTTTTTCCTTATTTCTAACTTGACCTTGACCTTGACCTTCTCCGTCGATTTGGACGTTCAACTTTCAGCACTTTGACCTTGACTTCTCCAATTGGGTCCGAAATTGTGTTAATGTAATAATTCTCAGCGTAATCTTTGCTCTTAAAGTTAAAGCTTGGTTTGTGGTGTATTTTCTGATGCCACACCGGCGTCCGTCCGTACGGCGGCCAGAGATGACATTTGCACCATTTTCTCTGGTGTCTTTTGGTGCCCATTCCTCTCTTTGCTTTGTCTATCTCGCTGTCTCATTTTCTGTTTTATTTTCTGTCTCTGTGCAGCTCTCTGTCTGTCTGTCTCTCTCTGTCAAAAATGTGTCCTTTCTCTCTCTCTCTCTCTCTCTCTCTCTCTCTCTCTCTCTCTCTCTCTCTCTCTTCCCCTCCATCCCCCTCTCTCTCTCCCTTCTCTCCATCCCTCTCTCTCTTTCTCTCTCTCCCTCTCTCTCTCTGCCCTACATAAGAGCACATACATCTGGGGAGATGAAATGAGGAAGTCCCCTATACGCTGATGTGTCCGGGGACGTTAATCTACTATAACATAACATAACATAACATAACATAACATAACATAACATGAAATGAGGACTCTAAAATTGTATTGTGTCCGGGGACGTTAATTTTAATTTACTCAAAAAAAAAAAAATTGAAATGAGGTAGTACTTCGTCCCCTATACGCTTTATGTGACGGGGACGTAAATTTTACTCAAAAAAAAGAAAAAAAGAAAAGAAAAGAAAAGAAATGAGACGACCAGTTAATAAAATGCTGTCGGTGAGTGCAAGTACCAGAATGAATGGTTGGATTGGGAGAGTTGGAGAGAATGATTGAGTGACTGATTCTTGAAGAACTGACTGTTGGTAGTTTGTAATTCTTGCAATATTCCGGAGGTCGATGGGAAGGTGAGTGGGTGGGGATGGGGGCGGGCGAGTGATGGTGGTGGTGGGGAGGGTTGGGTGGGCAAGAGGGACTGGAAATAGAAAACGTGCTGTAAAGGCTGACACGCAAGAAAAAGTTAACTGTTGACTATGTGCATCCTACCAGGTTTAATTTTCATCCACTCTTGTGCATGAAAGTATTCGAAACACCCCCAAGAACTACGAACTCCAATATTAAATCCAACAATATTTTCCTAACGTATACGACGAATAAATCAACGAAAAGTGGACACTCCCTCCTCTCCTCCCCATCCCCTCAAAAAAAAATAAATTAAGAAATAATATTCCAGTAGTAAAAGATTACTACGGTTGAGTGTAGTAGTCTGTGCATGCACGGATTTTATCGTAGAGATTTTAAAGATCCTGACGCTCATGTCCTAGACGGATGAGTGCCGGCGACACAAATACAACTTGAACTTGTTCTAGTCACATAATATGTAACTTGTTATTTTAATGATCCTAGCCATTGTTATGGTACTCTTAATTGTAATCTATTTATGAGATAGGCAACCTGCTCAGTTGTGTCTTTGATGTGTTTTTTATTACTAATGTTTTAAGAATGGTGCTACTGCACTGTATTATGTAATTGATTGTTGACTGTCTATGTATAGGTAAATGTAGAATGTTCGAGTCATTCCTCTACCTTTTAAGCACTGCCATTATAATCATGTTTAGGCGTGATCAATATGTATAGTTTAAGACAGCACTTTACTTGTGCTGTCATTAGATTATTTTGTGTGTGTGCGTGTGGGTGTGTGTGCTTTTTCTGCATGAATCAATGTAAAATTATTAGTTATTATTGATGTGGGGTTTAGATTGTGAATGTCTGTATTTGATTGGAATTTAGCGTTGCTGCTGTGCCTTTAGAAATGAATGTGTCTCTGCTGGTTGTGTATATAAAATGGATATATTGCATGCTTCTTGCGGACGACGACCCAAAGACAAATTTCTGTATGTGATGAACATCAGACAATAAAGTTGTATTGTATTGTATTGTATTGTATTGTATAAGTATTGTATTGTATTGTATTGTATTGTATTGTATTGTATTGTACACCCAGCAAGAACTAGGGCCTTTCTCTCCCCCCCCTCCCCGGTGACCCAGGGTTGTGCTCTCCGGACATCAGACGATGCACCCAAAGGCTGCAAGTGGGTACCTCGGGGGGCTTGAGTTAGATCTTGTATCAGCCAGCGCCTTGAGCTGGAAAAGCGCTGTGTATAAGAGCGATCAAATAAATAAATAAAATAAAATAAATAGCAGGGTTTGACCCAAAAAAATGTGTAAAACACAAGTGATAAGGTGTCTGGATTAAAAAGATGGGGACTGCAGTGTATTGATAGCATCTTGGATAATAATCCTTATCAGATGATGTCCTCTCTGGATTGTGGGAATGATGGGAAAGATCTATCTTCCATTCTCTGCTGCCAGTGGCTTGAATTTGCGGAAGGTTTGCATTTGTGGATCAGAGCCATAGATACAAAGGTTGGCATTTGTGGATTATTTTCATAGATACAAAGGTTTCCATTTGTGGATCAGAGCCATAGATAGTCATACAAAGGTTTGCATTTATGGATTAGAGCCATAGATACAAAGGTTTGCATTTGTGGATCAGAGCCATAGATACAAAGGTTTGCATTTGTGGATCAGAGACATAGATACAAAGGTTTGCATTTGTGGATTAGTGCCATAGATAAAAAGGTTTGCATTTGTGGATCAGAGCCATAGATACAAAGGTTTGCATTTGTGGATTAGTGACATAGATACAAAGGTTTGCATTTGTGGATCAGAGTCATAGATACAAAGGTTTGCATTTGTGGATCAGAGACATAGATACAAAGGTTTGCATTTGTGGATCAGAGCCATAGATACAAAGGTTTGCATTTGTGGATCAGAGCCATAGATACAAAGGTTTGCATTTGTGGATCAGAGCCATAGATACAAAGGTTTGCATTTGTGGATTAGTGACATAGATACAAAGGTTTGCATTTGTGGATCAGAGTCATAGATACAAAGGTTTGCATTTGTGGATCAGAGACATAGATACAAAGGTTTGCATTTGTGGATTAGTGACATAGATACAAAGGTTTGCATTTGTGGATTAGTGCCATAGATACAAAGGTTTGCATTTGTGGATCAGAGCCATAGATACAAAGGTTTGTATTTGCGGATTAGTGCCATAGATACAAAGGTTTGCATTTGTGGATCAGAGCCATAGATACAAAGGTTTGCATTTGTGGATCAGAGCCATAGATACAATGGTTTGCATTTGTGGATCAGAGCCATATATACAAAGGTTTGCATTTGTGGATCAGAGCCATAGATACAAAGGTTTGCATTTGTGAATTAGTGCCATAGATACATGGCCATTTCGCTGTGTAATTCTAAGCTCGTCGGTGTATCGACGGGGCTGGGTGAAAATCAAGGGACTGATTTTCTAAAAGCTTAAGAAGACGTCTGAAAGAAGTTCTCAAGGAAAACATCTTCATGGGAAAACAGTTCTAAACACGACACAAAATAAATAGCAGCCTATCGTTAGCATACTACTAGAGCGTACTTTAAAGTTAGCCAAACCCAATAACACAGTTACCACGTTAGCTTCTGACCAAACTTGCAGGCAAAATGGTGCCCATTTCCCACAGGACACCGGCTACTGGTAGACTAGGAGAATAAATGTTTGATCCCCCCCCCCTCCCCCCCGTCCTCCCCATTTCTTTTGCATGTCCATCGTTTCTAACGGCCACTGTCGTAAAACACTTCTGGCTTTGGGAAAATGAGTAGCAGGCGCAGTTTTTTACGCACGCACACACACACACACTCACTCACACACACAAGCATACTTCTTCAGGGCACCTCACCTTGAAATTAAATTGCGATAGCTACGGCATCTCATACAGAAATTCTGTGACTATTTGATGAAGTCCTGAATTGGGATGGCAACATCATCACATTCGAAATTATGTAAATATTGGATTATTTTCTTCAAGTCCTAAAATTGAAATATTGCTTGTTTTTTTGGGAAATTCAGCCCTGATTGCTTTTGTTTAAAACAAATAAAAAATGTGTTCAATATTAAACAGATATCCCAGGTTCCAAGATGATTTTTCTGTAACACATTGATGCAGTGGCATATAATAAAGGACTACAGACTATAGTCTCAGCAACCTCAGCGCAAATAATAATAATAATAATAATAATAATAATAATAATAATAATAATAATAATAATAATAATAATGATAATAATAATAATAATAATAATAATAATAATAATAATAATAATAATAATAATAATAATAATAATAATGCATGATGATCATGATCATTATGATGATGATCATGATGATGATGATACTACTACTGCTACTACTACTAGTACTACTACTACTACTACTACTACTACTACTACTACTACTACTACTACTACTACTACCACTAACACAACTACTACTATTACCTACTAATATTACCATGATAACTATGGTCATGCCAGGAAGTTTCACGTAACATATCTGATAAAAGTCACTACCCTTGACATTTTCGTCAAATGGCGATGGTGATGACGTAGTTTTGTATAGCGCAGGTATCCACGACGTGACTATACTAATAATGATACAGTGATGCGCAGAACAGCATAACATTGAGAGTATGGCAAAGTGGGGAGGAAGGTGGCGGGATAGAGGGAGAAGGAGAAAGAGAAAATAAAATATGAAGTGACAAATAATTCAATGTACATAGACATGATGATGATGATGATGATGATGATGATGATGATGATGATGATAATGACGATGATGATGATGATGATGATGATGATGATGATGATGATGATGATGATGATGATGATTTATCCGCCTTACCTAGACATGTCTCTAGGCGCTTACATGAATAGAAATTATGTCGCTGTTAGGTCAGATATTGTACGAATGCAGACAATTTGCGATCAGTCAAGACCAAGTTTAACGTGTGGCTCCCTGTTCTATTACAACACCCATATTGAGGCTTATGGTGGTTTTAGCAACGTGTCTGACACACACACACGATGTAGACACTCTGGCACGCTATCGCTAAAAACCATCCAATGGCTTATTCAGTAGCCCTACATTGACGTACAGCGTGTAAAGTACATTGCAGTGTCCAAGTATAATACACAGTAGCAAAAGAATGAATCGGTGTATACCAGCAAAGATACTTAGAAAAGTACTTTTCTAGTATCTTTGATACCAGTACTAGTTGTTATGGATGATTGAATAATATAAATATTGTACAGACTGCACACATACACACACAACCGCACGCACATACGTATTCTACCAATGTAGGCGTAACGGACATCTTATTATTATTATTATTATTATTATTATTATTATTATTATTATTATTATTATTATTATTATTATTATTATTATTATTATTATTATTATGTTAGTAGTAATAGTAGTAGTTATAGTAGAAGTAGTAGTAGTAGTTATCAGTAATTATTTATTAACATTTGTAGGCTACAACGCTCTTCTTCCCTAGAGCTCTTAGCGCTTTACAGCAAAGCCAAAACAAAACAAAAAAATGCAAACCATGAAATACCAATTCTGAACACACACACACGCACGCACACACATGCACGCACACACACACATGCACGCGCGCGCGCATCCCCACATACACACACACATGACTGTGTTTGTAAGTAGGAGGGAAAGTTCAGGATCGAGATTTAAGAAAAGATGCTATTGAAAATGTGTGTTCTCAGTCCACAACCAAAGGAAAGATATAATGTAGAAGAGCGCAGAATTAGAGAAAAGAAAATTTCAAACTGTAGTAGGGGATGAAGAGCAGAATGAGCGTTCGCCGAAAGTTTACGGGGAATAAACACACATGTACGCATACACACACAAATAAACACGGGTACGCGCACGCAAGAACACACACACATCCACGCACACACACCTACGTAATCATAGTCCTCATACATCACCACCACCACCACCACATCTACACCCTTTGGCACGTACCGGCTGGCAAAACATCAAAGACAAATGACAGACTTTCGGCCTGTGTATCGTACGTACTACGAGTGATGAGTTTCTCAGCATTCTTTCAGCTCAACAGCGGGACTACGGGACAGGCCAGTGAGACCGGCCAAACTGGCCAACCCGGAGCCATGGGCTTGGTAAGTTGCCATGTTCACGACAGCGAGCAACGTTGCAGCTTGGAGAAATTGAAGGCAAGTCCGTGGGCGCGGTTTTCATCACTAACGTGCATTAACAGCGAGTTGGAGAGGAGATGGGGGGATGGCTGAGTGGGGAGGATGAATAAGAAAGAGGAAAAAAATTGATGTGATCGGTGACTGATGAGCAGGTCTGCAAATAGCTGGAGATTTTACGCTTGGCTAAGGACTTGCTATTAATAGTTCTTTAAGCGCGTTGGACCTAGCGTTCCCAAGGAATTGCGCTATATAAGATTGAGAATTTTTAATGATTATGCTTATTAGGCCTACTGCATGGTTTGTCCCTACATGGTACGTTTTTCCTTCAAAATGGGGGTTGATGACAGAGGGAGGGATATGAGGGGAGGTAATTACTACTGGCGTTCACAAAACAGAGGAAGTGACGAAGAGGGGTTGTGTGCTGCCGTAACCTTTTTGATCGTTTGAGAGGGAGAGAGAAAGAGAGAGAGAGAGATGACATTTGGAACCTTTGCCTCTCTCTGGGCCAGCTTAATGAGGACGGTGCCCATCTCCTCTCCATCGTTGTCTTTCCTTCCCAGATTGTAAACAGAGCCAAAGTTACCCATTCACAGCTGGCTGAACTGGGGGTGTTTTGGGGGTGTTTTTTGGTTTATTTTTGAGTCGTTTGGTGGTTTGCTTTCCAAGTATAGCCACCCATCCAAGCAGTAACTGCGCTCGACGTTGCTTAACAAAACATGTTTATTATACTATTACCCCCACCATCCCCCCTCCCCCCAGACAGGAGGTATAATAGTGTTTAATTAATTAATTAATTAATTAATTAATGGTGGTGTTTAATTAATTAATTAACTAATTACCAAACAATGACTTAATTAATTTCTTAATTCGATTATTTGTCTACTTGCAGTCTTTGTTTTCGGTCTAAAGGGACGACCACAATCAGTATACATGTACATTGATACCTTAGCTGATGTAGATCAGTGTCACATCCAGCTAAGCTACTGTGGAACATGCTCGGTGCGGCAGCAGTATAAGAGTGGAGCGTGGTGTTTGGAGTAGGGTTGGGCAGGAAGGAAGGGCAGGAAGGAAGAAAAGGAAGGAAGAAAAAGAATTCATGTCAACATAACATTAATCTTCCGGACCTGTTCGTCCTATTTTTACACTGACCCAACCAGACCTTAACAAATTTGAATATGTGTAATCATTAAATGTTTTCTTTACTAGAAAAGGCAATGTATCAGGATAATAGCATTAAAAAGATCATATCCTATCCTATCCCGTAACTCGAAAGTCATTGGGACACCACAGATGATCGTTTAACCAGCGTACTCCATCTTTCTCTGTCCTCAGTAACCCTCGATCATGGCTTCACTCAGTGTCAAACAAGTTCATTATTGAATGTTGTCCTCCCACCTCTTTTTCGGTCTCCTTCTTCTTCTGCCTCCTTGCACCGTAAAAATATATCTATATTAAATTGTTCAAGACCTCTTTCTAAATTAAAATATAAATTAAGAATGAACGCGTGGAAAACTAAATACTCCGCAGAAGTTCAATGTGTATGTAATACAAGCCTATTAGTACATCATCATATTTAAAGCAAATGGATATAACATAACTAACTATGGACATTTTGTAGACATGTTCTGTATCATCCAGATGTTATAGACGTTGTAAAAATAATTGCTAAATTTCCTGTTGGTAGACTTTTATAGACTGTTTTGAAATTATGTTTTTAAATATTTAAAATGGTTTAACAGTTCCAATTTTCTTGTCTAATATCACCTAAATGTGTGAACAGACATTTAATTAAAGATCGATTGATTTGACCTTTTGTATGTGTTTTTTCCTGCCTCCCAAAGCCTTCCCCACAACATATTAAACAGTGTGTTTTGCACAACAATCAAAAAAGGTCAAGCAGCCAACTTACACTTTCTTGTAGCCTAAGATAACTATTGTATTTCACCTTCGTGTTCTTGTAAGCTGACTTTATTATTATTTTATATTTTATTTTACTTTATCGCACTTGTATAGCGCTTTGTCAACTCAAGTGCCGGTCAAGGCGGCGCTTTACCTCACAACAATCATCATCATCATCATCATCATCATCATCATCATCATCATCATCATCATCATCATCATCATCATCATCATCATCATCATCATCATCATCATCATCATCATCATCACCATCATCATCATCATCATCATCATCATCATCATCATCATCATCATCATCATCATCATCATCATCATCATCATCATCATCCAGCAAGTTTAACTCTTTGGTGGAGAACTCTCACTAACCCCATACCCTTCTCCCATCAACAATTTAAAAGAGTTTTTGTTGCATCAATTTTTATTCATCAGATTAACATAAGTTGTACTGATAATTTAATTAAAGATCGATTGATTTGACCTTTTGTATGTGTTTTTTCCTGCCTCCCAAAGCCTTCCCCACAACATATTAAACAGTGTGTTTTGCACAACAATCAAAAAAGGTCAAGCAGCCAACTTACACTTTCTTGTAGCCTAAGATAACTATTGTATTTCACCTTTAAAAGAGATCATGTGCAAGATATGTACGTTAGTAAACCATGATGATGATGTTAATGATATTGATGATGATTATGATGATGATGATGATGATGATGATGATGATGATGATGATGATGTTGACGATGATGATGATGATGATGATGATGATGATGATGATGATGATGATGATGATGATGATGATGATTTAGGTTAACATCTTGGCTCAGTTTATTTGAAACGTATGTTGCTGTTGTAACTAATTGACCGCAATCGAAATTGCATTCTGCGCATGACCGGACGTTGACAAACGGGAAGTTCTTTTGCAGAATAATCACCGCTATTTCACATTCACTGACATAGGTGAGATTCACTGACATAAGTGAACTGTATACTACTACTACTACTACTACTACTACTACTACTACTACTACTACTACTACTACTACTACTACTACTACTACTACTACTACTACTACTACTACTACTATTACTACTACTATTAGGCCTACTACTACTTCTACTACTACTACTACTACTACTACTACTACTACTACTAATTTATGATAATAATAGGCCTAATAATAATAAGAAGAAGAAGAAGAAGAAGAAGAAGAGGATGATATTGATGGTTGATTGGTGATGATGATGATGAAGATGATAATGATGATGATGATGATAATGATGAAACATCAATTCATGATGATGATGATGATGAAGCATCAATTCATCATCATCATCATCATCACCACCGCCACCATCACATTGTCTTTGTTGTCCTCTTCTTCCTCCTCCCCCTAATAATATTTAATGTGAAATGAAATGTGTACAAGTGTAGCGTGACCTAGTGCTCCCATAGACAGCACTGCCTCTTGGGCAGAAACACGCCATCAGCAATAAATATTGTTTCCACGAAAAGAGACATTTTTTGCGCGCAAGCCAACTTCTGCAGGACGACGATTGAGGCCTAACGGCTACATGCTTACTAAGCATACAACATTGCTTGGGCCTTTTGAAGGAAAAGTCTCGGGTACGCTGAATACTTAGTAGCCTTTTTGAGGCAGGGAGTAAATAGTAGGCCACAAAAGACCAGCCACGCTGAAGCCCACCTTTTCAAACTAACACTACAGGTCCGTTTTTACAGCGGCGTTGTCCCTGCCTTAAAAAATGCCTATAAAACAGACACGACTTTTGTTTCTTGATGCATCACTAAGGCGAAACTTCCCATAGCGGTCGTGCACATTTTTGCACAACTGATTTGCAGGGGTTGGCGATTCAATACATCCTTAATGCTTATGCGATAGGACGTTAAAACGACTCAAGACTCCGAGGCTCCAAGATTCAACTTTTAATTTGACGTCAGTAGAGAATACCTTTCGCGCAGTGAGGAATAAAACAGTGAAATACACTAGGTCTACACATGCAAGCTTTAATTGGTTTTGAGCACATTCTTCTGCCACGTGCAGCAGTCTTACGATCCACTGCGTGCAATCTGCAGGTAATAATATACTGCTCAAAACAATTGAAGAGCCAGAGGAATAAATTAAATGTATAACTTACCGGAACAAAAACACTGGCAAAAAATGGTTTAGATGGAAACACTTATTATTGAACAACATTACATTACTAAAATGAAAAAGAAAAAATCATTTCATTTACATCGTTTTTGGGCTTAAAACAAATAACCCCAGTTTTCACATTTCTATACATTTGGATAATGAAGAAAACAGTCAATATTGCGTGTGTCCACCGTGTGCTCGAATGCAATCCAGGCATCTTTGTCTCATGGACTCCCCAAGCCTTCTCAGAGTCATTTGAGGGATGTTGTGCCACTCTTGTTCGAGCATCCCGAAGAGGTGATCCAGGTTCAAGGCTGGGGGATGGTTTGCCCGAACTCGGCGGCCCAGCTCGTCCCAGAGGTGCTCTACTGGGTTGAGGTCATGTGAGCATGCTGGCCACTGCAGGCGGTTGACCCTCTGCTGCTGGAGGAACTCGTTAACCACCCTGGCTCGGTGCGGCCGCGCATTGTCATCCTGGAAGATGGCGCCGGCGCCTATGGCTTGCAAAGCGGGGATGACGATGGGCTCCAGGATGTTGTTCCTGTAGCCGACGCCAGTCAGGTTGCCCTCAACTCTGTGAAGAGGTGTTCTGTGGGCCCTTCCCATTCCACCCAACACCATGATGGACCCTCCACCGTATCTGTCGCGCTCCATAACAGTCGCGTCGTGGTAGCGCTCGCCTTCTCGCCTCCAAACCCGATTTCTGCCGTCATGGAAGGACCTAGTGAAGCGCGATTCGTCAGAAAAGAGGACCGCCGCCCACTGCTGTCTGGTCCACCCCACGTGAGCCGTGGCCCATGCCAGGCGCGCTGCGCGGTGGGCAGGCGTCAGGATTGGTCGTACTGCTGGACGCCTGGCGCGGAGGTTCGCTTCTCTCAGGCGGTTCCGTACTGTCTGGTCTGAAACAGTAATGTTAGCGGCTACACGCAGCTGGCCCCGGAGGTTGTTGGCAGTGGCTTTTCTTTCCCGTAGGGCGAACACAACCAGATATCTGTCCTGCTGTCTGGTGGTGCATCGAGGACGTCCAGGCCTTTCTCGTTCGGCGGTCGTTCCCGTGTCGTTGAAACGATTTCTCAGCCTTTGTATGACTGCATGGTGTACTCCTAGTCGGCGGCCAGTCTCTCACACCCCAACACCTTCTTCAAGCCAGGCAAGAGCCCGACCCCGGTCTGCTTGACTCAGACGTCGTCTTGGGGGCATGGTTAACCAAGTTGGAAAAATTGTAACATTTATACCCATTACACTGACGACAATCACTGATTTGTGTTCTCTACTGGCATGGCTTTACTGTGCAAAGCAGGGTTTTTGTCCATTATTTCTGCTAATTCATATGGAAACGCTTAAACTGGCAGCATTTTTCACGTGCCTGAAGTGCTAATTTACCTGATAAAAGAAGGTTGCTGACAACAAATTCAACTCTTTTTTTTTCACTTTCACGTTGACTCTTCAATGCTGCATGCAAACAGACCGAAACGATATTTTGAACAATTCAAAATACTTCGATATTTTACCAAGTTCATAAGTAACCAAAAAACAAAGGTGGCTCTTCAATTGTTTTGAGCAGTATATAATACAGGGGCCCACTGTGACCTTCGACAGATACGTTTAACATTCACAGGGAGTATTGCCCCATTGAAAACAAAGCTTACAGCAAACCATAACACTTTGAAAAGTATAGTTATTTTAAAATAAATTCCGTAGTTCTTGTGCCTATTATTAGCAACAGCCCTTGCCTAGCCAGCCATCATTCTGGATGTTACGTGTGAGACGCGCACGATAGTACGTGTGAGACGCGCACGATAGTACGTGTGAGACGCGCACGATAGTACGTGTGAGACGCGCACGATAGATCCGATCGTTTTCTTTTGCAAAGAATTCAATAACAGAGTGTATTTATCTTTGATTTGATTTTGCATTGTTGTTAGAAGAAGCTTGGTGTAATGTTGATAATTTTGGTTGGTCGATATTATTGGAGAATTCTCTGGAATTGCTTGTTTACTATCGATCGAAGCGTGTGGATAGATCTGGTAGTAGCTGGGAGATGGTTTTACGTTGTATGACGTAAGACAGTGATGACGAACTTTATTTTGATTGGTTGTAATGCGTCACGCTGGAATGTTCTGACGTTATCTGGAGGATAGAAAAACTATATAATTGATGCACTGTGTGTCCCCTATACGCACTTTGTCCGGGGACGTTAATGTACCAAAGAAAGAAGAAAGTGAGGAGAGAGAAAGTGAAAAGCGATTGAGCGATTGCCTGAGTTGTTGATGTTCGCTGAATAAAGTTGGAAAACTTCATACGACGACTCCTGCCTTGTTGCTGAGTGAACAGGTTGCGTGGATAAACGAACCCGAGTTACACTTATCAGGAGGACTCAAGCACTGGGGCTGAATCAACTACTGATCAAAACCAACAAAAAGTATAACAGTGGAGCTAAGAATATAGCAGCTACCAAAGCCAGTGTGAAGTGCTGAAATGACTCCCTTACCTCTTTTACTCCCAGGAGTAGTTTCAGTCCATGCCCAGATTCACTCCCCGGTAGTTAGTCTGGTTATGGCCCAGAATTGCCCCCCCTCCCTGAGAGTTAAACTGGGACTAGTCCAAAACAGCCCACATGGGAGTTTAACTGGGACAGGGACAGAACAACTCCCTCCCCAACACACCTAAAAAGCACTACATGGGAGTAAAACTATGACAAGTCCAAAACATTCAACAAACAGCTATAAAACATAGAGTTAAGCTGGGATAGCTCCACAGCCCTTATGAAACACGAAAGGGGAGTTAAACTGGGACCAAAGTGGGGCCGGGTAGGTCAGTTGGTAGAGCGGCTTACTAGGGACCGATAGGTACCTGGTTCGAATCCCGGATTGGCCAACGTGTGACCATATTATTTTCCCCTTACCATCAACTGGTTCGCTGGTGTCAGAATAATGTGACCAATAGTCGCCTATACGCTCCGGTGTTTATTCTACAATTAAACTAGGACAGGTCCAGGACAGCCCCAAATGCATGAAAGCTAAACAGGAGAGTTAAATTGGGACAATTCCCGAACATTCCCCTGACTTGTTTTTAGAAAACGTAACACGGGAGTGGAACTGGGACAGGGCCAAAATAGCTCCCCTCCCCACCCCCCCACCCCCATATAACACACTATAGGGGAGTTAATGATAGAACTCTACAGAGGAGTTAAACTGGTACAGGGCCAAAATAGCCCCCACCCCCACCCCACACAACCGTTAAAATATTATAGGGATTTTAAACTGGGACAGATTCAGAAAAAAACCCATACACAAGCAACAAGAACAGCCCCTCCCTTTCCAGCTCCACATAACATACTATACTATACAGGGGAGTTAAACTGATACAGGGCCAGAATAGACCCCCCCCCCCCCCCCCCTTCCACATACACACAAAGAGTGCGATTGTTTTCAGCTTGTGTTTATTAAAAGTGAAATCATACATTATTATTATTATTATTATTATTATTATTATTATTATTATTATTATTATTATTATTATTATTATTATTATTATTATTATTATTATTATTATTATTATTATTATTATTATTGTTGTTGTTGTTGTTGTTGTTGTTGTTGTTGTTGTTGTTGTTGTTGTTATAGCTTACTTGTGGCTGTGCATGTCCATAAAAAGAGAAATCTAGTTTTATTTTTACTGTTGTTATGTTATATTGTTTTGCATGTCTTTAAAAATAAAACAAACTTAATTGCAATTGCTTTTGTTTCACTTTAGGGTTTTGCATTCCCCTCTATAATTCTTTCCTGAGGAACGCACTTGAGTAAGCAAAACGATCCAATGAATAATAATTAATGCCTAATACTTTTTCCTACGCTAGCCTATTTCATAGGCTACCTACGTACGAGTACGCACCAGTTTAACCTGTTTGTGCCATGCAGTCGCAAAGGAAACACATGTGTTGTTTGAACTAAATAAGCTGTGAAATGAAGTGGGCCGTCACATGAATGCTGTTCATCTTGTTCCGCAGGTCCCACTGAGTTAACTGAGAAGCGTATGTGAGAGTGAATGAATATGTGTGTGTGTGTGTGTGTGTGAGTGTGTGAGCGTGAGAATGTGTGTGAGTGCGTGTGAGAATGTATGGGTGTGTGTGCGTGTGTGTGAGTGAATGAGTGTAAGAATGGGTGTGTGTGTGTATGTGTGTGTGCGTGTGTTTGTGTGAGACAGATAGACAGAGAGGTGTTAGATAAAGAAAGATCGAGTGACAAAGAGAGAGAAAGACAAAAATAAAAAAGAAAAACCGAGACCGAGAGAGAGAGAGAGTGCGAGGGGTGTGCAAGCGCGCATGTGTGTGCGTGTGTGTGAGAGAGAGAGTGTGTGCATGGGTATTTTTGAGAGTGCGTGTATGTGCAAGTGAGAGTTTTGTGTGCGGTTGATTGTGAGAGCGTGCGTGTGTGGGTGCGTTTAGTGTGTGCGTGTATGTGTGTGCGTGCGTGTGTGTGTGCGTTTAGTATGTGTCTGCGCGCATTTAGTTTGTGTGTATATGTGTGTGTTTGAGCGTGTGTGTGTGTGTGTGTGTGTATTTGTGTGGAGGTATAAGCCTTGAAATGGGTGACTGACCTTGATTTTTTATGCAGAGAATGGGTGAGTGTATTAGCCACCCACTTTTTTTTCCAGCCACCCACTTTTTTCTAAGTACACAGGAGTGCTTTTTTAGTGCATGGGAGTGCAGTTGTAGTGCATGAGAGTGTTTTAAGTACAAGGGAGTGCTCTATCCGGGACGGAGAAAATCCAGTCAATTTTCGGAAAAAAATTTGCAAGAAAGTTCGACCTATTTCGTCGCCTTTTGAGATGGAAGGGGCCAATTTTGCATTAGATTCTTACATTTCTAGACGAAATTTGCGTTCTTTCCGTCAAAAAAATCACTTTCCGATTCTTACATTCTTAGTAAAACCCAGTCTTGGTGTTCTACATACTTGTGTGCGTGTGTGTGTGTGTGTGTGGACAAAAAAGGAAATTTGGGAAAAGAGACACAGTAAAGGAATGTGATAATGCTGCTGTTGACAACATCGTCGATGGCAACAACGACGATGACTATAATGATGATGATAATGATGATGATGGTGATGACGACGATGACGTCAACGACTATGACAACATCGACGCCGATGACGATGATTATAACAATAATTACGACAACGACAAGGACGATACCAACTTGACAGAATACTGAATAGTCAGACGTTAGTAAGGTGTTAAGGCAAGTCTCAAAAGTGCTGCATGCTGCACGTTAGCCACAGGACGGCCACAGCGATAGTGGGGCAATCATCAGCAATTCGGGCATCAGACTTTTATTTCGGATCCTGCAAGTCTTCTAGAATGGGGTTCCCTGTTCTTGTACGAACATTAAACTTATCATG
>CM072527.1:17468451-17493451 GCA_036898135.1 Oncomelania hupensis | reverse complement strand
TTTCACCCGTCACCCGCTTAGTCTGTTGAGAGAGATCTTTCCACGTGTCCGTCTCGGGTGAGGTTTTGACAAAGATCACAACCTTTATCCTGTGGTCAGCTTAAGCCCGCGAAATCTCGTGATACCTTGGCGCCCTCTAGCGGGGGGTTCTGGATATAGGTCAGCTGGATGAGGTCACTGCCTACCTGAGCGAGAATTACCTTACCAATGCTTAGACCAAATCTTAACTTCTGTCATCTTCTAGGCATCGACTTTAGGTTACAAGGCTAAAGCAGGATGAACTATTTGAGGCGTAAAGCCTTAGTGCTGGGTCCAATTTCGCCTATTGTGACAGAGAGAGAGAGAGAGAGAGAGAGAGAAATTGTGTGCGTGTGTGTGTCGTTGTGTAATGAGTCCGTGTCCGTGTGTGTTTGTATGTGCGCGCGCATGCACGAGTGTGCGCGCGTGTGTAAGGCTAAATGTGTAGGTATGTATGCGCATTTATGGAAGCTTACGTTTAGTAAACAACAGGGTCACTGAAGAACACTGTCCGGAGCAGGACTCCCAGAACCAGACTTTCCTGTCTTTCACTGTTGTAGTGTACCTCCGTTCCTTGCAGACGACAGCTTCCTCCTACATCTCCAATAATTACTCCTAAGCTTACTACTGCTGCTGCAACTGCTGCTACTACTATTTCATCTTCATCTTTTCAAATCAATTCTTTTATTTTAACGTCTCTTCATTCGCTGAGTGATATTAGACCAACACATTTTCTCTCGCACAGACAAACAAACACAAAGGTCCATAGACAATTAAAAAAATAAATTAATAAAATTCTACAATAATTTTTTGATCAGGGATTCACTAATAGCCGAGCAACGTCAACTATTACATGATGATGTAATATAGAATCTAATTTGCCGTTGTCAATCACTCTTCTTCTTCTTCTTCTTCATCTGCTACTACTACTACTACTACTACTACTACTACTACTACTACTACTTCTACTACTACTTCTTCTTATTTCTCTACTACTACTACTTCTACTACTGCTACTACTACTTCTACTACTACTACTACTACTACTACTACTACTACTACTACTACTCCTACTCCTACTACTACTGCTACTACTACTACTGCTATTATTACTATTACTTTACTTTCGCAGCTGCTACGGCTGCATGCTTCTTCTTGATCTTCTGCCGCTACTACTACAATTACAACAACTACACTAACAGCTACAAAACGACGACGACGACGAAAACAACAACAACAACAACAACAACTACTACTACTACTACTACTACTACTACTACTACTACTACTACTACTATTCTACCACTACTACTACGACAGTTATTAACAATTTCATGTAATGCAAGGTACTCTAAAAGGGATTGTTCCTATATAGCCTCTGTACAAGCTCAAAAAAATTCTCCAGGCGTTGCTATACTGACACCCAGCCTGCACAAAACAGTTTGCTGGAGTCAGGATTCGAACCCACGTCGCTCATGATGCACGAACACTTTATCGACCATCTGTGCCTTTTTTGTCCTTTCATTGTTTCTATTCTGCGTTTTACCAGCTCAAGAAAACCCCAAGGCGATGACCGAAATAGGTTTTTAACTCAAGCCTCCGGAGGCACTAACCTGCTGCTTCATGTGCACAGTCTAATGCTCCTGACAACTGAGCAATCCTGGACTATCGTGGGGCTATAGGACCTAGTGTTTGAAGGATGTGTATGTAAATGGAACTCCTCCGTTTCAAAACATGAACGACAGGATCTTTAAAAAAAAAAAGAAGAAGAAATACTTGCGATGGAATGCATGGATGTGCAGACTACAAACTCGCTTTATCCTCTCGTCAGAATGAGTAGTGGCACTGCGCGTGCCTGTGTATCAGGATCATCCTATCCTATCCTATCCTATCCCGTAACTCCAAAGTCGTAGGGGATCACAGATGATCGTTCAACCAGCATACTGCATCTTCTCTGTCCTCAGCAACCCCCATGGTTGCACTCAGTGTCAAGCCAGTCCATTCTCGAATGTTGTCCTCCCACCTCACCATCAGGGTAATGTTTTCTAGACTGTCAATCTGCAAAATTCCAACCGCTGCCTGCATATTTGGCAGGCATTCTCTCTCTCTCTCTCTCTGGTTCGAATCCCGTAGTGGGTAAGGTAAAAGTAGCAATTTTTTTCATTGTCTACCTTACCAGTGTGATTGCTCTGGTGGTTCATGGTAGATTGACGTCCTTGTTATGATTATCCCAGTCCGTATGGTCAAAGGTGGGTGTAGACTTCAAACTTCAATGTTAATTCTATCATTGTCTCCTTCTTTCTCATTCTGCTCGCTTAACATTCCTTTTTTTTGGCCATCTCTTCTCCCAGTAGGCCAATGCGGTCCTCAGACATCAGGTGGTAAAGGCCTATATGACAATAACCTCATTACAAAAGAGTAGGAGACTAGCTCAGTAGGCAGGGCGCCAAAACTCGTGTTCCAAGGGTCAGAGGTATTTTCCGTCCAGTTATCCCTGAGCAACCCGTCACAACCCTATCACTATTCAGGAGGTTTTGCTTTTAATGTTTGTGTGGCATTAGTACATATAATTATGAGAATGAAGGTCGCGGTATCAGTAAGGAGGAGGAAATAGCCTTAATAAGAGAGTTGTCGGATGCTTTTTGGTCGGTTCAATAATTATTGGACAAACATAACCTCAGCATTAACATTCGTCCTGCAGGATGCTTCTGTTCATCAGTCTATCCAGTTGTTAGAGTAAACCGGAAGTTGTTATGATGTACCAACTGACAGAGAGAGAGAAAGAGAGAGAGAGTGAGAGAGAGAGAGAGTGAGAGAGAGAAAGAGAGACAGACAGTGACAGACAGAGACAGACAAACAGAGGGGTGAAGGAGTTTGAGAGCTATGATTAATAAATGTTTAAAAAGAGGGAGAGAGAAAAAAGGAAAAGGGAGAGAGAGAGGAAAAAAAGGGGAAGGAAGAGACAGAGAGAGAAAGAGAGAAAGAGAAAGAGAGAGAGAGAGGATAAGTGGGGGCGAGAGTGGGGGTGTGGAGAGGGAGGAAGGAATGGAAGAGGAAGAGAGGGGAGAAGCGTAATAAGAAATTCTTTCTGTTAGATTCAACCATTGATAAACCCTAAGAGGCAGGTTCTGAACTCTTTCAGTAGTCGGCCAACGTTTTGGGCAGGTCTTTAGCTAGAAAAGATATATATGTATAACAACGGTTTAATAACATGATAACACAAAAAAACTAATAATAAATAAATAAAATCGTACTTCCAACCTTTTTTTTTTTTTGAGGGGGTGATCATATGTACACCTCCTCCTGCTGATCCTCCGTCACAAACCCATCTCCACCTTCTTCACCACCCTCCCTCAACCCTCTTCCTCACGCTTAGAAGCCCACATCTCTTCCCAGGGGTCAGTCTCTATAGCAACTGGGCAAACATTGCAGCATCCTGGGGAGAGGCCTGCTATAGGTTGTGACACGGGGACCCTTTAGAGAATGCAACATGTTAAAATAGTAAAGAAAGGCAGGAAGCGACCAGTATTTATTTTATATGACCTCGGGCGGCTTGAGTTAGAACATGTATTAGCCAGCGCCTTGAGCAGCTCTTGAGCTGGTAAATTGCTATCTAAGAACTATTATATAAATTAATACATTATTTTTTTAAACAAGTTTTTATAATTTCGCTGAAAAAAGACGTTATAATACAACAACCAAATAACCAACTAAATCAATAAATTCTTCTTATATAGCGCATTTAATAATAGTAATAATAATAATAATAATAATAATAATAATAATAATAATAATAATAATAATAATAATAATAATAATAATAATAATAATAATAATAATAATAGCACTACTATTACTACTACTGCTACTACTACTGCTGCTGCTACTACTACTACTACTACTACTACTACTACTACTACTACTACTACTACTACTACTACTACTACTACTACTACTACTACGAATAGACTACTAATGATGATGATGATGATGATGATGATGATGATGATGATGACGACGACGATAATAATAATCATCATAATAAAATAATAATAACAATAATAATAATAATAATAATAATAATAATAATAATAATAATAATAATAATAATAATAATAATAATAATAATAATAATAATAATAATAATAATAATAATAATGTATTTTATCAGGCAATGTTTGCCCAAAGCGCTTTTCACCCGCATTCGCGGACCACTGCGGCTACTACACAAAAGTCTATAGAAAAGAAGCACAAAACACACACGCACGCGCGCACACACACACACGGACACACACAAACACGCACGCGCACTCACGCTCAAACACACACACAACCACCATGTGTTATTTAAATGTTTGATTTAACACAACAACTCAAGGCGCTGTCCCATTCAAAATCTATACAGTCAAACTGCCAATACAGGGGCGCAATTGACCGGAGTCGGGTAGCTCAGTTGGTAGAGCGGCTTACTAGTAACCGAAAGATAACAAGTTCGAGCTTAGTTTAGTATATAGTTAGTCATTGTTTATAGGGTCCAGTGGACTGCAAAGTGCCGAATTAGGACCACAACTTGGTTGAAAGAGGACTGCGCTCCCTTGTCATCTCCATCTTCTTTTACGCTTGCGAAACATTGATCCTCACAGCAGATCTACAATGAAGAATACAAAGCATGGAGATGAGGTGCTACAGAAGACTTCTGGGCATTTCCTATACCTAGCACATCACCAACGACGAAGTCCCACAGACCATCACACAAGCCATTGGACAACACAATGACCTGCTCGCAGTGGTGAAGAAACGGAAACTCCGATGGTATGGCCACGTCACCAGATCATCAGGTTTTGCAAAGACCATCCTGCAAGGCACAGTGCATGGAGATAGAAGAAGAGGGAGACCGAAAAAGATGTGGGAGGACAACATTCGAGAATGGACTGGTTTGACATTGAGCGAAGCCATGAGGGTTGCTGAGGACAGAGAAAGATGGAGTATGCTTGTTAAACGATGATCTGTGGTGCTCCAACGACATCAGAATTACGGGATAGGATAGGATAGGATAAGATAGGATAGGATAGGATAGGATAGGACCATCAAATGGTTCGCTGGTGTCAGAATAATGTGACTAGTAGTCGCCTGTACGCTCCGGTGACGTGTGACTATAATCTACAAGTAACCTTTTTAGGGGCGTACCAAGCCTCGCCGATTATCTCACAATAATGAACAGTGTATGTGGTGAGAGGAAACTTAGAGGACCTCACCATAATGAACAGTGTGGTGAGAAGAAACTTAGAGGACCTCACCATAATGAACAGTGTGGTGAGCAGAAACTTAGAGGACCTCACCATAATGAACAGTATGGTGAGAAGAAACTTAGAGGACTCACCATAATGAAGAGTGTGGTGAGAAGAATCTTAGAGGACTCACCATAATGAAGAGTGTGGTGAGAAGAAACTTAGAGGACTCACCATAATGAACAGTGTGGTGAGAGGAAACTTAGAGGACTCACCACAATGAACAGTGTGGTGAGAAAAAAATTAGAGGACTCACCATAATGAACAATGTGATGAGAGGAAACTTAGAGGACCTCACCATAATGAAGAGTGTGATGAGAGGAAACTTAGAGGACTCACCATACTGAACAGTGTGGTGAAAGGAAACCTAGAGGAACCCACTTTGACGGCGTCTCCTCCACAGATCGTTTTAACATTTACATGTACAGTCAGTATTGCCCCACTTAAAAAAAAGCTGACAACAAACAATAACTCTTTCGAAAGTATAGTTGTTGTTTTTTACATAAACACATTCCGTAATTTTTGTGCCTATTACTAGAAACAGCCGTTGGCTCACCAGCCAACACTCTGGAGTTACAAATAAGCAGCTACCACAGCCGGTGAGCGACAGAAACCGTTAAAAATAATTGTTCGTAAGGTGTTTCGTTTCAGGTTTATAAAATAGACCCTACCCTACCCTAGCCTACCCTACCCTACCCTAGCCTACCCTACCCTACCCTACCCTAGCCTACCCTACCCTACCCTACCCTAGCCTACCCTACCCTACCCTAGCCTACCCTACCCTACCCTACCCTACCCTACCCTACCTAGCCTACACTACCCTACCCTAGCCTACCCTAGGCTACCCTAGGCTACCCTACCCTACCCTACCCTACCCTAGCCTACCCTACCCTACCTTAGCCTACCCTACCCTACCCTACCCTACCCTAGGCTACCCTACCCTACCCTACCCTACCCTAGTCTACCCTACCCTACCCTACCCTAGCCTACCCTACCCTACCCTAGCCTACCCTACCCTAGCCTACCCTACCCTACCCTACCCTAGCCTACCCTACCCTACACTAGCCTACCCTACCCTACCCCACCCCACCCTACCCTACCCCACCCTATCCCACCCTACCCTACCCCACCCTACCCTACCCTACCCCACCCTACCCCACCCTACCCTACCCCACCCTACCCTACCCTACCCTACCCTACCCCACCCTACCCCACCCGACCCTACCTACCCTACCCTACCCCAGACACCAAAGACGCATTCTTCAAGCCGCGTGGTTCACTCAGATATAGGGTCAAAGGTCACACATCTATTATATCGATGCACCAAAACAGCGGAAATCGCTCCCTGTCAGAACCGATATGGTATAACAATGCGAATTTTAGGGTTAAGCCTGTTGTCGCCAAAAGTAAACAAAGCCTTCGAATTGGGACCTTGTTAAATCATGATGTCCACTTGTAGAGCGCAGGTATCCATACTCCAAACATGCTCGTTGTGCATAAGCACAGTGCGGGGAAGAACCAAAAGAAAAAGGAAAAAACACACGATGGGACGAGGGATAAGAGAATAGACAAAAAAGCCGGAGTGATGCTTGGCAAAATAAATAAATAAATAAAATTAAAAACTGATTCAATCTGAGGCCAAAATATACGTCTTCGGTCTTTTCTGGAAGACTAGCAGTTTCAGCATTCCTCAGAGACATGGACAGAGGATTCTGGCGCTTTCCAAACTCCAAACTAAAAATAAGATGATAATAACAGCGCTTCAAACTGTCTTTAACGGCAGGCTATTGTTTAATAATAGTGCACCTGTACTACACACTGCCGTAACCAAAATTGGCCAAAGACAAGAACGTAACGGGTAAAACACGTTACCTACAGTTTTACTGTTACCTGTGAACATTTTGTCCTCTTTCTTCCACATGCCTCGGCTAACAGTCAAAAGGTCGTTCAAACTTCCCACCAGAACAGCTATGAGCAACTCGTTGAGGTTAAGATGTTATACTATAGACTATGTAATAATGAACAAAATGGTAGATAAAGCATGGCCTTTAAAAAAAATCTGCGTTATACAAGATTCATCATCATCATCATCATCATCATCATCATCATCATCATCATCATCATCATCATCATCATCATCATCCTGCTCCTCTTCCTCCTCTTCTTCCTCCTCCTCCTCATCCTCTTCAATTCATCATAATATCTCACACTACCCTAACTGCCACAATGTAGTTTAGTAGACTTTGCTCGCCGTCTTAAATTAATTAATTTGCTTGTGAACGTTCGCCTTTTTGCTTCCACCACATGCCTTTAGCGAAGTCTAAAGGTCTCGAAATTCCTATCATTACTGCTGCCTTAAGTAAAGAAGGCTGAACGTTGAATGTTACCGTATACCCCCATAATTGGCGATGTGGTAGACGGGTTAACCGTTAAGAAGAACCTTGCGGAATAGCCGCTTACTCACTTACATCCGAGACTTCCGTAGATTCATTGGTAATTTAATGAATGGAAACTTAATCATTCAAACAGTAGTTAGTGCTTAAATATAGTACTTTTAGGAGGGAGTTTAAGGTCACTATTAATAAACTTAAATTGGTAGATTCATTGGTGACTTATAGAATACAGAATACAGAATTATGTATTACACCAAGTGACATTATACAAGGACTTTGCTCCGATGTTAGTAAACACCACAGGCACCAAATTCCACTATTAATCCTCTCATACATGCATCTCACCCTTATAAAATATATAGCCTTTTTGGGTACACTTGGAATCTTATTCATTTGAAATGATACTTAGCACTTACCTAGTACTTTTGTTGTTGCCTAACATCACTATGGTAAAGTCCTTCAATTTTGAAGAACTTAACACAGTACTTACTTATTACAGTTATTTCAGTGAGTAGTACATAGTCATTTAAATAATAGGCCGACATTTTTTTTCATATACTGCCATCTTTTGCTTTCTCGCCTTTCTATTAAAAATAAAAATTGTAATATGCGGCGTACTTTTATCATTTTAAAGAGTTGTTTACAATACAATACAAGATTATTGCTTTAGGTCCAGCGTACTCTTCCGAGCCAAATCAGGACCAAAAGTTTAAGCAACTTACGTCCATTGGTGTTGATAGACTATAATAGAGAGGCACGGTGATCTACATGTAATGGTAGTGCTTTGGCTTGCGGATCTGAAGGGCCCGGGTTCGAGCACTGTCCGGGCCATTGTGTTGTGTCCTTAGGAAAGACACTTTACTCCCATTTTCTACTCCTTCGGATGAGAGTATAAACTGAGGTCTAGTCTGTGTGTCGCATACATTCCATCATTACGGGCTTTAAAGATCCTGACGCTCATGTCCTAGACGGGTGAGTACTGGTAACAAGAACACACCCAGCATGCACTTGGTCCTTCTCCCCCATCCCTGGCTGGCCAAGATAGTGCTTAGTTGTCCGGGCGTCAGACCATGCGCCCAAAGGCTGCGGGTGGGCGTCTCGGGCGGTTTGAGTTAGATCCTGTATCGGTCTGCGCTTAGAGTCTGGTCAAGTACGGCGAGATAAGTGCGCTATAAAAATCCTCAATAATAATAATAATAATAATAATAATAATAATAATAATAATAATAATAATAATAATAATAATAATAATAATAATAATAATAATACATTGCAAATTTACTTAAGCATTCTTATAAAGCGCCTTGCCAGCTCAAGACCTACTCAAAGCGCTGGTGTTTTGGTCAATAACCAGTATAGTGAAGTTAATGACTATAGTTTGCTACTGTCCCTTCGGATTGGAAAGCTTCTTTTGGACCAAGTCATGTACCCTCAGTCATCAGCACAGTCGCCAACAGTATCTTACCATGCAATTTAAGCTAAAACAGCAATTTGTAATTAACAGTCACGACAAGGCAATATAGACTTTTGATCTTCTTCTTCTTCTTCTTCTTCTTCTTCTTCTTCTTCTTCTTCTTCTCGTCCCTTTAACACCTTCTACTAAATGTGAAGGAAAGCAGCTAGACTGGCTATAGGCCTCATACGTTGCCAGCGACGACGCAATGTCGCCGACGGCAGCGCTGCAGCAACAGCCGTCACATCACCATCAGCAACCAGCAACCATCACCACCGTCATCACCATCATGTGTGTTGTGCCTTCCTCTTTTCTGTACTGTCTTTCTTCCATCAGTTCATCCTTCTGTTTCTCCATGTATTGGGTCTTCATTCTTTCCGTCTCTTGATCTTGAGAGTATACTCTGTCTCTGTCTCCATTTCTGTCTGTTGCTGTCTCTTTCTCTCTGTCTGTACGTCTGTCTCTCTATCTCTCTCTAGTCTCCAAATACAATATCCTGGCACACTGGTTAATCGACTAGACTCATAGAACATACTAGAACTGTGTATTTCCCTTCAGTCCATAACATATCTGTTCGTCTTCCTCTTCACTCTCTTCCTCTCCCTCCTTCCTATTCTTTCCCTTCTCTCGATGTCCAAATGTCCAAAAATGTCTCTCTCTCTCTCTCTCTCTCTCTCTCTCTCTCTCTCTCTCTCTCTCTCCTGCAAAGGACGAACAAGGTGCACAAGACCACCGCCTCTTCTTAATGTAACCTAATGACTTCTCCTTCTCTACTCCTTCATTGTCCTGTGTCTCCCTGATATCTTCCTCCAAACAACCATTTGTTCAACCTCACATTCCTCATTTCAACTCTTCAGTTTACCACACAAACACACACACACGCACACACACACGCACACACACAAGCGTACAGGCCACAACAAGTCTATCAGCTTCTAGTTTCTAACGAACCCTGTTCTTCTTCTTCTTCCTCCTCCTTCCTGCTCCTCTGATCGGAGAGGCCAGACGGACGAGACCGCACCTCCTTCCCCAGGCCCCTTAGAAGAATATTTTATGCGCCGACAGACCGGTGGAGCTTCAGTCTAGTCGCGGAGCTCGAGAAGAGCAGACCTCAAAACCTGATATTTTCTATAGCGTACGCCGACGTCGCTTCCTTGCATTTTCGTTATTACCAACCACTCTCTATCTGTCTTTCGTTTATGTGGCGTGTCATTTGCTCAGTTGGAGCTGACAAATAAGATCAGTGTCCGCCTTTTTTTTTCTTTGAGTTAAGAAAAAAAAAAAGGACCGACACCCATCTGTAAAGACTGGTGCCTTCGCAGAACAAGCCAATGTAAGTAGACAATTATTTGTATTTATTTATTTAATTAATTTAACGTCTGATCACACCGGTGATATTTAATTAAGTTTTCATCTTCTTTTAATTCACTATCTTGTAAATTGTTGTATTGTGTTACTTTCTCCCTTGATTCAGTTTATGCAACATTATAGCGAAATCTGTTGACGTTCTTGTGAACAAACCGATGAATAATGTTTAGTCTCTTGTGTGTGTGCGTTTGTGTGTGTGTATGTGTGTGTGTGGGGGAGGGGGGAGGATATGTGTGTGTGTGCCTATCGAGTTTATTTTGAGGCTTTTATTTTAAAGTCTCGACTTCTGCATCAACAAAACATTCTTATGAGGCAATCAGGTTTTACATTGTAGCCATTTGTTCTACGGATGCAAAACACGCCAAACAGAAGCTGTCGATTTTATTTTAAGCAGTAAAAAAACAAGTCTAGTCTTTGGCGTCAAGGAATTCCTATGATGACATCAACATTGCAATCTAAAGCCATTTGTTGTACGGATGCAAAATACGTCTATGAAAAGCTGTCGATTTTTTTAAAGCAGTTTTTACAACAACAAAAAATGTTTCGTCTTCTGCATCACCGAAGAATTTCTATGATGCAATCAGGTTTTTAAATAGTAGCCATTTTGTTCTATTGAAGCAAAATAAGCCTAAAGGAATCCATTGAATTTTTTTAAAGGCATCCATTAAGCACTTGCATCAGTCAGATTTTTAACCATGGCTTTTAACTAGTATTGTAGTAACAAAGAAAATAAAAGAATCAATCGAAGCTGTTTTCTTTAAAAAAAAAAAAAAAAAAAAGAAGAAGAGAAACTGTGTAGGCGGGTGGGGTGTGGGGAGGGGAGGTTAATTAATTGTAATGTCTGGTAATTGTGCTCCATACGATTTTGAGTGATTACCTCCCTTTCTATGCAGCTCAAGCCTTGTTCTACCAAAACAAATAAAGAAAAAAAAATTGAGTTGACTTTAGTTTATTATTTGTAAATGTCTGTGGCTCGTCCACTAGTGCATACATTAAGGTTCGTACAGAGTAAGACCTTAAATCATTGCCAAAGCGAATCTTCTTCTTCTTCTTCTTCTTCTTCTTCTTCTTCTTCTTCTTCTTCTTCTTCTTCTTCTTCTTCTTCTTCTTCTTCTTCTTCTTCTTCTTCTTCTTCTTCTTCTTCTTCTTCTTCTTCTCTGAGTTTAGCGTTCTCCGAGATAATATAATTATCTTTATAACTTGTAATAAAACAGTGAATGTACCTCTTTGATTCTCATTATGGTCCAAAGTATTATTCTATACTCTATGGTATAAGCTATTCTTATTCTACAGAAGCATGCTATCAAAGTTATCGGGTTTATTTAGCGTTTAATGCTGCAGCTGCTCTTCTTCAGAATGAAGATTGTCGAACAGCCAGATGAGATTTCTAAACCGTCGTGATGAATGGACAATGACATTTAACGCCTCCGAGGCGTGGGGAGAAGCTTAAAAACACAATAAAGAGAACACATGTTTAAAACAAAACCTGTGATACTACAAGCTCTCTACTTCACGCACCATGGCATAGGATGAGAGTATAAGCCGAGGCTTAGTCTGCGCACGTACGCATTTCGTGGCAAGGACTTTCAAGATACAGTCGTTCATGCCCTAGATGGGTGAATGCCGGTGACACAGATACACCTAGCCAGCACTACGTCTCCTCTTCTTCCATCCCCAATCGCCCAGGATTGTGTGCTCGGTGGTCTTGGCGTTAGATGGTCCACCCCAAAGGCTGCAAGTAGGTCGGGCGCCTTGGGAGGCTTGATTGAGATCCTGGTTCGGTTTGCGCCTTGAGCGGATCTTGAGCTGGAGATGAGCTATACAAAAACGATTAAATAAATAATATATTATAATGCAAATGACAATGATGATTGGTTTACCAAAATCACTTTTCTCTACAGAAGCAATAGAGATTGCCTATTTCGATCTTATTAAATGCGTTTTAAAGGCTGTTGCTGTTCCATAGTATTTTCGGACGTTGCCAATTTGCGTTATTGCCACCTTGAACGAGAAATGTATTCTCTCTGAAAGCGTTTTAAAACAAAGTTATCGATTTTTTTCTTCTGATAAAGTAGCTTCACAACGTTTCAGTTTCCCGAGAGAAAAAGAAAGAGGACAGGAACAGGAGGAGGATAAAGAGGAGAAGGAGAAAAAGAAGTAGTAGTAGTAGTAGTAGTAGTAGTAGTAGTAGTAGTAGTAGTAGTAGTAGTAGTAGTAGTAGTAGTTGTAGTAGTAGTAGTAATAGTAGTAGTAGTAGTAGTAGTAGTAGTAGTAGTAGTAGTAGTAGTAGTAGTAAAAGAAGAGGAAGAAGAACAAGAACAAGAACAAGAACAAGAAGAACAAGAACAAGAGGAATAGTTGTTTTAAAAGTCGGAATGCCCATATAAAAATTATAGAAGAACAAGATGAACTAGATAATGAAGAAGAACAAAAAGAAGAAGAAGAAGAAGAAGAAGAAGAAGAAGAAGAAGAAGAAGAAGAAGAAGAAGAAGAGGAAGAAGAAGAAGAAGAAGACAAGAACAAGAGGAATTGTTGTTTTAAAAGTCAGAATGTCCATATAAAAATTATAGAAGAAGAAGAAGATAGCAAAGGCCATTTTGACATGTGATCAAAGACAAGAGAAAGAAATAAGAAAGAAGAGCGTCAAGAGAATGAAGACAGAACATCATGTGCTATTTTCTTCCAAGAAAGCGAGAGTAGTAAGGAGCTCAGTTGTTGCTGTCGACGTCAGATACGTATTTATCTGAAGGCGCTTTTAATGATCGTTCTGTGAAGTTTAGCGCATAATATCCGCTTATCACTTATTTGTCACACATTTGAAGATTTTGTTTCAGAATTGTATAAGCTAGAGTTGTCCATTACTTTGCTGAACCTCAATTTGATAGGGTGAGGGGTGGGGGGGGGGGGAGAAGCTTTTTGATTTATTGAGTTTGTAATATCAAAGGTATTGTTTGGGGTAAATATAATTAAAGATTAATTAATTTATTTATTTATCTATTTATAAGATATGTAATCTTCATCTATGCTTAAGTCTGGTGCTACATGTAGATCCTATGTAACGTCTTTCGCGGCGAGCAGACAACATACGTGTGTCAACATCCCTCTAGCTCTCACTCCCTCATCTATTCTAACGTCTAGTAATCCATCCTGCTAATCCCTCTAACTCTTAGCCTTCCCTCCCCCCTCCACTCACTCCCCGAACTCCACCTCCCCCTTCAATTGGGCGATGACAGAGGGGAAAAGTGTCTAGGCCCTCGCTTGAGGACATGACCTCCTGAGCATTGCCGAACTTTGCAGTGCTAGGGGAGCGCAGTAGAGTAAATCGCTGTGGATGTTGGTGCATTGCGGATGCATAGAATTTTAGGAGAGAGGTACGATAGAGCTGGAATAGATTAGGCAACGGAAACAGTTTACATTTTTTATAAAAAAAAAAAAAGACAAACATATTCTTATCTCAGCTGCGCAAACATTTTATTTATAACAAGTTTAGTTTTATATTCGAGACAGTTTCCAAATTAGTATTACTCGTAAAATGTCTCCACTTTATGTAGTCTTTACTCTAAAGGGTTATAACTCGCTAGCACCGGGCATCACGCAAGAACGAAAGAAGGCGTCACAGTAAAGATTAGTGACTGCCCTTGTTTCATCGATCGTATCGATTATACCCCTTGGCAAGAGAGGCAACTCCGACAAGTAGGCACGTCCGTGATATGATTATATGATTACCTGCTGTCTGTCTGGTTTGGAAGTTTGGGACGCAAAGGCAGTTGCGACATGATATTTGGACACATTCTTGGTAGGTCTACCATCTCATCTGGCTTTTATGTCTTTGAAGGAGGAAGAAGAAGAGGTAGAGGAGAAGAAGGAGGAGGAAGAAGAAGATAACGCCATTTGTTGTAAACATTTCAAGACGGCTAGCTGTTTGGTCTGTTACTTGCGATTCTGCGAAAGGACATCATAACGCTTGCGTCAATATTCCATTTGGACATCTTTGAAATAGGTCTAGTCTACCAGCTGAAACGGCGCTTTAACGGTTTTTTTTTTTTTTTTTTTTTTTTTTTTTTGAAAAGAAGAACTCTTCCGCATAAGAAAATCAATACAGCTGCATACAATTTAGAAGTGCAAATGTGATTCTCTTTTCCGCTCCCAGCGACAGTTTCGTAGAAAGATAATAATGATAATAAAAAAGTAATAAAGTATTTGGAAATTAGCTATTATGTATGTCAGTGAGTGTCTGGAAATATATTCGAATAGTTTGCCATCTTGTTTAATATCCTGCATTATTGTTGTTTGGCTGAAGGGAGTTTTACAAGGAATAGACTTCTCTTTTGTCTGTAAACACATTTCATTTCTTTGTTCTCTTTACAAATTTCAGTGAGAGTCACCCTCCCACCACCAGCACTTCTTCACAACCACCACCACTACCCATAGCAGCATCGGCAGCCAGTGGAGCTAACGCCCCAGGCAATCAGAGCTGCGAGCTACGAACCAGTGTAGTGGCTAGCAACGATCCCCCCTCCTCGCTGAAATTCAACAAGAGTGACAGCCCAAAGGTAGGTCAATGAAAAAAAACTTCTGGCCTTTTCTTAGGTACACGGTATATCTATTTACCAGATGAAGGTCAAAAGAAGCGGTCGAATGAATGGACGTTGAAGTTTAACCGTCCCCACCCACCAGGGCGATGCTGCCACACGGGGGAATAACTATCCCAGGGAAAAAGGGGGTAGGGATCTAAATCAACACCGAACCTCCAGAGCAATCCTACTACTAAGATGACAGTGAAAAATGTCCACTTGTTAGCTTGCCCGCCACGGTACTGATGTCGATGAACTGACTCGACTATACATGGGTTTCTCTCACAATGCGGATTTGAAAGCTCAAAGAACTACTTTAGGCACTGGCAAAGATCCAGCAAGCAATAAGCCGTTTGGTTGAAGTTTTGGACGAACAACGGGGCCCAAGACTACGAGAAATACGAATTCAATTATAACCTGTCCTATCCTATCCCGTAACTCGAAGATCGTTGGGGCACCACAGATGATCGTTTAACCAGCGTACTCCATCTTTCTCTGTCATCAGCAACCCTCATGGCTTCGCTCATTGTCAAATGTTGTCCTGCCACCTCTCAATTATAACAGAGAGTACTAAATACACATTAGAGATCAATTTTCCACAGACCTGCCTCCGAAAAGTCTTAACGTTCAGCAATACGCCGTGCGTTTTTTAACAAGCTTATATACAAGATGTAGATGCGTCTTCTCATTCCTTGCGGTGTCAGATATTTGTACATGCTAGTGAATAATGATGCTTCTAAACACTTTGAGCAGATATCGGAGTTAATAAGTGCGCTACTCAAAAACGATCCTTTGGTGTACGATACACTAAATGTGTTCAGTGTTGGTTTTTTTATTATTAAAAAAAATAAAAAATTGTCATTGTGTGCTGTGTGCAGGTGACACTAAGGCGAAGCCAGACTCACCACTTTGAACATCGACGCAGCACCGAGTTTCAACACAACCTTCAGCCTCAGAAGACACGACCTGTCTCGTCCACGGAGCTCAGCGTACCTCACCTACAGAGCCCTCCCACACCCACAGAGCAGCACCCCCCTCCTACACCCGAACATTTCCTACCTACCCCAGTCTTGTCAGAACCCTCGCCCAAGATGACGTCACAGAGCAGCATCAAGGAAACCCGCACGGTCATCAGCTCGTCCTCCCACTCTTCCGGTGGCGGAGTCGTTAGTGGTGGAGGCGGCAGTGTCACCGTCGGCGGTGGTAGCAGTACCGCCCTCGGCGATGGCGGTGACTTCTACTACAAGGCCAACATCCACCCTCGCAGCTCCAACGTCCAACGAGTCTCCACCACTCTTGGGGGAGGCGGCGGCGGTAGCATGATGGGCGGCTCCTACAAGCGCACCGTGGAGATCACTTCCGGCCACATGCCTCACATGTCCTCTGTCCAGTCCAACCGCGTGGAGGCCGTCAAGCACACCAGAGAGCGCGAAAAGAAAGACATGCAGGACCTCAACGAGCGCTTCGCCAACTACATCGAAAAGGTCCGATTTCTGGAGGCCCAGAACCGCAAGCTGGCCTCCGAGCTGGAAGACCTCAAGAGCCGGTGGGGCAAGGAGACCAATGCCGTCAAGGTCATGTACGAGACTGAGCTGAAGGAGGCCAGAGAGATCATCGAGGAGACCAACAAAGAGAAGAGCAAGCTGGAGCTCCGTATGCAACAGCTGCAGGACCAGGTGGCCGAGGCCATGAGACAGTGAGTACCCCGTTCTTTGTTACTCGTTACCCACTTGGGAAACCTTTCCCCCTTCCTCTCTCACGTTTGCTCCTTTTGTTGATATAAGTGTTGTCCAGTCTTCGGTAATGCATATATCCATTAACTTACGATAGTTAAAACTACTAGCAAATGGATAATTGTGTAACCTAGACAGTGCCTCCAGACTCGACTGTGTAAGGACCCTGTCAGCCAACGCAAGGGTTCACAAATAATCCCTCCAGGGCCTCATACTCATTCTTGGCAGCCCGCACTGTAATATTATAACTTTACAATTGTTTGGGAAAATTGCACTATACATTCTGCCCACTTTGAAGTTTCGTTTGTAACTCCATTGAGAGGAAGAACGACAAAAGTAATCAGGGGTTGGGGATGTGGTGTTGCTTTAAGGAAAGAAAGAAGAACGCGCGCTACCCTGGAGAGATGAGCATACAATATAAAGGAAGGATGAGGAGGGTGGGAAGGGGGCGAGGGTGAGGTGGGACTGCTGGGAGTTCGGGAGTGTGGGAGGAGTTACAGCAGGTTTTTTTTTAACACACCTGCTCAACATCATTTTTGATGTTAATATCAAGTTTCTCGAAGAAGAAGAAGAAGAAGAAGAAGAAGAAGAACAACAACAAGAATTATTGAACGAACATTGAGGTTTAACGACTACACCCACCATTGGCGATATGGCAGACGGGGATAACTATCCCAGGGAAAGAGGGGTAGGAACCTGAATCAACACTGAACCAACAGAGCACTCATACTGCTAAAATGGACAGTGAAAATGGCCACATTTTATATCGCCCACCACGGGATTCGAACCTGGGTAATGGATGTGCCAGGCGAACGCTCTACCACTTGAGCTACGGCGGTGGGTCCAAAAAGAAGAAGAAGAAGAAGAAGCAGAAGCAGAAGAAGAAGAAGAAGAAGAAGAAGAACAAGAAGAACAAGAAGAAGAAGAAGAAGCTGCTTATGGAAATGCATGGGGTATCTTGTGCAAAGGAGGTGGTCTTTGATGGATTATGTTTAAGACACGTGATTGTTATTTCCTGGGAAATGATTTACACCCCCTTGTCGTATAGAATTAGATAGTGTGGTGTCTTCTCATCCCCCTTACTTTTTCATTGTCATTCTTCTCTTGTTGTTGTTTGTCGTAGTAGTCAAGCCAAGTCAAATCAAGTCAAGTCAACTTAATAAATCATGTTATTACCTCAAAGGAGAATTTGCACATGACATTGTGGGTCAGATGAAAGAAATGCATCATCAACACAAAATTATTAAACTCAAAATAAACAAATTAGGAAATAGTAGTAGTAGTAGTAGTAGTAGTAGTAGAAATAGAAGTAGTAGTTGTAGTAGTAGCAGCAGCAGCAGTAGTGGTAGTCTTCTACTTGTACTACGTGTATTATTAGTATTTTGAATTCCTTGTTGTTGCTGTTGTTGTTGTTGTTTTTGTTGTTGTTGTTGTTGTTGTTGTTGTTGTTCTTCTTCTTCTTCTTCTTCTTGGTAACTCTTGCTGTACCGTCGCGCGTGTATGCATGCCTGAAGGATATGCGCGCACATTTATGCTCGTTCAGCTTTTGTTTGCAATTTCATCTAAAGCGCGCGATTGTTGCACGTGTATGTTGTATGTGTGTGCGTGTGTGTATGTGTATATGTGTGCGCGCGTATCTGAGTGCTTGTGTCTGTGCTAGTATGCTTATTATACACGTGCGTCTTTTGTATGGATCTATCTGCATGTGTGTCTAATAGAGCGCGAGTTGCATATGTACGTTGTGTGTGTGTGTGTGTGTGTGTTTGCGTGCCTGCTTGTGTGTTCCCGTGCAGTAGACACCTAGTGTTAGTGTGTGTTTAGTAATGTCACTTGAGTGTGACATTGACAAACAAACTGTTAGCGACGCGGTGAAATTGAGGACACGTCATTACTGCCGTAGAGGTCAGTTTCCTTCAATGTTTACACTGGGTTCTTGTTTAAGCAGTTTGGTACTGGTGTTTGTGTGTGTGTGTGTGTGAGAGAGAGAGAGAGAGAGAGAGAGAGAAAGTAAGAAAGAGAGAGAGAGTTGGGTTGGAGTGTGAGAAGTCGTGCCAAGGTGGAAAATACTTATGTGTTTGTGTGTATGTGTGTGTAAGAGAGAGAGAGAGAGAAAGAGAGAGAGAGAGAGAGAGAGAGAGAGAGAGAGAGAGACTGGGGGTGAGGTGGGTGGAAGGTTGTGCGAAGAGGAAGACTTGCTTAGTGTAACTTAATTATGACAGTTCTCGTATCTCTCATATCGAATTCGAACAAAATACTAGTATTAATGAGTAGGTATGCACGTGGTGTGTGTGCGTGTGTGGGTGTGCTTGTGTGTGTGTGTGGTGCTGGGAAAATAAGATCACCAATAGCTTAGGACATTCAGGGTGGTAGGTGGGAATGGGGTGGCCGGGGTAGGTGTTGGAGGGGGCAGTGCTGTTAATATTGTTGGGAAGAGGCGTGCTTGGACTGCACATTTATCTACGAAAAGGTCAGCTTCCGTTCTGGTTCAATATCTACAGTTAAACAAAAGGTATCCTGCATCACCAAGCACATACGCCGGACCAAGGAAACAAACTTTATAGCTTGCGAGAGTGTATGCGTGCGTGCTGTATATGAATCGTCCTTATTAAGATCGCTTTTCTCAGCGCAACGAGCTGCTTAAGGCGTTGGTCAAGGTTCGTACAGGTCAAGCCATCCAAAACGCCAACATGCTGATTGATGCTCACCGCCTAGCGCCCTATGCAACTAAGCCAAGCTTTTCCTTGTGTGTTGTAGTCCAGACATTCAAATTATACTGCGCGTTCTTTCTTAATTTGTTAACATTGTCTTATGTAGCCTAGCTGCAAAAGTTCCGTAGGCCACACAGGAACTCTATAGTAACATTACAAGCAAAAATCAGGGAGTTCGGGTTGAGGTTTACAAGTGAACAATAAAGCGAGGACTCAGGACATAGCAACTTGGTGTTAAACTGCTGGTTGCCTTTTGCCCTGGAATGCGAAGAACGATGGACACTCGGTTACTAGGTTACATAGCGAACCCTTCTTAATATCCTCCAGCCCATTCTCCCCTCCCCCCCCACATTCCTGACCCCACCCCACCAATTGTACATGTAATCGTCGCTGAATTCTCTCACATCACCTCCAAACATCCTCATGCCTTCAACAATGGTACTGGACACAGTCAATATAAAATTTCAACAATAAAATAAAATAAATAAATGCCACCCGCTATCTCACAGCTCACTCCCGCTCCACGGCAATGGAAATGCTTTCCCTAATTCCTGATGCTTTATCTCACAGTATTACAGTGATGACACCTAATTCGCACTCCCACCCCCTACACCCCACCTTCGCACCCACCCACCCTCCTCCCACAAAAAGTTTAAACCAAACAACAACAACAACAACAACAACAAAGAAATAAACAAAAACAAAACAAAGCAAACAACCAACCAACCCACCAACCAACAAACAAAACCACAACAACAACAATAAACTAAGCATATTAAGATCAACTTCTCTCTCGGCAAAACCCATCTTCTCAATCCAATACCATTACTCCCTTAAGCCACAGGCGCTCGTATTTCATTCCGACAGATGCTGAAGCCGAAAGCGCCACTGTATTATATATACTAGTATAATAGTATTATAAGATGAGAAGAGAGAGAGAGAGAGAGAGAGAGAGAGAGAGAGAGAGAGAGAGAGAGAGAGAGAGTGTGAGAGAGAGAGAGAGAGAGAGAGAGAGACGGGTGGTTTTGCTACTCTTACAAGCAGATACGCGCGCCTGTGCCTCCTGCCTGTAGGCACCTCCCACAGCTCATCTCATCCTCTTCTCTCCCCTCCCCCTTTTCGTCATCATCCCTCGTCTGAAATCTGCCACCACCCTTCCCCCCACCCCTTTACACACACTCCTGACTCAGGGGTTATTTCCGTACCTCCTAAATAAGAAGTTAAGAACTTCATCCTCCTGACCGTCCATCTGTTTATGTTGCTATGCCTCTTTCCTGAATTGTAAAGAGTCAACCCACTTACCCCCCCCCCCCCCCACACACACACACTTTTCATCTCCTCGCTCCCCATCACCCCCCACCCTCCTCCTTCCGCCCCTCATGACACAAACTACCCTCATATTTTGCAGTCACTCCCATCCCCACACCCCCTCCTCCCCGTGTCCCCACACCAAGAGACACAATCGTTGCCATATTTTGCAGTGAACGATCTGTTATTCAAATGCTCTCCCTGTTATTTTCTTGCATGACGGAAGCAGTTTCAGTCTATTTTCATGTCGGACTGATCGGATTTAATTTGACTCGATGTCATATTATTTTCATCGTTGCCGGTTATTTGCATCAGTCGTCCTCCCCTTATCCAGTCCCAGTGTTGCAGTTCACGATGTGTGTGTCCAGTCACAATGTCAGACTAACCTTGTTCTGACACGTAGGCCATATTGCAATTCACGTTTTATTCGATTAGATACCATTCAGTTTGAATCCATGCCATAGAATTATTTCATGGAATAAAACAGCAGCTGGAAATAGAATTGTTTAGATTTTTTTTAAAAAATTGTCTGAGTTTATTTACTTCATCGTTCTTATATAGCGCTTTTCCAAGTCAAGAGCTGCTCAAGGCGCTGGCTGATACAGGATCTAACTGGAGCCGCCCGAGACGCCCACTTCCTTACGCCCAGACAACTTTTTCTCTGCTCCTAAAACTTATCTTCGCAGATTGCAAAGTCTAGACAGCAAGTCCATAAAATTAGCGTTAGGTGTACCAATACATACACAAACACTTAAAGCTTACAAGTTAGCAGAGCAGGAGTCATATCCATTGAAGAATGGAGAAAAATTTCATGGTCAAAATATTTTGTACGAGCTGCATCTGTATATAATAAAAATGATGATGAGATACATATTAGGTCTGATCTGATTTTTTCAAAACGTGCACAGAAAATACCATTCTTAGAATCAATAGCAACTTTTACAAAAGATCTCATTGATATTGATGATTTATCTAATGACATAAAATCTTTTTCTAAAAATATTATTTCTCCAACACCTATTTGGGAGCTTAAAAATGCTCATTTTGACATACATTATAGTTTGGAAAAGAAGAATGAAAATGCTAATTTATTATCAAGTGACGTTCGTTGTCATTTGAAGAAAAATTATTCTCAACACCTTCATATCTATACTGATGGATCGGTTTTAGATACAGGGGAAGCTGGAGCTGCCTATGTAATTCCAGCTCTAAAATTGCAAAAGCCTTTCTCTTTGAGTATAAATACTTCTATTTTTGCGTGTGAACTTATCGCAATCCTTATGGCATTAACTAAAATGTCAGATCTTTGCTTCAACGCATTTCAAGTTGTTGTTTGTGTTGATTCGATGTCAGTTTTAGATGCTTTACAATCTTATGGTCATACTGAACGGCATGAAATTATTTTAGAAATTCAACATTTAGTCCACAATCTCATTATTAATGGTAGAAAGGTAAGCTTCTGTTGGCTACCTTCACATTGTGTTTTTTTGTTTAATGATGGTGCGGACAAAGCAGCAAAGAATGGAGCTAAAAATATCAATGCTCAGAGTATTCAACTCATAAAATCCCCTAAGGAAATTAAATGTATGATTGAAGAGAGGTCAATGAAACATGTTGTATTTGATACACATTTTGCTGTAGACTGTAGACTTTCGAGAACAGTTTTTACTATGGCTAACAGAATAATGTTGAATGCCATAAACACAAAGTATTGTCCAGATGTCCATTGTGTATGCAATGAGACTTTTTCATTATATCATTTACTTTTTGGCTGCCATCTTTTTCGGCCTATACTAACTGTGCATCTGCATGACATAAGAACATTAGATGAGATTAATTTTCATCAAAGTGTATTGTTAGCAAAGCTCTTGATGGATTCTCCTGTGGCTAGATTTGTGTAAATAATAATCCCCCCCCCCTTCAACCCCCGTCTTATCATCTTTGGTGGAAAAGACGTTAATAAAACAACCAACCAACCAACCAACCAACCAACCAACCAGACAACTGAGCACAATTCTGGGTGACCCGGGATGTGGGAAGAAAGAAGCCAGTGCTTGCTGGGGTGGGGTGTGTGTGTGTGTGTGTGGGGGGGGGGGGTGTTGCCGACATTCACCCGTCTAGGATATGAGCGTCAGGATCTACGGATGAGAGTATAAACCGAGGTCTAGTCTGTGTCGCATACATTTTGTCATAACGGACTTTAAACATCCTGACGCTCATGTCCTAGACGGGTGAGTGCCGGTGACAAGAACACAGCCAGCATGCACCTAGGAACTTCTCCCCCATCCCTGGCTGTCTAGGATTGTGCTCAGTTGTCTGGAGCGTTATTACGATGCGCCCAAAGGCTGCAAGTTGGCGCCTCGGGCGGCTTGAGTTAGATCCTGTATCGGCCAGCGCCTTGAGCAGCTGTTGAGCTGGAAAAGCGCTCTATAAGAACGATTCAATAAATCAACTAAAATAATAAATCTATAAAGTCCGGTCCGTGCGATGTAATGCGGGCGTGCACGAACAAGACCGAAGGAGTAAAATAAGACTGCACGCTCTGGTTAGTACTTGGATGAATTTGGCTTAACATTTGGATAGATAGTATCGTATCCTACCGTCAGACAGGCAGACCAACGAAACAATTACCCCAGTCCAGCCGTGAATGAGTATACAGTAAGTCATCGGGTTACGCCGGTCTCGACTTGCGTTGTTTCGTGGTTACGACATTTCTCCCCATAAAAAAAAATTCACAAATAATATTACGCGTGTTCCGTCTTACGCGGTTTAGCGTCGTAAGCGACGTAAACAAACTGGAGCTAGTTTCTGGCGAGTGGCGGAAAAATACGCTTTGTTGTGGTTATACGGGGGTGAAGCCGGCGTCGCTTCATTCGCTCAGTCACTGTACATACGCCATTTTGGTTGTTTACGCCGTCTATCTCTCTCACGTGTTTTATCGTTTTTTTTTGGCCTTGGTTATGGCTCCCAAACGAAAGTCAGACTCTTCTGAAGGTAGTGCATCAAAGTAAAGAAAGGCCATCACCATGGAAGTTAAAATGGACATTATACTATTAATACTTTTTTATGTCATTAACAGTTACAGTACAGTATATAGCACTGTACCGTACAGTACAGGTATTTTTCTTTATGTTCCAACTTACGTTCCGACTTACGATGAAATCGGGTTACGGGTTAAAGTCGGGTCCAACGAACGGATCAACGTCGTAACTCGAGGACCTCCTGTATATGGCCTTTCTATTGAACCGCCTAAGGAGGAAAGTGGGCAACACGGGCGGCTTGAGTTAGATCCTATATCGGCCAGCGCTTTGAGCAGCTCTTGAGATGGAAAAGTGATATATATATATAAGAACGATTACATAATTTTGTTCAAAGCTCTTGTACTTGCGAGGTTGCTAGCTCCGAGGACCCCCGTTGGGGTGACGGGGGTTTCAGTATAAATGGTATCCCCACTTTCTGGAAATTTAGTGCTTTAAATTCCCACTGTCGCTGTCTTTCTCATTTGCTCTTTCTCATTCCTTCTCTGTTCTATCAATCTGCTATACTATCGTCTTCTTCGCTAGACCAGTCTCCTACCTTTTTTCTTGAAAACTCTTCCGGGACAAGACTCCTTATTTGTGTATGAGGTCTGTTGGATCAGCTTGGGAATATTGGACGCTTTCTGCCAGGTGGTCACTAGGGCTTTCTATGATGTTATTATTTAGCAATGTAGGCATTTTATATGTATGTGTTTTGTTGATAATTTATAATGATGTTTGTATTCTATTTTGTTTTTGTAAACGGGGGTTCGATAAGTTGGGGTGAAGCCTCAGCCGTCCCCTGCGTGGGATGTCTTTATTGTAAAGTGACTGGCTGGTGGAGAGCTTTCGGTTTTACCACTAGGGTTGGTTCAGCAGATCTTTTATGCGGATCGGGGGTTGTCCGGTCCTGATTTGGCTCGGAAGAGTCCGCTGGACCTAAAGCAATAATAATGTAATGTAATGTAGCTCCGAGGGCACGTGATATTCAGCGTGTCTGTTTCTAGTGCACAGTTTCTACAAAAAGCTGGCAGGCTCGGAGAGTCTCGGATACTGTTCGTGTCTAGGGCATTGTTTCACAGCCTGGCTTTGGCAGACGTCAGAGTCGTTTGTCGCCCAAAGTGTAATGTATGTTAGGAA
>CM072527.1:17430951-17460951 GCA_036898135.1 Oncomelania hupensis | reverse complement strand
AATGCCTTTGTCTGCTTCGTATGGCTCCTATGATTATTGATTGTCGTCTTTCGGTGATGTTAATTTCCTTTATCTGCCCATTGCAGTTTGCTTGTTGTTGTTTTGGTAATGGTGGTGGTGTTGTTCTTCTTATCGTCGTCGTCGTTGTTGTTATTGGTCTTCTTCTTCTTCTTCTTCTTCTTCTTCTTCTTCTTCCTCAAGGGCAGGGTTAATGGCGAAAGTAAGATGTTCCATTTTTCTGTTGCTGTGTTTCTTGTGAAGTTTGCGTGCCAGTTAGGTATAAAATAATATTGTCTTGCAGACCTAGACAAATCATACATCTATATAAATCGATAAAGTTCGTCTCCATGTATGGCTGTCTTTTTCTTGGCTTATGTGGAACAGCCCCCATCTTTCTCTTCCTTCACCTCTCTGTTTCTGTCTCTTTCTCTCTGTCTCTGTCTCTCTCTCTCTCTATCTCTCCCTCTCTCTCTTTCTCTCCGTCCCTCTATCACTGTTGTTTGTCTTGCCTGTGTGCCCGTTCGCTAGCGGCAGTCAGAAAATGTTATTGTCCCCCTTAATCTCATCGCCTCTCTCTTTATCCCTCCTTCTCTCTCTCTCTCCCCCTCTGTCTGTCTGTCTGTCTATTTGTCTCTTTCTGTCTGTCTGCCTCTCTCCCCCTCCCCCCCCCAAAAAAAAAAGAAAAGAAAAGAAAAAGGAATTGTATATTAAGGTCTAGCGGCAAGACAGGTCCATTAGGACCTAATGCTATTATCCTATTAAAGGTTTCGACTTCGACTTCCCCCGCCCCCCTTCGCCCCTCTTCCCACCATCTCTCTCTGCTCTATATCCATGTATTTCTCTGGTCTCCTCTGCTCGTTTTTCCTATCTATAACTGTCTGCATGACTCTTTAATCGTTGGTTCACTTTCTCCACGAGTTTCCGCAGCAACACGTTCAGGAATGCTGTGACATCACAAAACAGCACAACATAGAACAGAACAGCACAGCACAGTAAAACTCAGAACATAACAGCACAACACAGCACAGCATTGCACATAACAGCACAGCACAACACTGCACAGCACAGCACAGCACATAAGAGCACATCACATAACAGTACGGCACATAACCGAATATTGTCATTGTTCATCCTGTTGGTTATGTGCCACAATCATAATAGTCTGGGAATTCGGTGTGCCGTTTGTGTTGTTGTCTTTAGTGGGTGCATTCATGAAAACTCGGTCTAGCTTTCCCTTTGTCAGTTGTTTTCATTTATCCAAAGGTTCACAGCTATTAGGCGTGCTGGCATCAGCCGTTGCTGCCAAAATAGCCAGTCCCTGTATCGAACTTGGCTCTAAAGTTATCCCAGTGGACTGCCGCTGAAAACAAGGGGACGAGTTTGATGGGAAATGAAGGAGATGAGATAGAGCGGGGAGACGAGGAAAAGAGGAAAAAGAGGGAGAGAGAGAGAGATAGAGAGAGAGAGAGAGAGAGAGAGAGAGAGAAAGGGAGGGCGGTTGAGAAAGGGGAAATAGTGTGTGTGTGTGTGTGTGTATGTGTGTGTGTGTGAGTGAGTGAGAGTAAGAGAGAGACAGAGACACAGAGAGAAAGAGACAGAAACAGAGAGGTACAGACAGATAGACAGACAGACAGAGAGGTGCACACACAAGCATTAACTTCTTGGAGAGTAAATTCTATAATGCATTGCGTGATCAGTTATAGCAAACTGTCCAAGGGAGGTGTCACTTGCTCACAAACGACCCCTTGTTACTTCCCCTTCTCCTTATACATCTCCCTCCCCCCACACTCTCTCTCTCTCTCTCTCTCTCTCTCTCTCTCTCTCTCTCTCTCGCTCTTTCTCTCTCCTTCTATCTATCGATCGTCGGAAGTCGTTGGGTCTGCATTTCTCCCGAGGGGGACTTCTAAAATCGGCGGACTGTGGTGAGATAGGGTGTTGTACATAGCCGGTGACTTGGATAAAGAACATTGACTCGCGTAATGATAAAACCGAGGCTTGTAAGACTGTATGATAGTGTGCCGAGTATCCGCCGTACCTCATGTGATGATGATGATGTTGTTGTTGATGATGATAATGATGATGATGATGATGATGATGATGATGATGATGATGATGATGATAATGTTGGTGAAGGTGATGATGATGGTAAGACTTCATGTCTCCCAGATAAAACATAAGGCTTTTGAAGTGCACCGCCCTCGGGGATGAATGACAGATGATTTTGTCGATGGGAATAGTGAGTGGGAGGTAGGTGAGAGTGGGTGTGTGTAATGTAAAACAATGATGGTGGGCATTCTAATGTGCTGCCTTGACTTTTTAAAGTGCCCTTGATGTACAAACTAACCATGAAAGTAGCCAGTTAAAAGATAAAACTCTACAAGCCTCAGTCCGGTAAGCTAGGAATGATAAAGTGTCCTTCACTTAGGATGGAGCCAGCATCCTTCCATTCATTAGAATTTCTTCGCAGAACATCGCCTCGCAGAACGGTAGTTTTGTCACATTATTAAAGTGTATCATTGCAATGATAAATGATCTAGGTCTTAGATCTGGACATTGTTCAACCCTGGCCAACATGGTGTTAGTATTACCTTAGAGCGCATGGCTTTCGTTAAATAAGGAATGCTTGATTTTTGAACAAGCCTAATCTTTCAGTCCATCTTTATACGGTTAGAGCTGGGTTTCAGATCTCTTTAGATCTAATCACGTCATTTCTGCGCTTCTTTGAAATGTGTTTTACGTGGAAGGATAATGAAGTAGGATTCTATACATGCTATTGTCTTTAGAAAGCTAGCTTCGCATAAATACACGATGTATTTGTAAACAGCTTCATTTGGACAATTTAATTTAATTTTTTTGGAGGGATGGAGGGGGATAGCGGGAAGGGGTGGTGGGTGGGGATGGGTGGGGGTATGGTGGGATGGAAGAGGGGGGGGGGAAGGGAGGTAGAAGTTCACAAAATGACGGAATATGTGACATAGCCAATAGTCTGCTGGCTTATATCGTTCCAGACATTAAATAGCCAATCGTCTGCCAGCTGACTTATAATCTCCAGACAGGTTGCCATGGTAGCGGGCCAGCCAGTTTCCTGCTGGCTTGCATCTTATTGACATAATTATTGCCATGGTAACCGGGCTATCTGGTGGTAGGTTGCTCGCATCTTATATATTGCCATGGTAACGGGCGGTTGGTGGTACGTTTATACTTCCAGACAGTTTGCTATGGCAGCAAGGCAGCAAATTGTCCGCTTGTATTTAGTTTGTTTTTAGACATAGTGTCCTATTAATAGAAAGCTGCATAAACATGAAAGTATAGTCTTAAAAGGGCAGGGGTTCTGGGTGCCATGGTAAATAGTTAAGCCAATAAACTGCAGACGTATTACCATGGAAACAAAGTAGCCAGTCATCTGCTAACGCAGACGTGATACCAAGGAAACAAGATAGCCAATCAAATGCAGGCGTATTACCCAAGGAAACAAAGCAGACAATCATCTGCAGACGTATTAGCCATAAAAACAAAGCAGCCAATCAGCTACTAGCGTACATCGTCCTTATTTATCACCATAGAAACAGTTAATGATAGCCAATCACCTGCTGGCCTATATTTTTATACAATAACAGGCAGCATGTCGTCTGCGCTGCTCGCGTCCTCTTGTCTGGTTAAAATGGAGAGAAACAAAAAGCAGCCAGTCGTCTGCTCGCTCGCTTTCTCCAGACTCATCAATATGAAAAGGAGGCAGCCAACCGTCTGGTGGTTTTTCCATTGTTTCAGAGACAGCGTTACTGTAACAACAAAATGATGACTCTGTGTGTGTATGTGTGTGTGTGTGTGGGTGTGTGTGTGTGAACAGGCTGCGGAAATGAGATAAATAAAGATGAGATTTAAACAGAAAGAAATAGACAGAGACATGGCCCGAGATACAGAGAGAACGAGAAATAACATGACTATTGCTTTAGGTCCAGCGGACTCTTCCGAGCCAAATCAGGACCAAAAAAGAGAGATAGACAGAGAGAAAGAGAGATAGACAAGGGGGGAGAGCGAGGTATAAAGAGACAGAGAGACTGAGAGAGACAGCAGAGGCAGAGAGAGAGAGAGAGAGAGAGAGAGAGAGAGAGAGAGAGAGAGAGAGAGAGAGAGAGACATAACAGAGGCAGAGACAGAGAGAGATAGAATGGGTGGGAAAATGTTTTAGTGTGTAGGTGTGTGTGTGTGTGTGTGTGTGTGTGTGTGTGTGTGATATTTAGCTAAAATAGACACACGATCACACACAACACCCCACATTCAGAGGTTCAAGCCAAAAAACTGAAGGACTTGAAGTTCACTTCAACGTTACATCTGATGGCTGCTGTCTTTTTCTTGACACGCGCCTTAGACATGTTCACATGGACATGGGCGGGTACGTATAACAGTTCCGAGTATAGCGGAATGGGAGGCGACTGTTCACGACTTGGTAGAGAGATTGTCTACCTTCCATTTATTGGTTAGTCTAGCCTTGGGTGGCTCCTACTGTGCACAATCCTTTGGTGCGGCACTTGGGTTATGCAGGACAAGGCGACACGACATATGTTCTCCCCGCCTGACCATTCCTCTTTTGCTTTTGGTAGTGAGCAGGACTACATTGTCGGCAGGCATTTTAGGCAAGTCAGTGGCAGTGACTTGTAGAGAATGTCGTGGAACTAGTAGCGGTAAACCTGTTTACTATCAACACGCTTCCCCGCCTTGCAGGGCAAATATTCTTATGAGGGATAAATGAAAATAAGAGTTCGGGTTGGGCCGTGTTCTCAAGGTGGTGTCCGAGAGGCGGGAGTCAAGCACTCCGCTCGGGTACACGAGTGTGGTATAACTATTATGCAATTGATTTGGAGGGGGGAGGGAGGGGGCGAGTTGGAGGATTTGGAGGTAGCTGGTTATGATAGTTGGTGTTAAGGGATCTAGAAAACAGTGATGATCAGATAGGATAACAGGCCAGAGAATATTCAAATCAATTTTTGGGGATATAATAATAGGAATGTTTCGGATGGACAGCGGTTAGGGAATAAGAGAAGATGGATCAAAGATCATTTGGGGGTTTTTCTTGGTTTTTATGTCTGTGTGTGATTGCTGAAGTCTAGGGGGAAAAGGGATTTTTCGGAATTGCCTTATTTGTGCAGGAGGATTCCAGATTTCAAAGATTTGGTAAAGTCCCCAATGAGATATATTGCATGAAAGATTTGAAAGAATCTGACCGTTGTAGCTAAGGGTAATGTTTTTAATAGTGTAGGGTTGGGGGATATAGTGAGGATGGGAGTGGGTGGTGGCGGCGGTTGGGGTGGATGTATGTGTGTGTGTGTGGGGAGAGAGATGGGAGATTGATTCTCTATGATGTTACTTATGAAAGTGAAATCGGAGCCACTTTCCCAGCGAAAACAAGACAGTCGTGGCCCAAAGCCACTAGGTCGAATCTCTCCAAGCTTACGCCTGAAATACTGCGTGTACCAGCACCATCACAATTGGCTCAGACACGGAAGCAGTTCCTGTGCCTGTTTTCGACTTCGAAAGTTTGACCTTTACTGTCTGTTACTCAGTCTCTGTCTTTCTGTTTGGTCCACCCCTCCCATCCCCTAAAATCTCTGTCTCGCTGTCTCTGTCTCTGTCTTTCTGTCTGCCTGTCCGTCTATCTCTCCCTCTCTCTCTCTGGTGGGGCGTGCTTATGTGAAACGTTACATTTATCTCAGACTATGCCCCAGGGCCGGCGTTTGTTTAACTTTAAGGCATTTGATAGTTTAGATTGCAACTATTGGCAAACTTACTGCTGCTACTAGACTGATGTTTTGGATTGAAGGCCATGGATAGGGAGAGAGAGAGAGAGAGATAGAGAGAGAGAGGGACAGAGGGGGACAGAGAGAGAGAGAGAGAGGGTAGAGAGAGTGAAAGAGAACAGGGGGAGAGAGAGATTACAGAGGAAGAGAGAGAGAGAGAGATAACAGGGAGAGATTGAGAGGAGAGAGAGACAGAGGGACAGACATAGACAGAGATAGACAGTAAGTCAGGGAGAGACAATGAGACAAAAAGAGACAGAAAGAGGGAGAGTCAGACAGACAGAGAATGTGAAAGAGAGAGAGAGAGTAGAGAGAGAGAGAGAGAGGTTGATGGGTGTGAAAGTGTTTTTATTGTGCGGGTGTGAGTGTGTGGGTGTGTGTGTGTGTGCGTGTGTGTGTGGCGGCAGTCAGATCAGATATTGTGCAGTCAGTTCTTTGGATCAGTTTCAAATCAATGTCTGGTGGTAAGATTGTTACTTTTAACAAGGGAATTAATTACTGTGTGTTTGTTTATTTGCGAGACAGCCAAGTTTGAACCTTTTCCCAGTCCCTCTTCTTCTTCATCCCTTTCCACCCCATCCTCCAGACCACCTTAGTCTACCCACCCTTTACATACTCACCCCCACCTACTGTCTAGTCTTTAAGCACTGTTGTTCGTTGTCAGAAGATTTCAACTTTTCTTTTTTTTTCGTCTTTGCTGCTTTCTTCTCACTTTTCCCACCCCTCATATCCCTTTTGTGTGCATGTGTGTGTGTGTACGCGCGCCCGTGTGTGTGTGTGTGTGTGTGTGTGTATGGAGTGTGCTTTCAACGTTTGTGTGCACTAGTTTTTTGTTAACAATTTTAGTCGCTAACAAGTGGGAAAGGGACAGCACTCACGCCGTCTGGGGATCTAGGGGAGATAAAAATACGAAAAGGAGGAAACCGTGACGTGCTGAATGCCAATCTGATAACAAGCGACCCCTATCGGAAATCAATAGCAGCGACAGAGACAAAGATAGAAGAAAGGGAGTAGGGGGAGAGTTAAGGGAGACTGTTAAAAAAAAAGGAAGAAAATGGAAATCAGTGTGTATGAGTGAGGGAGAGAGAGAGAGGTAGAGAGAGAGAGAGAGGCAGAGAGAGAGAGGACCAAAGAGAGATTGGCAGTAGTGGGGAGGAGGGTTAGAGGGTTTGGGTTGCTGGGGAGCATGGAATGTCATATTGGAGAGAGATGGAGGGACAAACAGACAGTCAGACAGACGCGGCGGACACAGACAAACCGGAAAGGAGAAAAAGAGACACATAGAGATTAAGACAAACAGAAACAGAGAATTATTGTTAAAACTCACTCAATTTTCGTGAGGAGTTTTAGAGTCAATTTCTTTCTTGTTTTGAGACGGCCCTTTAAGGGAGGTTGCTTGTAATATCACAACGCCCGATCAGATAGCGGATATTGAAATTCCCTCATACACACAGCCAGCCCCCAGCCCCTAACTCATTCCATACCCCTTTCACACTCCTTCACAATACCCACCTCAACGGAAATAAGAACACAAGAACACGCTCCAACGACATCTTGATGACCACAATTTCCTCCTCCTCCTCCTCCTCCTCCTCCTTCTCATCATCATCATCATCATCATCATCATCATCATCATCATCATCATCATCATCATCATCATCTTCTTCTTCTTCTTCTTCTTCTTCTTCTTCTTCTTCTTCTTCTTCTTCTTCTTCTTCTTGGACTCAGTGACTTCATCTAAAAATTTCTTCTTCTTCTAATCAACACTTTTCAACTTAAGCTTTAGTAGGCTGAAGAATGGAGGGTAATGCTGTACAAATATATGAAGGTAAATCATAGAATCTGAGGCAAGATAATACCTACTCAATATAACCACTCCAGATTCTGGGAACAGATACTTACACTGCTACTACTACTACTACTGCTACTACTACTACTACTACTACTACTACTACTACTACTACTACTACTACTACTACTACTACTACTACTACTACTACTACTTTCTCTGGTACTTTCTCTTCAATGTCCAGGTTAAAATGCTGTCAAGCCAACATTTTCGGGGTCCAGAAATGACCATCTGTTACGTTGAAACGCGAACGAAAGTATGCCGGAAGCGTGTACGATAGATCTAATCGTTTCGATTTGCAAAGTATTCAATAATAGAGTTTATTTACCTTTGATTTGAGTTTGCATTGTTGTTAGGAGAGGCTTTGTATAACGTTGATAATTTGCGTTAGTCGATATTATTTGAGAATCTTCTGGATATGCGTGTTTACTCTTGATAGAAACTTCCCGATACATGTCGAAGCAAGAGGTCGTTCTGGAAGATATAAAAATATGTATTGACGTAAGTCAGTGATGACGATCTTTTATTCGATTGGTGGCAGTACGTCATTTTCTACCATGTACGAAATCTTTCCGGAAAAGAGAGAGGTTATTTAATCGTGTGCAGAGTCGCTGTTGATAGTAAAGTTGTTGATAGTGATTTGGAAAGTTGCTGTGAAAGTTGTTGAGTTGAATTGAGAATTGTATGCAGTTGTTGATGTGTGCTGAATAAAAGTGGAAAACTTCATACGTCGACTTTGTGACTTGTACGCTGATTGAGCAGGCTGTGTGAATAAACGAATCTGAGTTACACCTTATCAGGACTTCAGCATCGGGGCTGAATCAGATACTGATAGAAAACACCATCATCAAACAGAGTGTAACATTTTGGGGGTCAAGCCGCGATTCACGCCATAGCCAAGGGTTCAACTGCTACAACTCGAGTCAACGTTACGAGAGGCAGTCATCGAGGGTAGCCGCCAACGAGTTGCGTCGAGAGGGGCCAACATACTGGGACTACATCACCGATAGATTCGGGTTGACTGCAAGGGCGTGTAGTCGCTGAAGAGTTGCTTCGTGAGCGAACAACAGATCGGGACTACGTGGCTACCGTAAGACTACGTCGAGGGACAGTCTCGGAGCTACATCGCCAGTATTACATCGAGCGTCGAGCGGACGTCGCGTCTACTTCAGCACAGGAGCGTATACATCAACACCAGCGTGGTGCAGCGTCGCATACGACGAGGACAGCGGGGCCTGCGTCAGCGAAGGCGACTAGTGACAAGCATCAGCGCTACTGCAGAAAACGTGCTGTTCTAGAACAGTCTAGGAAGGTACAGCACAGTCAAGAACTTTCCAGAAAAAGAACTCTACAGTCAAGAACTTTCTAGAAAAAGAACTTTCCAGAAAAGAACCTTCTAGAAAAGAACTTTCCAGAAGCATCAAGATGGCTGACTTCTGGCAGAAAGGGGTTGAACTAAATCTAAAAGGCAAACAGCTGACGGAGTACGTCAAATGCCAGGAGAGAATATTGCGTGAAGAAAGAGAAGAACAGCGAAGGCGCGAAGAAAGAGAATTGGAAGAGAAGCGTCTAGAAAAAGAAATAGAACTAGAACAGAAGCGTCTAGAATCAGAAGAGCAGCGTCGCCGTGAAGACAGAGAATTCGAGCTGAAGCGTCTTGAGTTCCAGCTAGAAATGGCGCGTATCCAAAACAATCAGCATGCGCCACAAGTCACCAACGACCATACGGCTCCAAAATTGCCAGCTTTCGTCGACGGGAAGGACCAGATTGACAGTTATCTGGCGAGATTCGAAAGGTTCGCTGAAAGCTCCAACTGGCAACCTCAAGACTGGGCGATTCGACTAAGTGCACTTCTGACGGGGCAAGCTCTCGAAGTTTACACCAGACTGTCGAACGATGACGCCAAAAACTACGACGTCTTGAAAGAGGCCCTGTTGCAGTGCTACAACTTTACAGAGAAGGGCTACCGTAAACGCTTCCGTGAATGCCGGCCTAAGTCAGACGAGACGCCAAAGCAGTTTGTGGAGCGCCTGTCGTCATATCTACACAAGTGGGTGGAATTATCAGGCAAAGGGAAGACTTACGAGAGTCTCCATGATCTGATTGTAAGGGAGCAATTACTCAACGCCTGCCCTAAGGACCTCGCGATCCACTTAGAAGAACAAAAGCTGCAGACGCTTAAAGATGTGACTGAGGCTGCTGAAAGATATCTCATCGCTCATGGGAAAACCCTGGGGCCACCCAGCGCGACGAAACATTTTCAGAAGACTGGAAACCATGTGAACCAGATCCAGGGAAGCCAGACGAGCCAGAGACAGACAGACTCCACGCCTCCTCCCAGGGAAGGGCATTCAAGAGGCTGTTTTATCTGCAACGCTACAGACCACAGAGCTGCCAGCTGCCCTCAAAGCAGAAATAGCGGACAGCGGAGCAGTACGGACAATGCAGCGATGGGCAACCGACAGAGGCGGTTCTCCAATCAACGGCAAAACAGTAGATCTGACCATCAAGTGTGCGGCGGGAGCGTCATTCTTCCGAGTGAGACCAAGCGCACAGCTACCCCTGCGGACGTGCAAGAGTGCATGACTGATGGCCAACTTCTCCTTGCCAACGGAAAATCCATCCCCGTCGTCGCCAGCGCAGCTGTGACCGTACAGAACATGCCTGTTTCCAAGGGACGCGTCGGAAATCATGAAGTGACTGTCTTAAGAGACTCTGGCTGCAGTGGGGTCATCGTCAGAGAAGACCTAATCGCTAAAGAACAGTTCACTGGCGATTCTAAATGGACACTCATGGCCGACAGCAAATGTGTGAAAGCGCCAGTTGCAAAAATTCATGTCAACACCCCTTTCTACGTAGGCGAAGTCGAAGCGGTTTGCCTGAAGAAGCCGCTATACGATTTGATGATCGGGAATATCGACGGCGCGAGACGACCCGACGACCCCGATTCAGAATGGAGTCCTGCCTCAACCCAACATGTCGAAGTTGCGGAGGAGGATCCATTGCCATTTCCCGATGGAGACCTTACAGAGCTGCTACGGGACAATGTGGTTACTCCGGCTCAGCCCTGCCGACCAGAGATCGTCGGTGCCGTTACAACCAGGGCCCAGGCCAAGAGAGACAAGACGTCTACGCCACTGAAGGTCGCCGACAACTCTAAAGCTGCCATCGTGGACAGAGATAAGCTGATCCAGCTCCAGGAAGATGATAGTACTTTAAACAAGTACAGGAACCGCCAAGACCACGTGACCAAGGGCAGTGGCACGGTCTATTTTGAGGTGAAGGCCAAGATCCTGTACAGAATCTTCCAGCACCCGAGGGTCAACGGAGGTAAACCACTACGTCAAGTACTGGTACCATTACCCCTAAGGCGCCAGGTGATGGAAGTAGCGCATGACTCAATCATGGGAGGTCACCTAGGCATCAAGAAGACGTCAGACAGAATCCAGGCGGTGTTCTACTGGCCAGGACTTCATGCGGACGTCAGCCGTTTCTGTCGATCATGTGACATTTGCCAGAAGACCATACCTCGAGGAAGGGTCCCTAAAGTGCCTATGCAGAGGATGCCTCTGATCGACCGACCTTTCAAGAGGGTGGCCTTAGACTTAATCGGCGAAATAAGACCTCCGAGTGAAGAAGGTCATCGGTGGGTACTGACTTTAGTGGACTATGCGACTCGGTACCCAGAAGCAGTGCCACTGAAGAAGATTGACACTGAAACTGTAGCAGAGGCACTGGTGGACATGTTCAGTAGACTTGGAGTGCCTGAAGAAATTCTGACAGACCTCGGGACGCAGTTCGTCTCTGACTGCATGAAGGAGGTGAACAGACTGCTGAGCATCCGGCATTTGACTACGACACCCTACCATCCGATGTGCAACGGGCTTGTCGAAAAGTTCAATGCTACGCTGAAGTCCACCTTGAAGAAACTGTGCAGCGAGCAGCCCAGACAATGGCATCGCTACATCAACGCCTTACTTTTCGCCTACAGAGAAGTACCGCAGGAGTCCACCGGCTTTTCTCCGTTCGAGCTGCTGTACGGAAGAACCATCCGCGGGCCGATGCACATCCTAAAAGAACTGTGGACGAAAGAAGTAGACACCCCAGAGGTGAAGAACAGCTACGAGTACGTGTTTGAGCTACGGGAGAAGCTGGAGCAGACTCTCGAGATAGCCAGAGAAAACCTGAAGAAGTCCCAGGACTGTGGAAAGCACTACTATGACCGTAGGGCTGAGAACAGGAAGTTTAAACCTGGCAACAAAGTGCTGGTGCTGCTACCTACCGATCATAATAAGTTGCTGATGCAGTGGAAAGGCCCGTACGAAGTGGAGACCGTGGTGGGTATCAACGACTACAAGGTGAAGGTCGGCCAACATTCCAAGATATACCACGCCAACCTCCTTAAGCTGTACGTGGAAAGGCCATCAGAGACTGTGCACGCAGCCACAGCAGCTGTGACCGACGACAGCTTTGACAGCGAAGAACTGTTGGAACTGGGAGACTTCGATAGCAAAGAAGGCATCGATGATGTTAAGCTAGGACCGAGCTTGGCGGAAGGTCAAACGTTGGAGCTCGAGGACCTTATGGGCGAGTTTCCCCATAACTTCAATGATGTCCCAGGCTCTACGACTTTGGTCGAACATGAAGTCCACACCCAGACCTGGAAGGAGCACCTGCAGACCATGAGGGAGCTGTTCCACCGTCCCGCAGAAGCCAACCTGACCGTGAGACCCAGCGAATGCATCCTGGGAGCTGACAACGTCGACTGCGTCGGACATCCGATGGAAGAAGGACACAACAGAGGACGCACTGATTCCAGGGAAGCCCACGTGATCATCGTCTTTGACCCTGGGCCGATGACGACTGCAACTGACGAGGGCGTCGTTTCCTTGCGGTTGAAAGAACATTGACCTTGTGTGAATGAACTGTGAACATTGACAGTATCCAGATAGACTTGCGGATGGAAGAACATTGACTCTGTGTATATAAACTGAGAGCATTGACAGTAAATGAGACAGTCTGAAGTAAGTTTTAATTCTGAACTTTGTTTGTGCATTACGTTTCAACGTTGTTGAAAGAAATTGGGTAAATTTCTTCTTGAGTGGGGGGTTATGTTACGTTGAAACGCGAACGAAAGTATGCCGGAAGCGTGTACGATAGATCTAATCGTTTCGATTTGCAAAGTATTCAATAATAGAGTTTATTTACCTTTGATTTGAGTTTGCATTGTTGTTAGGAGAGGCTTTGTATAACGTTGATAATTTGCGTTAGTCGATATTATTTGAGAATCTTCTGGATATGCGTGTTTACTCTTGATAGAAACTTCCCGATACATGTCGAAGCAAGAGGTCGTTCTGGAAGATATAAAAATATGTATTGACGTAAGTCAGTGATGACGATCTTTTATTCGATTGGTGGCAGTACGTCATTTTCTACCATGTACGAAATCTTTCCGGAAAAGAGAGAGGTTATTTAATCGTGTGCAGAGTCGCTGTTGATAGTAAAGTTGTTGATAGTGATTTGGAAAGTTGCTGTGAAAGTTGTTGAGTTGAATTGAGAATTGTATGCAGTTGTTGATGTGTGCTGAATAAAAGTGGAAAACTTCATACGTCGACTTTGTGACTTGTACGCTGATTGAGCAGGCTGTGTGAATAAACGAATCTGAGTTACACCTTATCAGGACTTCAGCATCGGGGCTGAATCAGATACTGATAGAAAACACCATCATCAAACAGAGTGTAACACCATCACAGGAATGTAGAATGAAAAAGTTTGGTGACAGTTTCGGGAAAGACATTGAACGACCCTTGCTCGCATCATGCACATTGCCAACCCCTCACCTCCCTTTCCTTCCCCTATCCGTACCGCAACTCCCATTTGATGATCTCCCTTCCTCTCTCCCTACCGCAACTCCCATGTGATGATCTCCCTTTCATCCCTCCGCCCCTCTCCTCTCTTTTTATACGCCGTACCATCCCTCTTTATCCTAAATAACCCTATATCATGCACACTTGTTCATTGAACATACAAACCACTGACTCCTTCCCAGCTCGCCCTCCTCCCACTCCTTTGCGTCACACATCATGCAAACTTATGACAGCGGTTTGGGGAGTTCATTTGGGGACTTTTTACAGCGTCACACTGATCTCCAAGACCTTAAAAGTATAAGAGTGTTTATAAGCAAAAATCGTATGACATCAATCTTTTGATTTCATTATGTAGCATTGCGCGCGCACGCACGCACGCACACACACAAACACACACTACACTACACTTGCAGGTTATGAAACTATTTCATTAATAGATACTATTTCTTTCACTTTTTGACTTACTGCACATTGTAGATTCTGAACTATGGACGCTATTTTGAATATACTGTTATGATTGTATTCTTGTATTCCAAGATCGTACTATCCAAGAATTAAACACGGGTCTTACAGACAATGGAAATTCCAAAGCTAAAGGTCTGCATGCATGTGTTCTTCTAAATGCATATTCCCACAATAGTTTCTGAAGTGACAAGTTAAAACTGCGAATGTTTAATTTTGAATTGATTTTTGACTCCTTATCCCTCCACCCCCCTCCCCGCAACTTCTTTCGTTTTGTTTTATTGTTTACATTTTGTTTGCTGTTTTTGTTTGTGTCCGTGTACATTACATGTGGTTTTGGGATTCAAGAGTTTGACTTCACTTTAATTTGCGAAGCTGGTAAATTATTATGTATTTCTATAGAATATTTTCTCACAGTCCTTTAATAAGCTGTACAAGTTTTGAATCTCTCCCTCTCTCTCTCTCTCTCCCTTTCTGTCTCTATTTCTTTATTTATTTCTTCCCTCTCTCTCTCTCTCTCTCTCTCTCTCTCTCTCTCTCTCTCTCTCTCTCTCTCTCTCTCTCTCTCTCTCTCTCTCTCTCTCTCTCTCTCTCTCTCTCTCTCTCTCTGGCGTTTCATTGTTGGGTATTAATGTGGCCTGTGGCCTTGAAATGAACAATGTATTGTTTATTCAATAAAACGTCTTACGTCTTACGTCTCTCTCTCTCTCTGCGTCTGTGCCCTTCATTCCAGAAAAGCAGTATAGCTGCTGCTAGTTTATATATTGCAACTGTAGTCGGACTTACTGCAGCTTTTTGTATATATAGATGTGTGTGTGTGCGTGTGCGCGTGTGTGTATGTGAACCTTGCGTGGATGTCCACCGCTCAGTGCCCGCGCACATAATCCACTCCACCTTTGTACCATCTCATCCAGTCAAAGTTGTCAAAGGCTTGGGAGTTAAGGTGGAGACAAGTTTTCAATTACTAGAGTTCTAGTTGTGACGCAACTTGGAATCGTACAGCGAGGAAATAATATGATTATTTGACGCTTGATGCGGCTGTAACACCTTGCCTTGTCCTTTATGCCGTTCTTGGTTAGCTGAGCGTTTGTGATGGCTCTTTGCTTCGCTGTTATGCGTTGTATTATATTGTGGGTCTTGTTTCTCTGTCTGGTTGTGTCTGTCTCTCTTTGTCTCAATGTGTATTTCTCTGATGTGTTGTGCTCTATTTCTGTGTCTCTCTATGTCTCTTTGTCTTTATGCCTGTCTGTGTTTGTCTTTCTGTCTCTATCTATCTGTGTCTGTGTAGCTGTCACTGTCTCTGTCTCTCTCTGTCTCTGTTTCTCTGTGTCTATTTGTCTCTGTCTGTCTTTATCTCTCTCTGTTGTTTGGTCTTGCCTTTTGTGCACGTTTTGCAGTGTCAGAGACAGTGTCGTGTCAAAGTGTCAGTGTCAGTATTAATGCCATCATAACTGTGTACTGTCTGGCTCCAGACACATAACTACGTGTTTCAGTGAGTACATTTCTGTGCATGTTGTGTCTGTCGCTCTGTTTGCCCGTCTGCCTCTGGGAAATAATTTGAACGGTATTTGCTAGTACGAGCCTGAAGTAGGTTAGTGCAAGATTTGTTTCACGTCCCCAAAGACTGACTACCTCTTCCCTCGCCACATATGAGATTTTCCCCCCTTAGTAGGTCTCAGTTCTCTCCCCTACATACCGCTACTCCATAGTCAATCTCGACATCGCACTGCCAGACAACTCGTAGCGGCAAATTGAATTATCCAATCAGCTCAGGAGTTGCGAGCATTTCCCGCCAATCAGCACAGGTTTTACTCAATCAGGACACGCGTTGCTAGAGCTTTTAAACCAATACGCACCGGGCTTTACTAAAATGCTTATCCAATCAGACACGGCGTAGTGGACTTCGTGACTAGATTATATCCAGTCAGATAGCTGCGGTGGAGTTTTGAAATTAGTCTTTTTTGTCATATTTTGTTGACCGTGTGTATAGGAGCGTGTGTGTGTGTGTGCGTGTGTGTGTGTGTGTGTGTGCGTGTGTATGTGAGGTGTTGGTGTGTGTGCGTGTTTATACAGTGCATACATTCTCCGTGCGTAAATGTGTGTGTGAGTTTGAATGCGTGCCCATAATGGGCAGTCGGGTAGCATGTCAGAGTCTGCCATTGCATTTGCTGTTGTTTATGAGCTGATTTATCATGTGCGCGCTTGCTAGACGACACAACCCGAAATCCATGTTGACCCCCAGTGGCTGTTAGGGAACAAATTAGCTAACAGCTTAATTCAGTCATTGTGATGCTATTTTTGTGTGTAGATTGTGGAGTAGCAGCGATTTGAAAGGACGGTTTTGTAGTCATGGTGATCAGCTGACGGAGGGGAAAGACTGGGGTGCCTGTTGGTGTGTGTGTGTGTGTGTATGTGAGTGAGAGAGAGAGAGAGAGAGAGAGAGAGAGAGAGGGGGGGGAGGAAAGAGAAAGAGAGAAAGCGAGAGAACATCTAGCAGCATTATTTTAATTCTCGACTTGTCACCTATCCTACTTCATTGTTTTGCTCTTTCTGATTTGCTTTGCTTTCTTTGCTGATTTTATCAGCTTCCTACTCATCATCACGATCATCATGATCATCATGATCATCATCATCACCATCATCAGTATAAAAATAGCAACTCCTTTCTCCTCCTCACCCTCATTATCGTCACCCACCTCCACCTGCTCCTCGTCCTCCTTTTCGTTTAATTTTCCACGATCTGCAATCTTTATTTTCCCACAGAACATCCGTCATTTCAGCCCCTGTCCAAATCACACTCTAACTTAGTTTTTAATGTGGTAATCGGCTCTTTCGCAATCAATGTTTTCAAGTTTTAATCCTGATATCCTCCTCCCCCTCCTCCGTCTCCTCCACATCATCATCATCATTTTACAATAACCCCCCTCTTCTTTGTAATTCTCTCTCCCTCTTCTCCTCCTCGTCCTCATATTCACTGGTATTAACCCTTTTCCAATGGGCGTTTTAAAAGTTTTAGAAGTCCAGGCATAGGAAGCTGTTGGTTTCTAATCTTGATAGATTGGTTTTGCAGAAAAAGTCGGCTCCAATTTTTGTTTAGTTCGATCGACCCCCAGCAGTATCTATGAAGCAGTGTAGAATTTGATTTTTTGGAAGATTGTAGCTGCAGGCCCCTTATCTGTCCTTGTGCCTGTGAGTCTGTCTTTTGGCTTGATAAATAGGTTTTGCAGAAAAGTCGGTTTAGATTTTTTTGGCATTTAATTTCTGTGTTTCACCCCCACCCCCCTCCCACCCCTCGTCATATTTGGTGTAGTTGGATGGAATTGGCGATATCTTTCGCGCAATCTAGAATTGGTGAAGATTCTTTCTGCAGACGCTTATCTGTCCGTTTGTCTGCGAGTCTGTCTATTCTCTCGCTTGACAGTCTGTAAGTTCACAAACAAACAATCAAACACACACACACATACGCACACACAAACACATAGAGGGATTTTTGCTTTAAGTTTAATTTTTCACTGTTTTTAGTTTTGTTCAACTCGATCAAACGTAGTTCTATAGGCACGCGATCCAAAAATTTATTTTAGCGGCGTTAAAAAATGTATGAGAGGTTTATTTGTCTGCAAGCCAATCTTTCTTCTGACTCTCTAATGATCTATTAGGCTATCTGCCTTGCGGGCATGCAAATATGATTTGTATGAAATAGGATTTTCGCTTTTGTTCTTGATTTTCTGTTGTTTTTGCTCAGGTTTGTCGAGCGTGCACTAATTCATCACGCGATCTGAAATTTGTTTTTGCAGTTCTTTTGTACAGTCCTGCCCCCTTTTTTCTCTCTCCGTCTTATTTCCAAACACACCTTCTCCTCCTCCCTGTTCCCCCGCCCTCTGTCTTTCTTTTACCCCCCCCCCCTCTCCCACCCACTCCTCCTTAACCCCGCGTAGCACTCCTTCTCTCCGTCTCTATTGATTCTGTCTGTGGCATGACCTGGACACCAGCTAGTCCGGAGAGAGTGTCACCAGAATTCTTCCAGTAAAGAGGGAGAGAGAGAAATGGAAAAAGAGAGAGAGAATGTAAAAGGGAGGGGAGGTAACGAGAGAAAGATATATACAGAGGGAGACAAAGACAGCCAGAGAGACAGGCTTAACAGAGCCAGAGCCAGAGAGACAGGATTGACAGGTGCAAAATAATCTTGTTCGAAAATAAAGAACAGTTCATGGATGCTGAAGACGAGCGAAGAGAGAAACGCTGTTAGGAGGAAGACAGAAAACGAACAAATACAACGTTTCATGTCTAAGGTCCAGAGAAAGATGAGCCAAGCAATGTTATACAGAAACAGAAGGTGCTACAGGTCTAAGGTCCAAAGAAAGATGAACCAAGCAATGTTATACAGAAACAGAAGGTGCTACAGGTCTAAGGTCCAAAGAAAGATGAACCAAGCAATGTTATACAGAAACAGAAGCTGCTACAGGTCTAAGGTCCAAAGAAAGATGAACCGAGCAATGTTATACAGCAACAGAAGGTGCTACCGGTCTAAGGTCCAAAGAAAGATTGATTGATTGATTGATTGATTGATTGTTGCTTTAGGTCCAGCGGACTCTTCCGAGCCAAATCAGGACCGGACAACCCCCGATCCGCATAAAAGATCTGCTGAAACAACCCCAGTGGGAAAATCGAATGCCCTCCACCGGCCAGTCACTTTACAATAAAGACATCCCACGCGAGGGACGGCTGAGGGTTGACCTCAACTACGCGAACCCCCGGTTACAAAAACAAAATAGAATACAAACATCATTATAAATCATCAACAAAACGCATACATATAAAATGCCTATAGTGCTAAATAGTACAATCATAGGAAGCCCTAGTGACCACCCGGCAGAAAGCGTCCAACACTCCCAAGCTGATCCAACAGACCTCATACACAAACAAGGAGTCTTGTCCAGGAAGAGTTTTCAAGAAAAAAGGTAGGTCATTGATCTAGCGAAGAAGAAGATAGTATAGCAGAGTGAAGGACAGAGCAGGAATAGGAAAGAGTAAATGAGGAAGACAGCGACAGTGGGAATTTAAAGCACTAAATTTCCATAAAGTGGGGATACTATTTATACTGAAAACCCCCGGCACTCCAACGGGGGTACTGTTGCCGCAGTGAATCTGTCTTGCCTATAAAGGAAAGACAGGTTTTCAACTGTGGCTTTCACTTTTCCCTTTATAGGTTTGAACAATCTACAGTGGCAAGATTGCTCATGACCCCAAGGGGTTCAAAGAAAGATGAACCAAGCAATGTAATACAGAAACAGAAGGTGCTACCGGTCTAAGGTCCAAAGAAAGATGAACCAAGCAATGTAATACAGAAACAGAAGGTGCTACCGGTCTAAGGTCCAAAGAAAGATGAACCGAGCAATGTAATACAGAAACAGAAGGTGCTACCGGTCTAAGGTCCAAAGAAAGATGAACCAAGCAATGTAATACAGAAACAGAAGGTGCTACCGGTCTAAGGTCCAAAGAAAGATGAACCGAGCAATGTAATACAGAAACAGAAGGTGCTACCGGTCTAAGGTCCAAAGAAAGATGAACCGAGCAATGTAATACAGAAACAGAAGGTGCTACCGGTCTAAGGTCCAAAGAAAGATGAACCAAGCAATGTAATACAGAAACAGAAGGTGCTACCGGTCTAAGGTCCAAAGAAAGATGAACCAAGCAATGTAATACAGAAACAGAAGGTGCTACCGGTCTAAGGTCCAAAGAAAGATGAACCAAGCAATGTAATACAAAAACAGAAGGTGCTACCGGTCTAAGGTCCAAAGAAAGATGAACCAAGCAATGTAATACAGAAACAGAAGGTGCTACCGGTCTAAGGTCCAAAAAAAGATGAACCAAGCAATGTAATACAGAAACAGAAGGTGCTACCGGTCTAAGGTCCAAAGAAAGATGAACCAAGCAATGTAATACAGAAACAGAAGGTGCTACCGGTCTAAGGTCCAAAGAAAGATGAACCAAGCAATGTAATACAGAAACAGAAGGTGCTACCGGTCTAAGGTCCAAAGAAAGATGAACCAAGCAATGTAATACAGAAACAGAAGGTGCTACCGGTCTAAGGTCCAAAGAAAGATGAACCAAGCAATGTAATACAGAAACAGAAGGTGCTACCGGTCTAAGGTCCAAAGAAAGATGAACCAAGCAATGTAATACAGAAACAGAAGGTGCTACCGGTCTAAGGTCCAAAGAAAGATGAACCAAGCAATGTAATACAGAAACAGAAGGTGCTACCGGTCTAAGGTCCAAAGAAAGATGAACCAAGCAATGTAATACAGAAACAGAAGGTGCTACCGGTCTAAGGTCCAAAGAAAGATGAACCAAGCAATGTAATACAGAAACAGAAGGTGCTACCGGTCTAAGGTCCAAAGAAAGATGAACCAAGCAATGTAATACAGAAACAGAAGGTGCTACCGGTCTAAGGTCCAAAGAAAGATGAACCAAGCAATGCTATACAAGAACAGAAAGTGCTAGCGGCGCACACAAGATATTTATTTTTTTAGTTATTTAATGATTCACTTTTATATAGCGCTTTACCAGCTCAAGAGCCGCTCAAGGCGCTGGCCGAGCCACCCGCGGCGCCCACTTGCAGCCTTGGGGCGCATAGTCTGATGCCCAGACGACTGAGCACAGTTTTGAGCGACTGGGAAATGGGGAGAGTGGACCTAGTGCGTGCTGGGTGTATTTGTGTGGCCGGCACTCACCCCTCTAAGACATGAGCGTCAGGATCTTTAAAGTCGATGCGATGAAAGCGTGCGTGCACATACCTCGGTTTATACTCTCATCTGAAGATAAAGAGGAGAAAGAGGGAGAGAAAGAAAGAGAGAGAAGAGGGGTTTGGAGGGAGGAGGGCGAGGACAAAGGAATATGACAGAGAGAGAGAGATTAAGAGGAGTGATGCCAGAATATAAATAAGTACACAAATTATATTATGACTTAAAAAATTCATTTTTATAATCTTTCTTTTCTTCTTCTTCCTTTAAAAAAAAAATGTGTAAGGCGCCAACCCTCCTGATCTTCTTCCTCCCCATTTCCTCATATCTTCTCCTTCTCCTTCTTTGACGACACTCCATAGAATGATAGACAGAAGGGCGGACTCGGAAGACCAAAACTGAGACTTGAGCGGAGGAAGTTTATCCTTTTATCAGCCTGTATCAAGGGACAGCACCGGTGTCCGTCTCCGGCGAGAAAAAAAAAAGACTAATGCGATTACCGTTCTTGTCAGTATGTCGCCCGAAACAAGACCTTTCCCCCACAGCGACATAGAATAGAACTAAATGAAGAATAGAACTGGAGATGATAAATAATATAGCGTTAAATTGATGTGTTGCTGCTGTAGCATTGTGTGGTATAAAATGGTGACGTTTATGAAAATATGTCTCAGGGCAAGTTTTTTCTGCTGTAGTCAATGCAAATTACGTTACACAGTAGCGGACTGCAATTAGCCGAGTCAGGACCACAACTTTGTTGATAGAGGGCTCTTCCCTGATCTGTATAAAAGATCTGCTGAAACAACCCTTATGAAGGCACTCCGCCAGCCGGCCACTTTACAATAAAGACATTCCATGCAAGGAACGCTGAGGCTGCACTCTACATTTATCTAATCCCCGTTTACAAAAACAAAATAAATTATAAACATCATAATGAAATATTGGCAAAACAAATACATATAAAATGATATATTGCCAAATAGTAATATGATAGAAATCTCCAATTACCACCGGCAGAAAGCTTCCAATATCCCCAAGCTGACCCAACAAACCCCATACACAAATAACAAGTTTTGTGAGAGTTTTCAGGAAAAAAAGGGTAGTAAAAGATCTAGCGAAGAAGAGATTAGATTGTTAGAGCAGATTATAAACGAGAAAGAAGAAATGAGAATGGCAGACACAATACAAATTCTACCACAGCATTTCTACAAAGTGGGGATACTATTTATAAAGAAAATTCTGGCAGCAAAAGGGGAGTACTCCGAAGACGTTGCAGCGGTTTTTGCATGTAGAATACTGTTGCAGCAACTGTTTTTCACGAACGACGATAATTTGTGTTATAAATTTGCACCGATGTGAAGCTATCATATGTCCTATTGGAAATCGATCGGGCGTTGATATTATTTTCATGACACCAAGATGCACTGTTTCAGGTAAAAAAAAAACTTGCATGCTGCACCCATTTTCTCCTAAACGACGATACTTTATACTTAAAGTTTTCACCGATGTTCGGTGTTAGCCTTATTATATAGAAAATCAATGGTCTGGGAATTTGTTGTAACAAACGGTGACAGAGGTGACAGAGGTTTATATGTGAAATTTTGTCGCTGCCGAAATTTTTCCCGAACGACGATACTTTATGCTACAAATGCACCAGTTCGCCTTGTTGTATAGGAAATCGATGGTGTGGGTATTACTGTGGCACCGGAACGCGCTGTTTCTTACCTTGAACTTTGTCGGAAAGTTTGTACATTATGGTAACGTTGGGATTAGGACAATCCTTATAAAAAAAAAAAAAAACATGCATTTAATGGTGTGGTGGTGGTGATGCGGGTGAGAAAGAGGGGGAGGAGGAAGAAGAGGATGCTTATCAGCAGGAAGAGGACGGAAAAGAGACAGAAGAACCAGTTAACGAGCAGATATAACGTGTGTGATGATGACAAGGGAGGAGTGAGAGAAGACGGAAAAGAAGAAGAAAAAAAGAAAAGAAGAATTAGATGAGGAGGAGAAGAAAGAGGAAGAGGAGGATTTGGAGGAGAAAAAGAAGGAAAAAAAGAAAGAAAAGCAAGATAACGAGAAAATATGTGATTGACGATTAGAGTGAAGGGAAATGGAGCAGAAGAAGAAAAAGAAGTATGTGATGATGATGATGATGATGATGACGATGATGATGTTGTTGTTGTTGTTGATGATGATGATGTTGATGATGATGATGTTGATGATGATGATGATGATGATGATGATGATGATGATGATGATGATGATGATGATGATGATGATGATGATGATATTGATAACGATGACGATGTTTTCGTACAAGATCAAAGAGGAAGACGGAAAAGACTTTATAAACGGCAAAGAACTAGAAACTGGACGGGTCCACCTAAGAGAGATGAGAGCCGGGAAGGCGAGGGAGGTGAACGGTGAATGGGTAGATGGAGGAGGGAGGAAGAGCGGAGGTGCGAGGTGGTGGCGATGAAGTGTTATCGAACGGAAAGAAGAAAACGATGTTTGTATTTTATTCACTCCTTGCATTGACGTTGACATATCATGATGAAGACGATGAAGAGAGAAAGAATACTAGAAAGTAAGAAAGCAGGAACGAAGGGAGAAGAAGAAGAACAAGAACAAGAAGAACAAAACCAATAAGAGCAAGAAGTAGAAGAAGATTCGGATTCAATATTATATTACCAGAAGAACATTATTTCAGTATTAATTTGCTAATCTTATAATCAGTCCTTTTTTTATTATTTTAGTCACCAACACATTTATTTTAATCATACATCCGAATTCACGGGTGAAGATGAAGAAGAATAAGAAGAACAAGAACAAGAAATCTCTCTCTTTTACAGTGACTCTATTTTACAGTGACTGAAAGAAGGACTGATTATAAGATTTAGCAAATTAATACTGTCCGACAAATGTTTTCGCGTATGTGCGTTATTTGTACTCACTAACCTCTGATTCAAAAAGAAGGAAATAAAGACGGAAAGAAAGAGAAAGAGAAAAAAACAATACAAAGAAAGAAAGAAAGAAAGAAAGAAAGAAAGAAAGAAAGAAAGAAAGAAAGAAAGAAAATTAAAGAAGTTTGTTGTCCTTCACGCTTGGCACAGACGAATCACCATTGAATGGGTCCAAGACGTTTTCAAAAAATCTCTTCTGGACAAACTTGTCTCCTGAAGTCAATTCAAGCAGTTTGCTCCCTGAAATTGAAATGGAAAAAAGAAAAAGAAAAGAAGAAGAAGAAGAAGGTTGTTCAGGCGAAAGTGCGACAGGCAATTCTACTCCTTCAACTGAAATTGAAAATAGAAGAAGAAGAAGAAGAAGAAGAAGAAGAAGAAGAAGAAGAAGAAGAAGAAGAAGAAGAAGAAGAAGAAGAAGGAGGAGGAGGAGGAGGAGGAGGAGGAGGAGGAGGAGGAGGAGAAAAAGAAGAAGAAGAAGGAGGAGGAGGAGGAGGAGGAGAAGAAGGAGAAGAAGAAGAAGAAGAAGAAGAAGAAGAAGGAGTAGGAAGAGGAGAAAAAGAAGAAGAAGAAAGGGAGGAGGAGGATGTCAAGAAAGAAGAAGAAGACGAAGAGAAGGTTGTTCAGGCGAAAGTGTAACAGGCAATTCTTCTTCAACTGAAATTGAAAATAGAGGAGGAGGAGGAAGAAGAAGAAGAAGAAGAAGAAGAAGGAGAAGAAGAAGAAGAAGAAGAAGAAGAAGAAGAAGAAGAAGAAGAAGAAGAAGAAGAAGAAGAAGAAGAAGAAGAAGAAGAAGAGATCGAGCTGTTTTTTACATGGCCCAAGGGTGGTTCCAATTGTTCTTCTTCTACATTTTAATTTGTTTAAATTGGTTGTGTGACATTTAAATATCAGTTGCCGTCCTTTCAAATTTGTTTTTCAATTTGTTTTTACATCTGTATCTCCACCGATTTCAAGTTATTTAAAACCTGTCTCTCCAATGTTTTCAAGTTCTTAAATATGTATTTCCAATGCTTTCAAGTTCTGTAATCTGTATGTGCGTTGCTTTCTTTCAATTTGTTTTATATGCATCTCCAATGCTTTAAATTTGTTTAATATCCATCTCCAATGCTTTCAATTTTTTAAATGTTTATTTCCGTTACTATCAATGTCTTAAATAGTACCACCAATACTTTTGATTAAAAAAAATCTCCAATGTTGAAATACTATATAAAAAATTGAATGTTTTTCTTTTCTTTTTGTTTCATGTGCTGTCGCTGACTGATGCTTTATCATCAAAAGGTGAGTACACTTGGGTTTTCAAATGATTTAGACAACGCAATTTAGATGTGTGTGCGCTTCTGTGTCTGTCTACTTGTCTGGGTGTGTTTCTGTGTGTGCATCCTCTGGCTGTTCTGTTTGCTATTTTGTTTGTCTCTGTGTTTGCTTACTTGTCTATTTGTGTCTCCTTGTCTGTCTGTGGGTGCGTGTCTTTGTGCTTGCCTCTCTGCTACCACTCTGTTGTTTGTGTGTTGTTTTTGTGTTTGTGTGGTTTACATTGTGAAGTATATATTTGCATTTCTGTATGGCGTACATTATAGACGTGTGTGTGGATATGTGTGAAAGAGAAAGTGTGTGTGGGGGGTGGGGGGATGGGGGTGTGGGCGCGTGCGTGTGTACGTCGGTGTGTGCGCGTGGGTACGTTCATGCTTGTTTGTGAGTATGTGTTGCTGCTTTCTGACCATGTGCACCCGTCCGTCAGTAATTGTTCGCTGGTGTGCACGTAAGCTTGTAAGGTTACACCAATGCACGCACCTCTTCCCTCCACCCTCCACACACACACACATACACACACACACACACACACGCACTTACATAACACAGTCACCTTTTTCACCCTCTCACCTCCACACAAGCATCACATCCAATCCCCCCCCTTCTTCCCTGTCTCTCCCAAACACCACTCACCCTACTCACACCATCATTTAACCTGACCTAGGAATCCATCCATCCCTTAAGTGGCGTCTCCGACAGGGACCCAGTTATTTATACTTCAGTCTCTTTTTTTGGCTTTATAAGAAAGATTTCCCCCAAACTTGCACAGCGGGTTTTGTGACCTCTTTAAAGTCAATGCGGGTTCTTGGCCTCTCTTTCGATGTATCGTCGTCGTGTTTAAGTAAATACAAGCACCCTGACAGGTTTTAAGTGAGAAATGCTGACATAGAGCGTATATAGTATGTACGCCACATGTAAATATCTGCGTGAGAGGAATGGAAAATTCATAGTGTACAATTGCATCTTAAGAGGGTAGTGTGGCGGGCAGGATTAGTTCCGTGGTTCAGTGCGCAAGACTTGTGTATGTGCGTCATGGTGCGACGTGTGTTCGAATGCTGACTTCAGTAAAACTATTTTTGTGCTTGGTGGATATTAGTGGCGGTGGGAGAGGGGACGAGAAGGAGAGAGCTGTGTGAGTGGAAGTGTGGGTGGGAGCATAATGCAGCTGTTGTGTGTGACCCAAACACCCACACACAATGCATACCTGTAACACAAATATGTTTGTACTGTTTTGTAGGGTGACTGCTTAAGCGTTGAAAAGACATTGGGCCTGCATGTTGATAGTCCGCTTGATCCACAGTCCTGCCTGACAATTGCTAGATTGGCATTAATGCATTATTGACATATTAAACAATACGCAATGGGTCCCACAGCTGACGCACTTTCCTCACCCCCTTCTCACTCCGTTCATCAAGTACTTTTATTTTTGATCACACTATTCCGGTGAGAGACACTTGCTGAGCAGATAACTGCCATGCCTGGCTATGATCACGTTGGATTATTGTTTTGATATAATTATAGATTAGCCAAGTTTTACTCTAATGGACGATTTTTAGTACCTCAACCATTTTACCATTTTACCACAAGGCTCCAGCAGTCGTCCTCCTATGTCCATCCGAGTTCCCGTAACTCGAAGGTCGTTGGGTCACCACAGATGATCGTTTAACCAGCGTACTCCATCTTTCTCTATCCTCAACAACCTCCATGGTTTCGCTCAGTGTCAGGCCAGTCCATTCTTGAATGTTGTTCTCCCACCTCTTTTTCTCTCTCCCTCTTGCAGGATGGTTTTTGCAAGGTCTGATGCTATGGTGACGTTGCCATCAGAGTTTCCGTTTCTTCACCACTGTGAGCATGTTATCATGTTGTCTAATGGCTTGTGTGATGGTCTGTCGGACTTCGTCATTGGTGATGTGCTGAGTATAGGAAATGTCCAGAAGTCTTCTGTAGGACCTCACCTCCATGCTTTGTATTCTTCGTTGTAGATCTGCTGTGAGGGTCCATTTTTCGCAAGCGTACAGGAAGATGGAGATGAAAAGGGAGCGCAGCAGCCTTACCTTGGAATTTAGACTTATGGTCTTGTCTTTTCAAGTGGGCTTCAATCTTGTCAGGGCCCCAGTTGTTTATGCGATCCTGGAGAGGACTTCCTGTCAGATACAATGGCTCCTAAATATTTGAAGTTATGCACTGTGTTGAGGGATTGTCCTTAAACTTTGATATTCATATTGATGTCATTTGTGTTGTTGGTCATCATTTTGGTCTTCTTTGCACTTATTTCCATTTTATAGGTTCTGGAGGTGGTGTCAAGCCTCTGTACCAGCTGTTCCTCTCCAGTCAATCCATTAGTGTCATCCGCAAAACGAAGGTTGGAGATTGCTATACCCCCTATGCTGACTGTGCCTTCGTGATCTGCAAGGGCATCTGACATGATGCGCTCTAGGAAAATGTTGAGTGTTGGAGAGAGTAGGCATCCTTGACTCAGACCGATTGTTGTTCTGAACCAGTTTCCGATGGCGCTGTTGTGTAGGACTGCATTGGTAGCCTTGTCAAACAGGCTTTTGATGACTTCGTTAATTTTAGGGCTGATGTTGTAAGCTCTGATTGTTGCCCACAGAGCTGCCTGCTAGACGTGGTCAAACGCTTTCTTGAAGTCTACCAACACATTATATAGATTTTGTTGGTGCAGTAGGCATTTCTCGCAGATTATTATCCAATGTACCTTGTGGATAATTATATCGTTATGCCTCGTTGTTGGCATGTCGAACTGATTTGGCACTGATATATTGATCCGTTCTGCTACTGATATAGGTTGGGATGATGGACCCAATACCTTTCCAACGATTGTTATTATGTCCGATGGTTGATAATTATGTTCGAATGTTGGGATCAATCATCTTTCGGAATACTGTTCACTTTAGATAACACAGGCTACTTGCCCAACTGATATAGTTGTCTTGTCCGACAATCTTTATGTCAGGATAATTAATTATTATGTCCGGCTATTGGATTAAAAGTCATGTACCTTAAATCTTTCATAATTGGCCTGTCCGAATATCGATTCGTCGGATTATGTTGGTGGCGTGTCCAAGAACCGTTATATCTGCTTCCTTTTCCTGTGCCAAACTACTGTTTGTCGTATTACTTGACCTGTCTGTCAGATTATCGATTCATCGGATTGTTTTATCACTTCAGGCTTTATTTAATATATGGGTTTTTTTTTTTTTTTTTCCCACTTTAAATTCGGAGTATGAACGCTTAAGCCTTAGCTACAAACTTGGGCCAATAGTTTGTTATAGGCTGGAGAAGTTTGTTTATAGTAATGTAACATCACGTCGGATTGTTTTCAATAATAATGTTTAACGATAAATGGGACTATTTGGCCCCGTCAGAATACCGACAAACAGCTTCCTCGTCGAGGCATATAGCGACTTAAATAAATTTGTTCTTTTGAGCCTTAGTTGACAGCTGTGCAGTCTTCAGTTTTGCTGTGCTGTGCTGTGCACGGGTCGCTTTTGGAGTAGCTCTTCCTTCTATTTGAGGTGTGTGTGTGTGTCACTGTGTTATGGCGTGTTTGTTATGGCGTGGTATGGTTTAAAAAAGCGCGCTGTTTATGCTAATATAGTAGCTGTCAATATTGACGGTACAAAAACCTCACTTGTATTATTGTAGTGTAGAGAAATAACTTTCAGGTTTTGCTGAACATTGCACTGCTGCTCTTTTTGGAGTAGCTGCTGTTCGTTCTATTTTAGGTGTGTGTGTGTGTGCGTGTGTGTGTGTATATGTAGTTGTGTGTGTGGGGGGTTGTTGGGAAGGGAAGAGGGGGAGAGGGGGGAGGGGGAGAGAAGGTTGGCGCGCGCGTCCCTTGGTTATGGAGTGTTTGTTATGGTGTGTTTGTTATGGTTTGTTTGTTATGGTGTGTTTAGAAATAGAATGCAGATAGTTTGTAAAGACAGCCGCAGATGTGCAGATTTAACTGTAAGGAATTTCTTTCTTTAATAATAATAATAATAATAATAATAATAATAATAATAATAATAATAATAATAATAATAATAATAATAATAATAATAATAATGACTCCGAAATATCTTCTCTATATGATACAATTATGAAAGCAGATTTCGGCAAAATCAGTTGCCTTCACCTAGTGTAATTTGAAGGCTAGTACGATAATTTTGTGGACTGAGCAATGTGTTGGAAGGTTTCATTGTAAAATTGTTATTGCAAAGTCTGCTGGTTTTGCTGTGCAGAGGATTGCACGGTCAGGGCCCACACTTACAAACTTAGATCCCATATCGGCCAGTGCCTTGACAAACTCTTGAGCTAATAAACGCTATACATAAGCACATACATTCATGCATACATACGTACATACACACATACATACTGTACATACATAAATGCATACATTCATACATATATACATGCATACAGTCATGCATGCATGCATGCATACATACATGCATACATGCATGCATACATACATACATACATACATTACATACATACATACATACATACATACATACATACAGATATAAAACCTTCTATTTAAAGTTTTAACCTTTGAAAGTAACCTGAGTGTAAGCTAACTATAAAAAAAAAAAACAATAGAGAACTCGCTTCGTTCTTTATTTTTAAAAAAGTGTTATCTAAGAGCCAGTCGTTCGCACCCCGAAGTTGTGGACAGTCTTCTTCTTTGTCTTGACGGAATAAGTTTACACACTGTATCCAGAAGAGGAGAAGAAGAAGAAGAAGAAGAGTATCCATTCTTGTTACTTGTGGCGTGTGTGTGTCACGGTGTTATAGTGTTTAAGTGTGTGAACTTTTTTTTCTAGAAGCACCTGCATGCGTCTATAAAGGACGTTAATGTACTGTTTTCGTGGAGGTAGAAGATGGGGGTAGGGGGGAGTGGGATGGGGGGCTAATTTTGAGTGAAGATTTAAATATGGGGAAGTCTTTATAGTAAATGTTTTAGTATTTAAAAAAAAAGTTTACTGCTTTTACTGTGAATATTA
>CM072527.1:17400951-17425951 GCA_036898135.1 Oncomelania hupensis | reverse complement strand
CACAGATGATCGTTTAACCAGCGTACTCCATCTTTCTCTGTCCTCAGCAACCCCCATAGCTTCGCTCAGTGTCAAGCCAGTCCAAACTCGAAAGTTGTCCTCCCAACTCTTTTTCTGTCTCCCTCTTCTTCTGCCTCTTTGCATCGTGCCTTGCCGGATGGTCTTTGCAAGGCCATATGCTCTGGTGGTGTGGCCATACCATCGGAGTTTCCGTTTCTTTACCATTGCGAGCATGTCATCGTGTTGTCCAATGGCTTATATGATGGTCTTTCGGACTTCGTTGTTGGTGATGTGCTGGGTATAGGTAAATGCCCCGAAGTCTTCTGTAGCACCTCGTCTCCATGCTTTGTATTCTTCGTTGTAGATCTGCTGTGAAGGTCATGTTTCGCAAGCGTATAGGAAGATGGAGATGAAAAGGGTGTGCAGCAGCCTTACCTTGGAATGTAGACTGATGCTCCTGTCTTTCCAAATAGGCTTCAACCTTGCCAGTGCAGCAGTTGTTTGTGCGCTCCTGGAGATGACTTTCTGTCGGCACCCATTGTCTGATACAATGGCTCCTAAATATTTGAAGCTATGCACTGTGTTGAAGGATTGGCTTTGGACTTTGATGTCCATATTGATGCCATTGGTGTTGTTGGTCATCATTTTGTTCTCTGCGCTTATTTCTATTCCAACGGCTCTGCTGGTGGTGTCAAGCTTCTGTACCAGCTGTTCAAGTTCTTTTTCCTCTCCAGCCAATCCATCAATGTCATCCGCAAAACGGAGGTTGGAGATTCTGTACCTTTATGCTGACTGTGCCTTCGTGATCTGCAAGGGCATCTGACATGATGCGCTCTAGGAAGATGTTGAAGAGTGTTGGAGAGAGTAGGCATCCTCGAAGCACACCGATTGTTGCTCTGAACCAGTTTCCGATGGCACTGTTGTGGAGGACTGCACTGGTAGCCTTGTCATACAGGCTTCTGATGACTTCAATAATTTTAGGGCTGATGTTGTAAACTCTCATGGTTGCCCACAGAGCTGCATGCAAGACGTGGTCAAACGATTTCTTGAAGTCTACAAATACATGATACATAATTATGTTGTTGGTGCTGTAGGTATTTCTCGAAAATTAATTATTCTGAAGTTGAAAATCTGTTCACGTAGCACTTCGCCCTGCCCTGAATCCTGCTTGTTTTTCAGCTATGATTTGTTCAGCTTGGAGTTTCAACCTGCAAATAGGCATTCAAAACTTCAGTTGGATTCTTCCACGCGCGATCTTAAACAAGTCTTGCAAACAAACAAAAACCTCAAAGTAATACGCTAGACGCGACGGGAATGTTACTTAGAAGCGTAGCGTTGCTTTGCGTACAACACACACACACACACACACACACATACGTTCAAAGCCTCCCAACTGGGTTTCTTTCCAAAATGATGTCAACTGGGTTCCACATGATGTAAACTAGTGAGGACTTCAAAACTCAGCATACAGCCTAATTTGACTGTACATGATTCCAATATCAGTAAAAAATTAAAATATATAAACAAACTTTGATGTGGTTGACTTTGGAAAAGTGGGTTCCTTTTTGTACAAGTGGGTTCCTTCAGGCACACACGAACGACCAAACTAGTACTTTGGGTTCCATACATGATTCTGCTTTTTGGAGTCTAAATTTGGACAACCAAACTTGGTAAGATGGTGTGCTCATAAATGATCAGTAAATGAATGACTTCACTTCAAGGTCAAGGTCACATGGTCAACAAATGTTAGTTACAAAAATGACAATTTTAAACAAAATTTCACTTTTTTCGAAGTTATTAATATTGAACTTATGATTCTTTGAAGCATGATAGATATCAATGACACACATATTATATGCAAATTTGGTCAACCTCACTCCAAGGTCAAGGTCAAGGTCACTGGAGCTGTCGAATATCGGTTAGTATAGGTATTTTGAAGTGACCTTGGCCCTAAACAATGAGAGATATAAAGTCCAATCTTGTTTTCTTTAGAGATTTAGAGATGGTAGATTGATCTTTCGTATATGTTCCAGTTTTGAGTTGATCTTGAAGGTCAAGGTCATTTTAGGCCTTGCAAAAATATTTTTAAAAAAAAGGTAATCGTACAGTAGAATGGCATTAACCCATAGTATGCAACATTGAGTTATTTGATCTTTCATGAGCATGAGATCCTTGTGAAGGTCAAGGTTATCCCAACGTTAAGGTCACTGAAGGTCAAGGTCATCCAAAGGTCAGTCTTTTGGCATAATACAACTTTTGCTGTAAATATTTGATCGTCAATAAGTGTTTTTGGAACAGGAGGTCAAGGTCATCTCAAGGTCAAGAGCATAGAAAGATCAAAGTCGATATTCATTTACATTTTAATACCACAGTTTCATTTATTTCTTTATGGGCATTCATTTTCATGTTAAATATTCTTATCCTGTCCTATCCCATAACTCGAAGGTCGTTGGGGCAACACAGAAGATCGTTTCACCAACATACGCCATCTTTCTCCGTCCTCCTCAACCCTCATGGCTTCGCTCAGTGTCAAGCTAGTCCACCCTCGACTGTGTTGTCCTCAAACCTCTTTACCTGTCTCCCTCTTCTTCTGCCTCCTTCCGCTGTGCCTTGCAGGATGGTCTTTGAAAGGACTGATGATCTTGTGACGTGGCCATACCATAGGAGTTTCCGTTTGTTCACCACTGTGAGCATGTCTTTGTGTAATGGTCTGTCAGACTTCGTCTGGGAATAGGAAATACCCAGAAGTCTTCTGTAGCACCTCATCTCCATGCTTTGTATTCTTCGTAGTACACCTGCTGTGAGGGTCCATGTTTCGCAAGCGTATAGGAAGATGGATATGACAAGGGAACGCAGCAGTCTTACATTGGAATATGGACTGATGGTCATGCCTTTCCAATTGGGCTTCAACCTTGTCAGGGCAGCAGTTGTTTGTGCGATCCTGGAGAGGACTTCATGACTGGACCCATTGTATGATACAATTCCTCCTAAATATTTGAAGCTATGCACTGTGTTGAGGGATTGGCCTTGGACTTTGATGTCCCTGTTGATGCCATTGGTGTTGTTGGTCATCATTGTGGTCCTCTCTGCTCTCATTTCCATTCCATAGGCTCTGGTGTGTCAAGCCTCTGTACCAGCTGTTCACGTTGTTGTTCCTCTCCAGCCAATCCATTAATGTCATCCGCAAAACGGAGGTTGGAGATTGCTCTACCCCCTAAGCTGAGTATGCCTTCGTGATCTGCAAGGGCATCTAACATGATGCGCTCTAGGAAGATGTTGATGATTTCAATAATTTTAGGGCTGATGTTGTACACTCTCATGGTTGTCCACAGAGCTGCATGCCAGACTCGGTCAAAGGCTTTCTTGAAGTCTGCAAACACATTATAGATGTTGTTCGTGTTGTACGTATTTCTCGCAAATTAATCTGAGGTTGAAAATCTGTTCAGTGGTACTTCGCCCTGCCCTGAATCCTGTTTGTTCTTCAGCTATGATTTGTTCAGCTTGGGGTTTCAATCTCATTATTTTCAGAAGGACCTTGTTGGGATGGCTGATGAGGCTGATGGTGCGGTAATTTTCACACTCCTGAAGGTTAACGTTTTTGGGAAGAGTGATGACAAGTGACTGGATCCATGTGTAGGCCACTCCTCACTCTGCCAGATCTTGTTACAGATAATGGTGAGGGGCGTTAATCATCGCTTCTCCTCCTGCTTGAAGCAATTCCACGGGTATGTTGTCCACTCCCGCTGACTTCCCTTTCATTAGCGATTGCACTGCTGCCTCAAATTCTTATCTGAGAATTGGAAGGATTTCTTCTTCTTCTCCGTTCTGGGGACATGCTAGAACTGATGGGTTTCCGTTTGGTGTGTGGTGTAAAGGTCAGAGCAGTACTCTATCCATCTATCCAAGACTTCTTGTTCTTATGTAAGGCATATTCCAGACTTGCTTTGGATCGTGGATACCTTGGGGTGTTTAACAATTGGCAGCCGCTTTAAACAGATCAAGTCTCCACGATCCAAAGCAAATATTGCAAGTTCCATAAGAAGCATGTGAGTCATATGGGATGTGTCCTTTTAGTTCAATTTAATATTAATGAAGTATGTGCATATTCCATTTTTACTGTCCATTTTAGCAGTATGATTGCTCTGGTGGTTCAGTGTTGATTTAGGACCCTACCCCTCTTTCCCTGAGTTGGTTATCCTCGTCTGCCATATGACCAATAGTGGGTATAGACATTAAACCTTCATGTTCATTCATGTGCACACAGAACGCAAGCGTTTATGGCTGGGCTGACAGAGCTGACATTTCGCGTGTACCTTCAAAGATGTGTACACAGGGTTGTGGCTTAAATTCATTTTGTGGCTTAAATTCATGTTCTTAGTTCGTAGTTATCACGTCAGGTAGTCATTTTTTTCTATACAACGTCCCTGAAGTATTTGCACCCATACTCCTGAAAAGCTGATAATGGTTTTGGGACAAGATTTGTAGATGACATTCACGGAATTAGATGCTCGTGTTCCTGTAAATGTGGGGGTCTTATAGCCATTACTATTCAAATGCGGCACTGCTTCATTATGTTCCAATGTTTTGTATCATTAACCTGAAATCCAGACACTGACATTTCATTGCCCCGAGATAGTTTATCGGCCACAATCTGGTTTGCCAAGGGGTTATTCGTATCCTGAGGGTCAACACTTTTATAATTTTTAAATAAATGAATTATTGGGCAGGTCAATATGTTGGCCGATAAAGAATCTAACTCAAGCGGCTCAAGGCGCTCACTTGCAACCTTTGGGCGCATAGTCTGACGCAGAGCTGCCAACCCCTAAAAAAAATTTCAGTAGCAAACAAAGAAAAATATCCGTAGTTTCAGCTCAATTTCAGTAGCAAATGTACGAACAAGAATTTTCACATGATAAAATGAGCATTATTTAAAATGTTGATATTAGCTTAAATAAAAACCAAACACCAACACAAAAAACATTAACTTTCAAATATTTATTTTTAAAATGATAGAAATGTTCCTGGAAAAAAAAAAAGTTTTAACATTTTGTTCGGAAAAGCTAACCCATACACCATACGCGGCGAGGAATCGCGATTAATCGCGTGTAATCGCCTGAAGGAAACACGGGGATCACAGGACATGACTGTGGTCTCTCTCTATCTCTCTCTCTCTCTCTCTCTCAGTCTACTAAGCTAAAAATAGCGCACACGCAAAGCGCTATACGAAAGTCTATGATATTGACGAAAGCCTAGTAGGCCTACGTCTCTCGCGGCTTTGTTTCGATACTTGTAAAAAAAATAGTATGCTTTGAAATTTTTTTTTTTTTTTGTGGCTTTTTTTTTTTTTTTTTTTGTGTGTTTTTTTTTTTGTTTTTGTATTTGCTTTTTTTTTTTTTGTTTGTTTGTTTTTGTTTTTTTTTTTTTTTTTTTTTTTTTGATTGGTGTTTTTTTTTTATTTTTATTGTAATCATAAAACAAAGAATTTTTCATAATTATAACTTAGAAACTTTAGAATGTTGGTCTTATATATAATAATTTTTGTACCCTATAAATTTTTAAATTTAATTCACGTATCATTTTCGAGGTCTCGTGGGTATACTCCATATTACGTATTTAGGTTGTGTTAGTTAAAACAGTACTTGACCACTTCAATGTCTTGCTCAGTCGACGGCGAGAGACCGGACAAATTATTATTTGTCAAATGTCATTTTGGTCTATTTAGGACTCATTTTGCGTCGAGTTTTGAGCGAATACATAGTCAAAAAAAGTCGTATGCATTTGCAGTATTTGACATTCGACACAAAATTTATTCAACCATAGGCCAATCTACATTGTTTTAGCATTATTTGTGAAGTAATACTCTAACTCATACACCTAGATGAGGTCCTCTCATTCGGCTCATCGTATTCCGCTGGACCCTATAAGCAATGAGTAATCAACTTTAGACCTGGAGGCAAACACTCAAAACGTATCAAACGCTCAAGACAAATATATCAAATTTAGTCAGAAACAATTTTATTTCAATGAATAACTGACAAGTACTTTTTGTAAACAAAATACAGAATGAATAACAACAACAAAATTAAAAGAAAGGAACGTACACCATTGGCATGTCATAATGCATAGTTTAATTTCAACTATTTTAAAGTGACAATGCTGTTAGGACCAATCTTCCCCAAGGGGGTTGGTGGTGGAGTGAGAAGTGAAATTGGTCCATCGAGTAAAACTGTTAACAAAAACTGACGACATCTCTTTAGGTAAGAAAAAAAAACAACGGATAGAAATAAATTCAAATATTGCAAATAACATAATATTCAATTGAATAAGAAACAATTTATACAATCTGAGCAACCTCTAGCTCTTCTTTGTGAATTCGTTGAAGATGGGTTGACATTTTTTCATTAAATGTTCTTGGCAAAAAATACAACATTGCTTTTTGACAATGCATCTTTGACTTGAGCAAAAAACTGAACACTTGAATGGGCACTTGAATGGTCACTTTCTAGGACTTGACCATTTGCTTTGGCTTGCGAAGAGATGATCGGCATCCTGGATCTGCAGTATATAACATACCACAAGGGTTATTGCTAGAGTTTGAGACAAAATACATCTTACTCACAAAAGATCGAGCAAGAAGAATTATATTTTAATGTAGTCTATGCAAGCAAAGTGGTTTTTATTTGGGTGAACATAGAACTGGTGAAACAGAGAGAGTGAGAGAGAGAGAGAGAGAGAGAGAGAGAGAGAGGGTTGGCATGGCGGGGGTAGAGGGGATATTAAGTATGCTGCCAAGATGATTAACAAACAAACCATTTTAAAAACACTTAGTAATCTGACAATCTACCCTGGACCTTAACACCCAAAACTAACGATTTCTTTTTTTATTTTTTAGGTGATACGCCACTATGGGCGATAGCACTTATATATTTTTGGGGGGTGAGCATAGCCTAGAGACCAAGCATAGACATGGGGGAATAGAAACATGGGAATTTAAACATCAGGGAATAAAGACCTGGAGAACATAGACCTGAGTTAACATAGGCCTGGAGGATGACAGGCCCGAGGGAATATAGACCTGTGGAAAATAAACCTTGGTGGACACCGACCCCAGGAACAGACCTGGGAGAACACAGACCTGGGGAAACATAGACCTGGGTAATCATGGATCTAATTCAGGACAGTACAACAGTCAATGAAGATAAGGCTAACCTAGAATGTGGTGATAAGTATGAACAATCGGACGAAGACTTGAACGGCCCATTTTGTCGCCTCCTCTTTCGTCCTCGCATATCATGGCTCTCTGTTGACGCTTTTGATATTCTGGTTTCTTGGGTCTCTCTCTTGCACGATGTGACACCCTGTTGAAAAACAAAAGATTCAAGTAGTGGAGAGCCAGAACTTTCAATATTAATATTGGGGAAAATATTCAGCTGACAAGAATGCAAACGGACTAGATCTAACATCATGGTAAGTGAGGTTAAAGTATGAAACAGCCTAATTCCTGGTAGGGGAAGTGCGTGGCATGAGGCGAGCTGTTACCTACGCAAGCTCGGCCATCTAGCGTTATCTCGCCCGATCTGAGTCGGGCATCGAACTGGGCCAACAGTTCACTAATAGCACTGAGGTCAGGATAACCACATGGGCCCACTTCTTTAGGGGCGGCGGACCCACCACCGCCTCCACCGCCCCTGTCGGAACTGGCAACCGCCGCCGGGACCTCCCGAGGGGAATGGCCTTGTGCACGGCCACCAGAGAGGGAGCTCTGTGACCCAGATCGCGCTCGGCGTACAGGACGTCGGCGCCAACCTGTTTTTGGGTAGGAGCAACCGGTGCCCCGGCCGTCCGGCCACGGACCATCTCGACAAGGTCCACAACGGACTGGATCAGTCTTTCGACAAGGCGTTCGAGCCTGTGAATAGCCACCCAAGGGTCGTTTTTGGCACCAGGTGCCAACCTCACAGGCTCTGTGTAGGATCCCGAACCCACCCCGGTGACCGGCTGGGCTGTAACTGTATCCCCTTTCTCGCTCCCCGCCACCAAGCGTCAGAGAGAACCACTCCAAACACTAGGGAGGGAACGGGGTGGAGCAAACACCCCCGCAAGAGCTGCAACGCCGCCCGACACGCCCGAGGCCACGTCCCCAATCGCCGACTCAGACATAATTTTTTGTTTGGCCAGGCATAAGGCCTGCGCTCGTGGCATGAATGTCGCCGCTCGCAATTCATTCGCCAACAGGCGCTCACTGCGAGTAGGGTAGTTATGATTAGCGTCCGAGTGGTCACCACGACAGTTGGCACAAGTTCGCCCTACGGCTCTACAAGCGGCCCCCGAGTGACCGGCAGCACTGCAGGAAGAACAAATCTGCGCAGAATTAAATTGTTTTCGAATGTGCCTGAATCTTTGGCACCGGTAGCACCTAAGTGCCGTTGCCACGTAAGTAGTCACCAGGAACTCCCTACAATTGAGAAGGAGAGCTGCCGCAGCGTCATCGCCTCGACTGTCACCCTAACCGCGGTGGACGGCTGTCCATCTGACCGGAGGATGCGTTGGAATTTCCTAACCTTGCAGGTGCGGAAGGTACCATCCGGGTCCACCGATTCATTGCACTTTCCGAGTATCTCCTCCACCGGCACGATGGGGGAGAGAGGTGGGGGTGGGAGGGGGGATGCCAGAGACAACCCCCTCCACCACCGGCACTGGGTTAGTACATGCTATCATAATCTGGCCCACCTGCGAAAGTTCAATCAGTTTCTGTTACTGCGTCAAGGTTTTACAACCTATGAGGAAACCTTCATCTTTATGTAGGGGTCTTACCCTGTCCACCGCGCCCACAGAACCGCGCAAGAGGTCTGCCAGCTTCCAACCAAATGATTTGAATGAAACCAAAGTGGTATCACCTTTTTGTCTAATAACTACCGCAAATTGACAAAGACCGTAATTTGGTGTGCGAGTCGGCCCCAGGGATCGTCTCATTTTGTTCTTTCTTCTACTGGTAACAGTAGACCACGCTTGACCCAACGGGGGGTGGGGGGGGGGGGGGGAGTCACTCGAAGCAGCGACTGGAGGGGTCACCAGGTGTACCACCTCCTCGAGCGTGGGACCAGAATCAAGGGACTCCGCTTCCGAGCAAGGATCTGAGGAAGAGGGAGCAGCCCTCTCTTCCATAAAGTTACCCTCAATCTCCTCCGGAATGGACGAGAGAGATGGATCATGGGCCCCCATCCACCTAGAGGAAAAGAGCCAGGGGCCAGCACTAACGGCCGCTCCCGAACAAACGTCCAAGGGGGTGGGAGCAACCCCATCCTCCATAGAATTATCATCAGTCTCCTCCGGGATGGACGAGAGAAAGAGGAATCAGAGAGTGTTTCCTGGGCACTCTTCCACCAAGGAGAAGAGGGCCCGGGGTCAGCACTAACGGCCAAATTATTCAGTCAGAGAGCAACGCCCCCACCGTCCTGCGAGTTCCGTTTACCAACGTCATCGTCTCTCAGTTCAGTTTTGTTTTGAGTAACCGGGTGATCCTTTCCACCCCTTTTCTTCGCGGCGATGCGCCTCAAAGTCCAAAAATTCAACCAGGATCTGTCAAAACCGAAGTTTAAAGATTTAATTCAAAACCTATCAAAAACATATCAAAATCGATCTCCAATGAGGACCCAAACATCTCAAATTCCTAGCTAAAAAAAGGTTACGAAAGCTTAAAAACTTTTTAAAATCTATAAAATATTCACCAAAGGAGCAGGTAGCGCCAAAGCCATTAGGACATCCAATCTCAAAAAGGTAAGGCAACGGCGCAGCAGTCGCAAGCAGTAAAGCGGTGAGGCATCTCAGGACAGCAGAGTGCAAGTACGTGCAAGCCCGTTTAAGTCTCGCCAGCAGAAGATGCAATTCAGCAAAGCGTAAGTGGCAACCAGGTGTGATACGTGACACGTCCTCCTCCGATAATGTTCCGCCTGAGAATCATTCCATTCCCTCAGTGGTGTATTGCTGTCTGCTGACCCTTGGGGTACCCTGGTTTTATAGGTATCTGTGGCACCTTGTGAAACCCTGTTGAAAAACAAAAGAATCGAGTTGTGGAAAAAAAAAACTATCAATATTAATGCTGAGATTACAAAAAATCTGCCAGCTCTAATCACGCCTTCAAAACCACTTTCTCTGGTGACTTTCATGGTTTTGATGATGATGACTCCAAACCTGTTTTCCAAAGGTTGTGGTGATTCCCCTGGCGCCGACGGCACTCCGTTAAATACTAGGTTGTGACGTCTTGAATCATGTTCTGCCATATCCTGCCGTGTGCCTTTCTTGTTCAGGCGCTCACTCATCATTTCCACTTTCTGTAGTTTCGTTTCAAGACTATCCACTTTTTTTCCTTAGCTCTTGGTTTTCTCTTCGATCATTTCCAGCTTGGCACTCATCTCACAATATCTCCACAAATTCTCTCTGTGTCGCTTTCCAAAGCCTGAAGTCTCTCATCTAGATTCTTCTCCGCCTGGTTCAGTTTGATGGTCACAGCTTGGGCATTATTCACTTGCTATTTATCGATGCGATTGACGGCTTGAAATACTTTTTCGATCGCTACCAACACTCTGCTGTCACCGCCGTTGCCTTCGATGTGGACGCCTTCGTCGGCGTTGTTACATAATTTTCATTCGGTCACGGATTCATCTCCACCTCGCCACTTTGAATAATGGGAGCCACAGTCAGAAACAGCACCACCAAATCGGAGGGTGTGACGCTGGGTTGTTTCGAGTTTCTATGGTCTGAAGCGTAGTGCAGCTTTCTTCACCCTTTTTGCTATAAATGCTATGAAGCAGCGGTGAAAGACGCCAACAACCAGCCTATGTTTTACAGCTGTAGTGGGCATAGTTTTACAGTTATGTAGATTCACCATTGCAGTTAGGTAGATAGCCTACACAGTTGCAGTTAGGTAGACAGACTACACCTTGCAGTTAGGTAGTTAGCCTACACCGTTGCAGTTAGGTAGATAGCCTACACCGTTGGAGTACAATACTATATAGTAAACTAGAAACCGCAACACATTTTTCTGTCAATAAACATCACTAATTAATATCTGAACTCACTGCTCCAGCAAAATGCGTCCGCACGCTACCATGACTATGTTTCAACTCAGAGAGAGAGAGAGAGAGAGAGAGAGAGAGAGAGAGAGAGAGAGAGAGAGAGAGAGAGAGAGAGAGAGAGAGAGAGAGAGAGAGAGAGAGAATTTTATTTTCCAATGGTAAAAAAATAAGCGCTGGCTTCCTTTTTTGTCAACATCCTGCCCTTGTAACAATAATAATGAATTACTAAATTAACCTTATAAAAATAAACATCTATGATCTTCATGCAACACACACAAGCTAGAGAGAGAGAGAGAGAGAGAGAGAGAGAGAGAAAGAGAGAGAGAGTGGGAGAGAGAGAGTGGGAAAAGAGAGAGAGAACCAATCCATAGTGCACAATTTTTAATAGTGATCCTTAATCTCACCTTTGAATTATCCCTTGTCCTTTAGGAAAAGCAAACACCTGGCTTGTTGAAGAAAACATCTGCAAATGAAATGTAAAAACAATGACAGCAACGAAACACACATTTATTGTGTTTCTTTTCTCGCCCTCCATTCTCTTCTTTAACTTCACTTTCAGTTCATATTTGAACAACATTATATTCCTTACTCTAAGCAAAACATGGTAAAAGGTGTTTTCTATTCCTTTTAATAGCATCCTGCGTCACTTTAGCTCAGAATATTAAAAAAAAAATTTTTTTTAGGTCTAATTTCCCTTCGTAACCTACACACAGTCGATTTACATCAAAATTTATTTCGTCTTGAATAGAGTATCAGTAATTTGGTTCATTTGCTGATAATGATTAAAAATTGTTTGAAAATGAATGCGGATTGTACTCCTTTTTAGTTTGTGTATTGGGGCGCTGTGAATGTCATGTGCTAAACTTCCTTGGTCAATTTAATTTATATAACAATATATAATAGAGTGTAGGCTACACAATATTTTAGTTATGCATTACCGCAATCCAAATATCAACATAAAACTATGATAAAAAAAAATTTTTTTAATCGACACATAAAAACTTCATTGAAAATAAAAATTATCAGAGGTGAAGAGTAACATTCTAAGCCAAAAGCAATTATAGGCCTATAGGACAGAATTCGTACACAAACAACAGCACATGCACGCTTAGATGCACTCTTTTATTCTGTTTCAAACACACTTAATGGCAACATATATATATATATTATATTACTATAAATCTGTCCTCGTCTTTTACAAATCGGAAAACATCTAGTCCTCTGCTTCAACTTATATTGGGGGCATTATCACAGCCCCCAGCACGACAAAAGACACATGCTTTCCCAACTTCCTACGTTTTATACCAAATAAAATGTTTAGCCATATTACCTATCCTTATAATATACATTCTGCTCTGGATGGAAAAAGAAATGAATCTAGATGTAACGACGGCTTTTTTTTTTTATTTCGTAAAAAACAGATCTACTTATCTCGCCTAGATCTAGCTTAACTTCGGCGTTCGGTTCCCGACCATTCGATCGATCACAGTCTCATTCCAATACAATTATAACCTACGAACAAAATATCATCAACAAACAAGTAAAATCAACAATGACAAAAGCATACAGTTTATGTTCCATAACACATATCAAACAATCGTACAATTAAAATTCTTGCTCACCTTGGGGCCACAAAGCATCGCCATCTTGAAACTGCAACTCGTCATTGAAAGTTATCTTCCCTTGCCATGTGTGCTTTGGCAAGTGGACACTTTTTTCACACACTTTGATGTGTGAAATAATTCACACACGAATTTGACGAAAGTGCACAAGGAGGTTCCAGCCTTGAAAACTTCTAAAAATCCCGATTTAGCACTTCTCTTCAAGAAACAGTATTAAAAAAAGTGGGTTCCATTTTTTGAAACCCACTTGTTTTTGGAACCCAGTTGGACGCTTATGTGTTAATCTAAGGAACCGAGTTGGATAGTTGTGAACGCACACACACACACACACACACACACACACACCCACACTCACAGAGAGAGAGAGAGAGAGAAAGAGAGAGAGAGGGAGAGAGAGAGAGAGAGAGAGAGAGAGATAAGAGCATACTACGAGTTTGTTAGTGCAATGTACCGGTGGCGGTCGCGCTTCATTGAACGGTCTTGCTCCACCTAGAGCTGTCATCGTATTCACTGTGCCGTGAAAATAGAACGCAGGTATGCGTACGTGGTCTCATTTTGAGTAGTTGTTGGATATCAAGTCTAGCTATAGAGCTAAAAAGCTTCGGCGAGACAGACAGAAGAAAGTGAAGAAGAGTATGCAAAGCTGTGTAAGCAACAATTTGGTGGTAGTAAATGGTTAACATTAGAAAAGTGGCGTTTGGTGGTGGAAACATTGAAGGATGCAGTTGATTCGATAAATCGATAAATTATGCATTGACAGTCGAGGTCTAAAGCCTGTTTAATTATAGTGGTTGGATCACATGTACCTGCTGTATAACCGCGAAGGCTTTGGCTGCGCAGAAGCAGTGAGGATAGCAGTGTAAAACAACACAAACACGAATAAGCACATATCTCTAAGTCTTTGTTTAGTTAATGTGCTTGGGCGTCCATGTTTAGCTGTAAGACACAGTGTAGTGTTATTTAGTATTGGGCATAGAAGAAGAATCTGTTTAGAAGCTGTAACATTGAATGTGGGATCTATCTAGTATTCGCTCAGTGCTGAACCTTTGTGCTAATACATTTTTTTGACTTATGTCTTATAATTTTATGGAAATGGGTTTAATGTACTGGTAGTGACTTGCTTTGCATTGTGGTTATGGCCATTCTGATTTTGCAGAGATAGAGAAATTGACCTTCTCTATAGTACAGACGTAACATCGACACCTTAGCGTGAAGAGTTTGAATGGACGGAATTGTAACATGACATGTATAGCATCCTGTGTTGTATTACGAGAGAGGCGTTAGTATAGATAGTGGTTGTCTCGCCTGTGTTACAAGTGGAGCTAGAGTTATACGACATCGTCTTGGATTATTATATTACGAGTTAGATCATGCTTGACGTCCGAGCTTTTAGAACACAGTGGTGTTGCATACTATTGTATTGTATTTATATTATTATTATTATTATTATTATTATTATTATTATTATTATTATTATTATTATTATTATTATTATTATTATTATTATTATTGTATTGTATTATTATTATTATTATTATTATTATTATTATTATTATTATTATTATTATTGTATTTATATTGTACGTAGGCTATCGAGTGATATGTGATGTTAGAGTTGCTTTTAGGCTAATAGCTCAATATTTGATGTGAAAGCACTGTAATCGTCAGTTCAATAGCATAAGGTGACAAGGTTTGAACGCATCACTGCTTCAGGCTGACATGTTAAATACGAAGCGATGAGCACGATTGTAGCGGATTGATTTTTGACGAAGAGAGAATATAATGTAGTTTTAGTGCACTACAACGTCGAAGATGTGTCGTATATTTCAGCATTGAAACAAGATGTTACAGGAGTTTAGAAAGAGATGACTAATTAAGATTAAAGACCTACAGTTTTCATAGATCTTCATTTTTGTGGCTTAATCCTTTAACACTGTGTGTATGTATGTGGTGTATGTGTGTGTGTGTGTAATTGTTTATCTGCGATATACGTTGCAATTTATTTATTCATTTTTTTTAAATGTAATAATAGATTGATTTATTTTGATTGAAGCTGCATTGAGGGGCACTGTATGCCTATCGAATTTGTTCAACGTTCTAACGTTGTTAGAGTAGTAAGCTTAAGCTTAGTTATTCGAATAATTTAATGCTGCTGTGCTGTGTAAGGTCTTGTTGAGTTCAGGCCGGATAAATATTGTGGACTCGCATGGCGAGACCGATCTTGGCATTCATAATAGTACATGTAGACTCGGAGAGTCTGACCCAGCATGAACCCCATCCCTCAATAATATAATAAGAAGAATATTACATGTAAAGTGCCATTGTTATCATTAGATTTTCTTCGTTTTCAATGAGAGCAGTGAGCGTGCGACTACAGCTACAGATATTCTATCCAGTGTAGGTTTATTTCTATACTAGCTCTGAGCTAAAGTTGACACACTGTGGTGGTTGCTGAGGCCCACCTATCACAATCCTATAGGTAGCATAAGCAGGCTTTAGCCCTGCATGCTATGTGTTTTTAGCTGCTGTGCTATTTCTTTAACTGTGGTATTATATTTTGTAACAAGTTATATTCTTCATTTCTGTGACCTTGTAAGACTGCGAATATGGAGGTTTGAAGTTCTATCATATTTAATGGTTAATTGATAGAGCTTTGTAGCTCAAGAGCTGGTCAAAGTGCTGGCCGATAACAGATGTAACTATCATTTTTATAGAGCGCTTTTCCAGCTGCAAAGCTGCTCAAGGCGCTGGCCGACACATGATCTAGCTCAAACTGCTCGAGGTGCCCATCTCACCTGCTGCCTTAGTCCTAGCATGATGTAGACTTGAACTACCGATAACCACTGAGTAAGAGTATCACTGTATAAGACACTCAGCATCCGTAGCCTAAAGGACGATTTGAAGGTTGTTTGGCCTAAAAAAAAGTAGGAACTTGATTTTAATGACGTCATCTTGGATGTATAAATCAGAAGGGGAGGGGGGAGAAGGAGGGTATAAGGGAATGATACTAAAACGTAGTAGGGCGTCCTAAGCTTATACGTCTGGCTGTATGTGGACCAGTCCAGTCTCAGTATCGGTCCGCTCCTAGGGGTTGGGTGACAAGCAAGGGCTGGAGGTGAAGTTGACCAAGTCTGACCCCACAAGCCCCTTTTGGCAACTTTCGTCCGTCGCTGCAGAGTGTCTGCAGTTCGAAACTTCCCCTTCTTCAAAACTCTAATATGCCATTCTGGCAGGAGCGTGTTGTTTAGGATGGTCATTGTCAACTTGATCACTGTAGGCTTGCAGTACCGCTAAGTGCGAAATATACTGTGCACTCTCTAGCTCGTAGTTGCGAGTGTGTGCTTTGTGTGTGTGGAGGGAGGGGAGGGTAGTGGAGGTTGGGGTTTGGAGAGGGAGGTCGAGCCTCCAAGCCAGATGTGGCAGGTTTATATAACTATGAATAATAGGTTGATTTTTTAAATAGCCGAGCTTGGCCTTCGAACGTCTGTTGTGCTGGTTTTATTGTGTTTTCGTCTGACAGACTATCGTATCAGTATAGTTTCATCTTCATTTTTGTTCTAACAAGTGTGTAATTGTGAGAGTTGATATTTAGCTGAGAAAGTCACCTAAAATAAAATGTAAAAAAGTTATTTTAGCTGATTTTAACTGAATTGATATTTTAGCTGAGCCTTAGAACGTCTAAGTATATGGTGGTTTCCTGTTGTTTTCATCTGATATCAGTCGAAAGGACCTGAATAGTTTCACCTTTGTTTTCTAACAGATGTTTAAATGTGTAGCGTTATTTATTTATGCATTTTTTAGCTGAGCTGTAGAGTTTTGTATATTACTAGCATTGTTGTGATTTCGAATTGTTATTGGCCGATATTATGGTTAGATGACGAGGTGTCACGTTTTGAAGCGTTGCGTTGTCGGCACGCTAATGGCGACTATTGTTGTTCTTTCGTTTGAGTTCTCACGCTATTTTAACAAGTCTGATGACATGATGTGACATCTTTGCCTTTCTAATCGGTTCTTAGGTGTGCATAAATAGGTAGACGTTTACCTCCGTTGATAAGGTCAATTTTGTTTAAAATGTCAAAGGAGAACACTTGGTGTTTAAAATCACTCGGGAGACCCCAACCTTTCATAATTGTTTTAAGCTTGCAGCCACTGCAGTGTACAATTGAAGATTTTCGGCAACAGCACACTAGCATTCAAGACCACAACTTTCACGGTGTTACTCTCTTACTAGTGTGCACTATGAGTCTGAAAATATGTCCTCATTGTTTTTGTTAGCCAATGCTGACCAAACAGCTGTTTTTGCTCTGGGAATTTGACCAAGTGTCAGTTTCCAAACCATAGATTATCTGTATGCTATGACGTATTTTAAAGGAAAATAACTTTTTTACATTTTATTTTAAGTGACTAAAACGGGTGTCAAATTGTAAAGCATTGTGGAGTCTGTATACGATTTGTAACACGTTTATACCTGGCCTCGTATTCCCTCTGTGCTAGTATTGTTGTGTTTTGGGGTTTGGATTTGGGTCGATACCTGTAGGCCTATAGTCTAGTCACAATACTTCCTGTGACAGACAAACAACAGCACACAGGTACGGTGTTCGCCTGGGACTTACCTTAATGCTATGTTGAGTCGACCTGTTTCTACACAACCTTTACGTGCAATTCTACGTTTAGGTTTTGTTTCTTTACGAAGAATTTCAATTACTGTGATTTTGTGGCTTTCTATCGAGAACTTGCTCATTTGTCTTTTAAAGGACTACGCTTTTCATCTTTTTAATTTGTTAGGCAAAGTTTAGGATCGAATGCCAAGCTTGAAGAGCTCCATGTCAGTCATGATTCTAGCACGAGTCGTATGAATATTCAGCTGTGCAATTATGTTGTATGTAGCATTGCTGCTTTCAAAATACATAGGTTTTTGTTGCTTAATTTATACTGTATCTCTGTAGTGTTCTTGAATAAAGGCTTGATAATGTTATTTCTTTTGAAGTTCAGAGTTAAAGTTATGATGTTATGACGTTCAGCTGTGCAACTACGTTTTATCTTCATCGATCTTCATCAAGAATGCAACAGAGCTAAGATAAAATACACATGCTTATTCTGCATGCAGCTGTTGCCTGAGGTTGCAAGATGTCGCAATGATAAAGTTTGTGGCGATGCAGTGCTGATTGAGAGTGTCATGGGGTGTTGGATGTTCACGGGCTAGCAAATGCAGTAGCCTACACAGTATGTAGAATACTAAGCTAAAAATAGAAATGTTGATTGAGAAGGTAGCGTTGCTGGTACATGGAGTTCTTCCGAAATCTCATTGAGTTTCTCCAGTTTTAGGGCACGCATGAAATGTCGCCTTTTACAACAGAAAATTATGGCCGTTGACTTTTCAGTTCTATGTTTATTTAGGTCGCGTCAATAATTCGAACTGTTTATCAATATTTTCAAAGTGCATTTCATTAAAAAGAATCTGTTCTGTTATGTTTTAAATTAAATTGTTGCTAATACACATGAAGCAAAAGGCAAGAGTATTGTAACCGACTGTTTGATGTAAAGTATTATTCTGCGCATAATAATGATATTCTATTATACAAGAGGCAGTCTTCAGCGAGTAAACGGGAGATTTTATCGTCAGTTGGTCTTATCTTCAAAATGCAAGATACGCGGATGGGATTGGTGGTAGGATGGAGAGAGGAATGAGAAGTGGCGGGAGAGGGGGAGAGGAAGGGGGGTTCGTGAGCCGGGTACATTCAAAACGGTGATAAAGTATAAGTTTAGTTTTTGAATTTTAAAAAGAGCATATAAACAAAACAGTAAATGCAATTGAAATCCCGCTTTGATCGATCGAAACCGTGGAGTTAATGTGCTGCTTTGTTGGGGGCAAATCTAGGACATGGTTTTAGCGTTACCCATTGAGTTTTCATCCTATGCATTCATTATTCACAGTTTAAAAAAAAACACCACCTCCGATGCCCGCTTGTAAATCCCTCCCACCCCCATCCGCCGTATCAGCCCCTTCTCCCTCTTCTACCTTGCCAAAAAAAAAATGGCAGAGTTCATGTATTGTTAAAGGGAGATAATAGCGTCTATTGTTAACGGGAGATAATAGCTCCATCAGTAACTCTAGCGTTGCGCTGCTGCACACAATACCATGTAAGCAATAATTACAAAATAAAAATAAAAATAAATAACGAAAATTAAAACGAACGAAAGAAGCTAGTGTGGCATTTCATTTAGCAAATGTATAGCACATAACACTATATCATTATGCAACAATTGTGCGTATATTTATAACTTCAAGCCTGAAAGTCTTTCTGTGGTGTGTGAATAATGTGGATCTTATTCTGACTCTGGATACCTCTTTGCGACAAAGGAGTACTTGTTGAGAGCTGTTTCGACAATTCAATAAGACATCGTTCTTTAACATCAGAACGCACATAGTTCTACAGGTTTTGAACTCCTGGTGTGTGTGTGTTTTAATTCGACTTTTTCTTCTCAAGACATGTTAATTGTTGACGCCAACTTTCGTTTGCTAATAGAGCTGTTCAAACTGTCAACGTGAAAGAATTGCACTTCTCGGTAGATAGAATCCATCAAACACAGCAGCCATGTCGTCGTTCAACAGCGTGCCCGTAGGAACCTCAGTGACGGAGAAGAGAACAGTGATCACTTCATCCTCGTCCAGCGACCCAGAATTCTCCTTCCCAGGCGGTTCCGCTACTATAGACAAAGAGTTCTACTACAAACCATCGGTCAAGTCTCGCACGACAGTCATCAACCGCAGTTCTTTGGGTACCTCTGGCTTCACCTCGGGCAACATTTCCCCAGGAGGCTCGCGTGTTACCCGAAGCTACGAGTTCTCCAGCGGTTATGGCATCTCCCCCAACGTGGCGGCCACCGTGGCCACCTCCGGCGTCCACGACTTCAAGAGCAACCGAGAACAGGAGAAGAAAGACATGCGGGACCTCAACGAGCGCTTCGCCAACTACATCGAAAAGGTCCGCTTCCTGGAGGCCCAGAACCGCAAGCTGGCCTCCGAGCTGGAAGACCTCCGGGGCCACTGGGGCAAGGAGACCAACGCCGTCAAGATCATGTACGAGGCCGAGCTGGAAGAGGCTCGCAAGGTCATCGAGGATACCAACAAGGACAGGTCAAGGTTGCAGGTCAGGGTCGGTCAGCTGGAGGAGCAGGTCAACGATCTTATTAGGCAGTAAGTGTTGTTACTATGGCTTTCTGTAGACTGTGTGGTGGCTATGGCCACTCGTGGTAAACAGTGTAATTATGTCATTGCTATGGCTACCCATGGCAAGTGTTGTTGCTATGACTACCTGTAGTTTGTATAAAAGGAAATCTAACTCATTGTTCCCAATATATAGATGTACTCCTATAAATATTTAGAATGGAACTGGATGCACCTGTACCGGAAGGATATAAGGATACTAGTAGTATAGACAGACTAACATTCTGGTACGGACCCTGTGCACACAACCATACAAGTACAAGGCAAGGTAAGCGTTCCGTTTTTATGGAACATCTTCAGTGGGAACAATGACTTCAGATTCGCTTTTTTGCATGATTATGTAGTAGTAAAGTTTGTAGTTTGATCATTTGTTCAGATAGGATTGACATGTGTATGTGTGTCTGAATGTTTGTTTGTTTGTTTGTTTTTATCGTAAAGCGAATACTGTGTATTATTGTGTATGTGGAGCAAGTTTGTATGGGTCTGTCTAGTCAACGTCCTTGAGCCTCCTCTGTGGACTATTTTGCAACCTAGACCCAAGTCTTTTTTTTAAAATTCTTCTCCTTTCAACTTGCGTCTGAACTCCTATCCTCTACTCTTTCCATCTTCTCTCGAGACTGAAAGTAAACACACAGAGACAGCATGTCGTTATTACAGTATGCATCAGAACAGGAAGTGTAATGAGGATATGGAACCAACGTTAAAGCTTATGCATCAGAACAGGAAGTGTAATGAGGATATGGAACCAACGTTAAAGTTTATGCATCAGAACAGGAAGTGTAATGAGGATATGGAACCAACGTTAAAGCTTATGCATCAGAACAGGAAGTGTAATGAGGATATGGAACCAACGTTAAAGTTTATGCATCAGAACAGGAAGTGTAATGAGGATATGGAACCAACGTTAAAGCTTATGCATCAGAACAGGAAGTGTAATGAGGATATGGAACCAACGTTAAAGTTTATGCATCAGAACAGGAAGTGTAATGAGGATATGGAACCAACGTTAAAGTTTGTATGTATGCATCAGAACAGGAATTGTAATGAGGATATGGAACCAACGTTGACGTTTGTATCGCCCACACTCAACATTAGCGACATTTCAGGCGGGGATAATCATGCCATGGAAGAAAGGGGTAAGGGCGACCTAAGTCCACAATGAACCACCAGAGCAGTCATACTGCTAGTAAGACGGACAATGAAAAATGGCCACTTTTTACATCTTACTGACTGCATGCAGGATTAGAAGCTGGGCCATCAATGTAACAGACTAACGCTCCACCACTCATTTACGACGATCAATCTAATGAGGATAATAAGTCTGAGGAATGTTTCTGTGTAGAGTTATGCTACTGTTTGTTTTGATATTTGAAACTAATTAATGTGTAATCAGTAGGCCTAAGCGCAGTCTGCATGGAGTATAAATATGTTTGAAACAAATTTCTAGATCTTAGTGAAACCGAGCCCTGGTCTATGTCACTGTAACCTACTGTATTGGATTCATTTTCTGCTCTTTTGTACTCAGTGTTAAGAATTGGTGTGTGTGTATGTGTGCGAGCGTGCGCACGTGCGTGTGTGTGTTTGTGTTTGTACGAGTGTGTGTGTATGTGTGTGTGAACAGAACAGAACAGAACAGAACAAAATAATGTATTGCAATTTCACAATCACACAATCCATAAATATAGATTAATATAATCATATAGATTGATCATATAGATTAATGTGTGTGTGTGTGTGTTTGTGTGTGTGTGTGTTTATGTTTTTGTGTGTAAATGTGTGCATCTGTGTGTTTGTATGTATGTGTGCTTGTGTACTTGTCTATGCGTGTGCTTCATTGTTTTGCTATGAACATTGCATTCGTGTTTTCACTAAAATTAACATGATTTATATACACTGAACTGTAGGTGACGGTAAAAGGCAACGCTTTTGAGTTTGCTGTATCCTAACTTATTCCACGCACAGGCGCTTTACTATAATGATTTGTAATTTTACACTCTGTTCATAGTATATACTCAGAATCATAACCCCTCCCACCTCCTTACAAACAGGCGCTTTTCCTCATGTATTTATCATTTAATTCTTTTCAGAGTAAAGTAACAATGGCTGGCAATATTCATCTGCTTAATCGCCGTCTGCGGTCCTAATCATTTTAAAATAATACTTTTACTTTCAACCTATGAGATTTGGCGAGACCAATAAATAATCCATTAGCCGACCGGGACATACCATCAGACTTTAGTTAATGCTGGTGTTGTGGGTGTTGTTACCGCTGTTGGGCGTTTGTTGCTGCACTTTGTTAGAACGATCCAGAAACATTGCTTTGAATGGACGTGACACTGATAGTGGAGGCGTGTAATATAGTGAACTCAGATGTACACAGAAATATTAGCTGACATTCACACCTACAATTCTACATATATTTAGGTTTATGTATGTATACATCGCTGTCCTCTACCAAATTTTGTTATAGCTTTCAAACTATAACAAAAAATTGTCACTTTTTTTAAAATCTCCAAAGACCTTTGTAATCAGGCGAAAGCCCGAATGATTATGTTAGATTAATACTGGTTTAAGTAGTTTATATTAATTATTGAACATTGAGGGTTCGTCTGCGGACATTTTAGCTGTGTTTGCAGTCTTGCGGTAAGCGAATCGATGTCTGTCGGTACTTCTGCAGCAGACGATCCGATCGATTGTGCAGAAGTGCAGCGAGAACAGACGACACATTTCTCTACTAGTTGTTGGACAGTGTGAGTGAGGGATGGCTTACAATCTCGATGGAAAATAAATGACAGCGATGAGTGAGTCATAGAAATCGAAGAGGATGTAAGAAGAAGTAGCTGGTTTAATTGCAAACAAGGTAGGATAACTGTTCCCCATAGAATACATGATTTTGCTGACTTTGCCATTTTGCCGTCTGTTGCATTCGTCTCTCCACTCCATCGATGAAAAGACTGGATAATAAAGATGATGATGATGATGATGATGATGATGATGATGATGATGATGATGATGATGTATATTCAGACTCACACTAGTATTATGGGTGAAGGAAGAGCCTGGGGCAATGTGTGTGTGCTTGTGTGATGTTTTTTAAATTTATGTATTTCTTGTGTTTTTTTTTTCTTCAAAAATTGGTTTATGATACATTTTTTGAGTTTCTTTATGCTGCCTCATAAACTTATAATGTAATTGCCCTTTGGGATGAATAAAGTTGTATTGTATTGTATTGTATTGTATGGGGAGGAGGGAGGGGAGAGAGAATTACGAGCGTGGTACACATAATTAAAATATTGATCGTTGACACTGAAGCAGTTCCACGAGTGTCTGAGTTTTCTGATAGAACACAAAGTCGCTCTCTCTTTTCACCTCCCCGATCGTTCCCTTTCCATTTGCTAATGTTTCGCCAGCTTCTATATATAGTTTCTCAAAGCAGAATACCAGAACATACTCATTGAGAGTAGGTGGGTCATCTGGGTGTAGGAAGGTGGGGATGCGGGGAGGAGGGAAGCAAGAAAGGGGAGGGGAGGAAATGAGGGCTTGAAGACAAAAACCATCTTTTCCCGAAGGCCTTCAGAAATCTGTCACTTGGTCGTTTGGTCAAGTACACACGGGACCTACACAGACAGAGGTTTGTTTGGATGGCTGTCTCCTCCTTCGCCCTACATAAAAATGTACTGCTTGCATTACTTGAATTATACAATACCTGAAGGCGATATGCTGATGGGTGTATATGGATGTAGGTGCCGGGTGGCTGTCGATGGCGTTGGGGTTACGGATGTTGAAAGGGCTAAAACGGATGAAGATTTGGAAAGGTGGATGTGTGTGTGTGCGTGGGTATGTGTGGGTGTGTGTATGTGTGTGTGTGTGTGTGTGTGTGCTTGACCATAGACGGATTTCAGACAGAATAAAACCCATTGTATTCCGTTTGCTTTCGGGTTAGTTTCCTTTCAGTCCGTTTTTGTTTTTCTTTTCTTTTCAAATTAAGGGTTATTTCTTAATCAAATATTTGCGAAAAACTAAATTCATGGATGTATAAGAAAGAAAAATAAATAGATTAAATTCTACCTTTTCTTTTCTCTTTCGCTCTCCACATCAAAGACCATCTCCCGCTCCATGCCTCAAAGACACATCCCCCGCTCATTGTCCCAAAGACACATCCGTTTTGCACCGTAAAATTTCCTAATCTGTGAATATGAACCTCTCAAACTTTACGGTCTCTGTTGGAAAACAAAACTACAATGGTTAAACGTTTTGTCTTGCTGTAACAGGTGGCGTACCTGAAAATGTAAAATATTAACCAACTCCAGCTGGCTAAAGGTTACTGGATATTAGAGTATCAAATTGAATGATTGTTATATTGGCTGCATTTAGTTTTATAACTTGTGTATGTTGGACTGCTGTGAGTGTGTGGATAAGAAGGGTGGGGAGGGAGGTAAGGGTTTAGGGGGTGGGATAGAGGAGCATGGAGCGGTGGAACATAGGCAATAGGCTGCAGTTGCAACGATACCGACAGAGATATATTCCACAATAATGATGGTGATCTTTTAGGGTGTTCATAGTAAGTGATAGTTGAACTATTAATATTTTTTTCTCCTGCATGCTTCCAAGGTATTACTTTTTTGTCAGTCGGTTAAGACAGACAGACAGAGAGAGAGAGAGTTAGAGAGAGAGAGAGAGAGAGAGAGAGAGAGAGATTGGAAACAATTAAGGTGGATGAATGAATGGAGCGTGCAGCGTATTTATTAGGTGAAAGAAGGAAAATATCAACTCTAGTTCACCAGAAATTACTTTAATTTACACAAAGCTATAATAGTTGAGTGAATCAATGTTTGCTTTAGACCGCTGTATCCGACTTGGGAAGTTACGAGTTCCCAAAGGCAGTATTAGTCACTACGTGTATACATGATCACGTACGGATTGACGTCAATCACATAATAGAAAGCGTAGTAAGGCTGGAGAAGAAGGTATAATCTGTAGACTCTTTAATTTGTTGCAAATAATTATTTCGCCGTGCTTCTTCTTTCTTTTTATTATGTTGAAGTAGGTGCAGTTTTTAGAAGCTAAAACAAACA